>OX246742.1:11404002-11508888 GCA_945910005.1 Isoperla grammatica | reverse complement strand
AATCAAATATTTAGTAGACTTCGGTTTAATGGAAAAATTTAATGAACGCTTCACAACATTTGTGTTTATTTACTTTATTAATTCAATGTCTATTATCTTCAGTTATAGAACTGACTTACAAAGGAGTTCAATAAATAGATGAATACATTTAATAATGTATAAAATCATAAAAAAGGAATAACAAAATAAACCATCTACTCTACTATTAGAAAAGAACAATGATTTAAAAATGTATCGAGAACAATCCTTTATAAATTTAAATATTGGAAAATAACAAAAGGACAAAAATATAAATATCTATGTTTATACATAATTATTATTATTATTACTTTCTGTTAATTCTTTACACCACAAACCACATAAGTAAAATGAAACTTTAATTTTAAACCTGATGTTCAGTTGTTGATCTGATGTGTGTGTGTATATGTTTAAATAGATAACAGCTTTAATCAGAAGAGCGATAGAAAGTAAGATGAGAAGAAAGCTTTATTCCTGTGTTGGTGGAGGGGCCGAGTATACAGTAGACACGTTTGTTCGGTTGTCTGAATGAAAGCTTTATTCCTGTGTTGGTGGAGGGGCCTAGTATACAGTAGACACGTTTGTTCGGTTGTCTGAATAAAAGCTTTATTCCTGTGTTGGTGGAGGGGCCGAGTATACAGTAGACACGTTTGTTCGGTTGTCTGAATGAAAGCTTTATTCCTGTGTTGGTGGAGGGGCCTAGTATACAGTAGACACGTTTGTTCGGTTGTCTGAATGAAAGCTTTATTCCTGTGTTGGTGGAGGGGCCGAGTATACAGTAGACACGTTTGTTCGGTTGTCTGAATGAAAGCTTTATTCCTGTGTTGGTGGAGGGGCCGAGTATACAGTAGACACGTTTGTTCGGTTGTCTGAATGAAAGCTTTATTCCTGTGTTGGTGGAGGGGCCGAGTATACAGTAGACACGTTTGTTCGGTTGTCTGAATGAAAGCTTTATTCCTGTGTTGGTGGAGGGGCCTAGTATACAGTAGACACGTTTGTTCGGTTGTCTGAATGAAAGCTTTATTCCTGTGTTGGTGGAGGGGCCGAGTATACAGTAGACACGTTTGTTCGGTTGTCTGAATGAAAGCTTTATTCCTGTGTTGGTGGAGGGGCCTAGTATACAGTAGACACGTTTGTTCGGTTGTCTGAATGAAAGCTTTATTCCTGTGTTGGTGGAGGGGCCGAGTATACAGTAGACACGTTTGTTCGGTTGTCTGAATGAAAGCTTTATTCCTGTGTTGGTGGAGGGGCCGAGTATACAGTAGACACGTTTGTTCGGTTGTCTGAATGAAAGCTTTATTCCTGTGTTGGTGGAGGGGCCTAGTATACAGTAGACACGTTTGTTCGGTTGTCTGAATGAAAGCTTTATTCCTGTGTTGGTGGAGGGGCCGAGTATACAGTAGACACGTTTGTTCGGTTGTCTGAATAAAAGCTTTATTCCTGTGTTGGTGGAGGGGCCGAGTATACAGTAGACACGTTTGTTCGGTTGTCTGAATGAAAGCTTTATTCCTGTGTTGGTGGAGGGGCCGAGTATACAGTAGACACGTTTGTTGGTTGTCTGAATGAAAGCTTTATTTCTGTGTTGGTGGAGGGGCTGAGTATACAGTAGACACGTTTGTTCGGTTGTCTGAATGAAAGCTTTATTCCTGTGTTGGTGGAGGGGCCGAGTATACAGTAGACACGTTTGTTCGGTTGTCTGAATGAAAGCTTTATTCCTGTGTTGGTGGAGGGGCCGAGTATACAGTAGACACGTTTGTTCGGTTGTCTGAATGAAAGCTTTATTCCTGTGTTGGTGGAGGGGCCGAGTATACAGTAGACACGTTTGTTCGGTTGTCTGAATGAAAGCTTTATTCCTGTGTTGGTGGAGGGGCCGAGTATACAGTAGACACGTTTGTTCGGTTGTCTGAATGAAAGCTTTATTCCTGTGTTGGTGGAGGGGCCGAGTATACAGTAGACACGTTTGTTCGGTTGTCTGAATGAAAGCTTTATTCCTGTGTTGGTGGAGGGGCCGAGTATACAGTAGACACGTTTGTTCGGTTGTCTGAATGAAAGCTTTATTCCTGTGTTGGTGGAGGGGCCGAGTATACAGTAGACACGTTTGTTCGGTTGTCTGAATGGAAGCATATTCCTGTGTTGGTGGAGGGGCCGAGTATACAGTAGACACGTTTGTTCGGTTGTCTGAATGAAAGCTTTATTCCTGTGTTGGTGGAGGGGCCGAGTATACAGTAGACACGTTTGTTGGTTGTCTGAATGAAAGCTTTATTCCTGTGTTGGTGGAGGGGCCGAGTATACAGTAGACACGTTTGTTCGGTTGTCTGAATGAAAGCTTTATTCCTGTGTTGGTGGAGGGGCCGAGTATACAGTAGACACGTTTGTTCGGTTGTCTGAATGAAAGCTTTATTCCTGTGTTGGTGGAGGGGCCGAGTATACAGTAGACACGTTTGTTGGTTGTCTGAATGAAAGCTTTATTCCTGTGTTGGTGGAGGGGCCTAGTATACAGTAGACACGTTTGTTCGGTTGTCTGAATGAAAGCTTTATTCCTGTGTTGGTGGAGGGGCCTAGTATACAGTAGACACGTTTGTTGGTTGTCTGAATGAAAGCTTTATTCCTGTGTTGGTGGAGGGGCCTAGTATACAGTAGACACGTTTGTTCGGTTGTCTGAATGAAAGCTTTATTCCTGTGTTGGTGGAGGGGCCTAGTATACAGTAGACACGTTTGTTCGGTTGTCTCAATGAAAGCTTTATTCCTGTGTTGGTGGAGGGGCCGAGTATACAGTAGACACGTTTGTTGGTTGTCTGAATGAAAGCTTTATTCCTGTGTTGGTGGAGGGGCCGAGTATACAGTAGACACGTTTGTTCGGTTGTCTGAATGAAAGCTTTATTCCTGTGTTGGTGGAGGGGCCGAGTATACAGTAGACACGTTTGTTCGGTTGTCTGAATGAAAGCTTTATTCCTGTGTTGGTGGAGGGGCCGAGTATACAGTAGACACGTTTGTTCGGTTGTCTGAATGAAAGCTTTATTCCTGTGTTGGTGGAGGGGCCTAGTATACAGTAGACACGTTTGTTCGGTTGTCTGAATGAAAGCTTTATTCCTGTGTTGGTGGAGGGGCCGAGTATACAGTAGACACGTTTGTTGGTTGTCTGAATGAAAGCTTTATTCCTGTGTTGGTGGAGGGGCCGAGTATACAGTAGACACGTTTGTTGGTTGTCTGAATGAAAGCTTTATTCCTGTGTTGGTGGAGGGGGCTGAGTATACAGTAGACACGTTTGTTCGGTTGGCTGAATGAAAGCTTTATTCCTGTGTTGGTGGAGGGGCCGAGTATACAGTAGACACGTTTGTTCGGTTGTCTGAATGAAAGCTTTATTCCTGTGTTGGTGGAGGGGCCGAGTATACAGTAGACACGTTTGTTCGGTTGTCTGAATGAAAGCTTTATTCCTGTGTTGGTGGAGGGGCCGAGTATACAGTAGACACGTTTGTTGGTTGTCTGAATGAAAGCTTTATTCCTGTGTTGGTGGAGGGGCCGAGTATACAGTAGACACGTTTGTTCGGTTGTCTGAATGAAAGCTTTATTCCTGTGTTGGTGGAGGGGCCGAGTATACAGTAGACACGTTTGTTTGGTTGTTTGAATGAATGCACTCGAAACACCTCCAATAACGTCTAGTGTAAGATTACACCATTAAGTTCATCGTTAGATTTAATAGTTTAATAATTTACAGCAAGGTATATTTTTATTTTTTAGATTAGTCCTATCTTCAATGTGTGTTTGAATGGTGATATTTTACGTGATAAATAGATAGATAGGTAGATAGATAGATAATATAATGGTCTTTATTGAAGGCGGGATTAAGGCCAGTTGGGCCTTCTCTTTCATCCAACCTACTTTTACGAAGTAGAAATACAAATTATTTACTTAATTAATTAAGTACAAATAAATAGACATTCCCACGATTACAAATAAATATGATTAACTTAAAACTTTCAACTTATACACTAACAAAAATCAACGTCTCATTCATCCATCCCATTCACTCTATTTATTTTTCATTGACATTATTAAGGGAAGCATGGTCACATTACAATTACCAACGAGTACATTCTGCCATAATTGGTATTTAACTAATGTGTTAATTTTTATATAAATAGTGATTGTGAGTTTTTAATCATTGCAAGCGTTGCAATGTCATCCCAAAGGGTCAATCACTCGTCAAAAATTAGCCCCAACCTTACTACTCTCCTACCGACCTCGACCCTTATCTACAGCCGCTCTAGAACACGCTGTTTAAACAAAATAGACAGATTCCTGGCGGTCTTTCCCACATTCCTAAGGCGGTTTTGTAGCTTAATGCACAGCCCCCATTAGTCTCCCACGCCGTGTTAGGTATTGCCAAATATCCCACCGAAGGTTGTAAACTATCAGTAATGTCCTGTTTCAAGTAGATAGTTGGAACTAGAGACGTGGAAGTTAAGTTGGTATATTTGAACACCGCTATTTCGTAATTATCGGACTAATTACGTTGGCAAACTTTACTATACATTTTAAGTCATAGTAATAGTGTGTTTTGAAGCCTTGTTTTAACTATCGATACAAGTCCACGTTTAGTGATCGATTGCGAACGTTCTAACACAATATGTTCCACTCACACATGAAACCTGCTGCATATTCACACCGCTTTGTGTTCAAATGAGGTTATTCCCGCTACCAAGGTAACCAGGTCTCGCTGTGACGGCTACACATTGTATTAACTCTGTTACTGACAGCGCTCGATATGACGACAGATGCCATGTTATGTTACTGACAGCGCTTGATATGACGACAGATGCGCATGTTATGTTACTGGCAGCGCTCGATATGACGACAGATGCGCATGTTATGTTACTGACAGCGCTCGATATGACGACAGATGCGCATGTTATGTTACTGACAGCGCTCGGTATGACGACAGATGCCATGTTATGTTACTGACAGCGCTCGATATGACGACAGATGCGCATGTTATGTTACTGACAGCGCTCGATATGACGACAGATGCGCATGTTATGTTACTGGCTGCGCTCGATATGACGACAGATGCGCATGTTATGTTACTGACAGCGCTCGGTATGACGACAGATGCCATGTTATGTTACTGACAGCGCTCGATATGACGACAGATGCGCATGTTATGTTACTGACAGCGCTCGATATGAGGACAGATGCGCATGTTATGTTACTGACAGCGCTCGATATGACGACAGATGCCATGTTATGTTACTGACAGCGCTCGATATGACGACAGACGCGTATGTTGTGTTACTGACAGCGCTCGATATGAGGACAGATGCGCATGTTATGTTACTGACAGCGCTCGATATGACGACAGATGCCATGTTATGTTACTGACAGCGCTCGATATGACGACAGATGCGCATGTTATGTTACTGACAGCGCTCGATATGAGGACAGATGCGCATGTTATGTTACTGACAGCGCTCGATATGACGACAGATGCCATGTTATGTTACTGACAGCGCTCGATATGACGACAGATGCGCATGTTGTGTTACTGACAGCGCTCGATATGACGACAGATGCCATGTTATGTTACTGACAGCGCTCGATATGACGACAGATGCGCATGTTATGTTACTGATAGCGCTCGATATGACGACAGATGTCATGTTACATAGCCTACACAGCCTACATAGCCTACATAGCCTACATAGCCTACATAGCCTACATAGCCTTCATAGCCTACATAGCCTACACAGCCTACATAGCCTACATAGCCTACATAGCCTACATAGCCTACATAGCCTACATAGCCTACATAGCCTACATAGCCTACACAGCCTACATAGCCTACATAGCCTACATAGCCTACATAGCCTACATAACCTACATAGCCTACATAGCCTACATAGCCTACATAGCCTACATAGCCTACATAGCCTTCATAGCCTACATAGCCTATACATAGCCTACATAGCCTACATAGCCTAGATAGCCTACATAGCTTACATAGCCTACATAGCCTACATAGCCTACGCTTTAATACGGGCCTGACCATTTCCATTGAATTATGTACTGGACGCAACTTTTCATGCCGTGTTCATAAAAACAGACCGTTTGACATCGCGAATAATCCATGAATCATCGCGAAATTAAGCGATTGTCAAATTGGTCTCGTGGCTGTGAAACCGCTCACAAAGCATTTATTGGTGGTCGCCGTGTTATGTTCCACGACATAAATATTACTCAATTATAATCCGCAACCGTGCGGATTGCCAGATTAGTCCGATACGGTTCCGAGCCCCGACACTGCGAGCGTGGTTGTCGCGTTTAGAGGCGGCGAGGAAATCGACAAAAACCGGTGATGGGTCTAACAGGATTATATTTTATTCTACTCGTATTTGATTTTGATTATCTGGTGTTTACTGAATCATGCACAGCACTGGCTATGTACCGCACTCTACCTGGCAGCTACCTCTGTCGAGTGAACCTCTACAAAGCATTCCAATCTCACCACGGGAGCTGAATCAGACCCCTCTGTCTCTAGCCTGATGAGCTGAATCAGACCCTCTGTCTCTAGCTTGATGAGCTGAATCAGACCCCTCTGTTTCTAGCCTGATGAGCTGAATCAGACCCATCTGTCTCTAGCCTGATGAGCTGAATCAGTTCTTTCTGTCTGTAGCCTGATGAGCTGAATCAGACCTCTCTGTCTCTAGCCTGATGAGCTGAATCAGTCCTTTCCGTCTCTAGCCTGATGAGCTGAATCAGACCTCTCCGTCTGTAGCCTGATGAGCTGAATCAGACCTCTCTGTCTCTAGCCTGATGAGCTGAATCAGTTCTTTTCGTCTCTAGCCTGATGAGCTGAATCAGACCTCTCCGTCTGTAGCCTGATGAGCTGAATCAGACCTCTCTGTCTCTAGCCTGATGAGCTGAATCAGACCCCTCCGTCTGTAGCCTGATATGCTGAATCAGACCCGTCTGTCTCTAGCCTGATGAGCTTAATCAGACCCCTCTGGCTCTAGCCTGATGAGCTGAATCAGACCCCTCTGTCTCTAGCCTGATGAGCTGAATCAGACCCCTCTGTCTCTAGCCTGATGAGCTAAATCAGACCCCTCTGTCTCTAGCCTGATGAGCTGAATCAGACCCCTCTGGCTCTAGCCTGATGAGCTGAATCAGACCCCTCTGTCTCTAGCCTGATGAGCTTAATTAGACCCCTCTGTCTCTAGCCTGATGAGCTGAATCAGACCCCTCTGTCTCTAGCCTGATGAGCTTAATTAGACCCCTCTGTCTGTAGCCTGATATGCTGAATCAGACCCCTCTGTCTCTAGCCTGATGAGCTTAATTAGACCCCTCTGTCTGTAGCCTGATAAGCTGAATCAGACCCCTCTGTCTGTAGCCTGATGAGCTTAAACAGACCCCTCTGTCCATAACCTGATTAGCTGAATCAGACCCTCTGGTACTACCTGATTCAATTTCGTGTCATACTTCTCTTTCAAATATCCGATACATATGTAATTATCTTATTTTCTTTATTTCTTTCTTTCTTTCTCTCTTTCTTTCTTTCTTTCTTTCTTTCTTTCTTTCTTTCTTTATTTATATCTTTCTTTCTTTCTTTCTTTCTTTCTTTCTTTCTTTCTTTCTTTCTTGCTTTATTTATATCTTTCTTTCTTTCTTTCTTTCTTTCTTTCTTTATTTCAAAGAAGATTATATGCCTTTGCTTTCTCAGATTGCTTTTTTATTGAATTTGTGTAGGTTAACTGTCTTGCAGTGCGATGAATGGCTGAGGACGAGCTACCTGTAATGAAGCTCTAATGGTGGACACAAAGTGAATCAGAACATGTTAACCAAAAGAAATCTTGTTAGGTTTGAAAAGATTGCCTAAGTTCTTTTAAGTAAGTAATGATAAGTTTAAAAGATACGAGTTATTCACGGAACTAAAATGTGTAATCGTGATCGCTTGTAGAGACAAGTGAACAACTACCCATGCAGAAGTTTGTAGGGGCATGGAAGGCAAAGTGGAAAGGTTTACAAAGTGGAAAGATCGTTAATCTTGTTAATATATTTTAAAACCAGCGCCAAATGACTTCGCAGTATCACGCACTAGTGGGTACTACTTCAAAATCGACGAAAAGTTTTACCGAGATTTCTAGATGGCTGTGCAAAATATTGATTTCTGAAACTGTCACTTTTGTTGTAACATTTCAGATTTTTAATATTATGAAACTTTAAGAGTGCCACTACGTCGTACTATCTAAATCAAACAAATAATGAGGACGCTGGCAGCAGCCGTGACAGTTCAATTCGTACAAACGCTAAATTTTAATGTGTTTGGAAACTGAATCCCATTGTTTCTTTTTTTCTTTCTTTCTATTCTTATTTCTTTCTTTTTAAAATTAATGTATAAATGTAATGAATGAATGAGTTGAAAGTAATATATAAAATATAAACAAATTCCTTATTTCGTGAATTTTTCATGAAATTTAATTTTATCTTTTTTAAATTATTTTATTTGAAATAATAACAATTGAACATGTATTGTGTATCTTACATCTTGTATTTTGTTTTGTGTATTTTGTATTATGTATTTTGTATTTACCTTTTGTATTCTTCACTTTGAATTTTGTTTCTTGTATTTCTGTAACTATAGCATGGTTTGATGGAAGATAAGGCCTCACTGGCCTTAATCCCGCCATAAATAAAAATACCTTAATCAATCAATCAATCAATCAATATCGGCTTGATTTCTCTTTTAAACCAATATACAGTAGGTATTATTTTGTATTTACTACTCGTTTATAATATCTGATAGATCAATCTTGTGACATTTCAAAATGATTTCCACTTAGTTTTACATTGCTTTCCACTTTGCCTTACATTGCTTTCCACTTTGCCCTTCTTATAAAGGCAAAGTGGAAAGTTGCAAAGAATATTTACATTGTTGAAAACATACATTTCTTAAAACTATTTTGATGAAATGTACTTATATTTTCGTAATAAATACATGTTTAATCTAAATACAAACATTTATAAGTTGACAAAAGTGTTGGTTAGCTAAAATTTCCATAATTGTCCTTAACCTTTCCACTTTGCCCACCCTTTAAAGAATGTCTGTCTCGCTATCATGACTGCAGTGTCGTGTCTACCCACGGAGTAGTCTGTAAAGAATGTCTGTCTCGCTATCATGACTGCAGTATCGTGTCTACCCACGGAGTAGTCTGTAAAGAATGTCTGTCTCCCTATCATGACTGCAGTGTCGTGTCTACCCACGGAGTAGTCTGTAAAGAATGTCTGTCTCGCTATCATGACTGCAGTATCGTGTCTACCCACGGAGTAGTCTGTAGAGAATGTCTGTCTCCCTATCATGACTGCAGTGTCGTGTCTACCCACGGAGTAGTCTGTAAAGAATGTATGTCTCCCTATCATGACTGCAGTATCGTGTCTACCCACGGAGTAGTCTGTAAAGAATGTCTGTCTCGCTATCATGACTGCAGTGTCGTGTCTACCCACGGAGTAGTCTGTAAAGAATGTCTGTCTCCCTATCATGACTGCAGTATCGTGTCTACCCACGGAGTAGTCTGTAAAGAATGTCTGTCTCCCTATCATGACTGCAGTGTCGTGTCTACCCACGGAGTAGTCTGTAAAGAATGTCTGTCTCGCTATCATGACTGCAGTATCGTGTCTACCCACGGAGTAGTCTGTAAAGAATGTCTGTCTCGCTATCATGACTGCAGTGTCGTGTCTACCCACGGAGTAGTCTGTAAAGAATGTCTGTCTCCCTATCATGACTGCAGTATCGTGTCTACCCACGGAGTAGTCTGTAAAGAATGTCTGTCTCCCTATCATGACTGCAGTATCGTGTCTACCCACGGAGTAGTCTGTAAAGAATGTCTGTCTCCCTATCATGACTGCAGTATCGTGTCTACCCACGGAGTAGTCTGTAAAGAATGTCTGTCTCGCTATCATGACTGCAGCGTCGTGTCTACCCACGGAGTAGTCTGTAAAGAATGTCTGTCTCCCTATCATGACTGCAGTATCGTGTCTACCCACGGAGTAGTCTGTAAAGAATGTCTGTCTCCCTATCATGACTGCAGTATCGTGTCTACCCACGGAGTAGTCTGTAAAGAATGTCTGTCTCCCTATCATGACTGCAGTATCGTGTCTACCCACGGAGTAGTCTGTAAAGAATGTCTGTCTCCCTATCATGACTGCAGTATCGTGTCTACCCACGGAGTAGTCTGTAAAGAATGTCTGTCTCGCTATCATGACTGCAGTATCGTGTCTACCCACGGAGTAGTCTGTAAAGAATGTCTGTCTCCCTATCATGACTGCAGTATCGTGTCTACCCACGGAGTAGTCTGTAAAGAATGTCTGTCTCGCTATCATGACTGCAGTATCGTGTCTACCCACGGAGTAGTCTGTAAAGAATGTCTGTCTCGCTATCATGACTGCAGTATCGTGTCTACCCACGGAGTAGTCTGTAAAGAATGTCTGTCTCGCTATCATGACTGCAGTATCGTGTCTACCCACGGAGTAGTCTGTAAAGAATGTCTGTCTCGCTATCATGACTGCAGTATCGTGTCTACCCACGGAGTAGTCTGTAAAGAATGTCTGTCTCCCTATCATGACTGCAGTATCGTGTCTACCCACGGAGTAGTCTGTAAAGAATGTCTGTCTCGCTATCATGACTGCAGTGTCGTGTCTACCCACGGAGTAGTCTGTAAAGAATGTCTGTCTCGCTATCATGACTGCAGTGTCGTGTCTACCCACGGAGTAGTCTGTAAAGAATGTCTGTCTCGCTATCATGACTGCAGTATCGTGTCTACCCACGGAGTAGTCTGTAAAGAATGTCTGTCTCCCTATCATGACTGCAGTATCGTGTCTACCCACGGAGTAGTCTGTAAAGAATGTCTGTCTCGCTATCATGACTGCAGTATCGTGTCTACCCACGGAGTAGTCTGTAAAGAATGTCTGTCTCCCTATCATGACTGCAGTATCGTGTCTACCCACGGAGTAGTCTGTAAAGAATGTCTGTCTCGCTATCATGACTGCAGTATCGTGTCTACCCACGGAGTAGTCTGTAAAGAATGTCTGTCTCGCTATCATGACTGCAGTGTCGTGTCTACCCACGGAGTAGTCTGCGTGGACAACTTGTATCCACATTGTTTCTATCACGGCATAGTAATTATTTTCAAGACAATTACGTTGTCAATCCCGCCAACATGAAACTACTCAACAAACTAATTATGGTTGGGCTCACTTGAAAGTTGGACACGGTACAAGCGGTTCAAATCAGGCCACACTATGTCCACTAGCCGGCTCAGCTACCGATGTCAGTCTGTTAAAACTGCTTTTTTGTGTTAAAATTTACCCAAATATAAATCAAAATATATCATTCTCCAGGGAATCTAAGTGCTCTTTTTAGTGAATATTTCTTTGCTCCAACTCCGTTTTCCAGATGTTCTGGAATTACCTTTTGTTATATGATTTTGCAGGACACATTTCACACAAAATTTAGAACATCTGCAAAACGGAAGTATTTATTGGAATAAAAAACCATTCATAAGAAATAGCATTCAATCCGCAATAGACTGACATATTTCGATTTTCTTTAGGGACAATTACAACCAATTTTAAATCAATGCTGACTGATCGTAATCGGGTGTCCCGCAAGTTAGGTTACATTATGTATTGGACTCGGCTGTGTCGCAAGCAAGACTTGTTATACGTTGGGGCTACTTTACTGTGATTTACACTGGTGAGACACTTTAGACGGGACAGTAACAGTATCAGCTCTTTAGAGACTGTACGATAGGCAGAGCTACCCTGGTTGTATTGCATCCCGAGTAAAACGTAGGATATGGATTAAATTCATACATAATATGAAAGTCGTCATAAAATTTCGTAAAGATAAATCACAAAATACTCTAGCGCAAATCAACTTCAAATATGCACATACAAGAATCCCGTTGAAACACAATTTTCAATTTAACCTAATCGTGTTATTTTTAAATCTCTAACTAACCTATTTGATAATGGTTTATTCGTTTGTAAAATATAGAAACGGGAAGTCACTGCGAGTACGAACCAAGCTGGAGAAAGCGTTCGTTTAAATTAAGTCCGTACTGAAGTGGAGAAGCTCACTCATTCCAATACAATGGACGCTTACAAGAACGTCTAGCGAGCTGAAATACGGTTACTTGGGACCCCAAAGCCCCAGACTATTTAACACACCAAAAAATGCTACAAAGAAAACCGAAATGTTATTTTCTGTACCAGGATTCTGTTCTGCACATTGAGATATATGACTTGTTAGAAGACTAGCCAGCCAACCACGCGTGACGTCACTGATAGCAGTGATAAGACACTAGACTAACCCCCGTGACGTCACTGATAGCAGTGATAAGACACTAGACTAACCCCCGTGACGTCACTGATAGCAGTGATAGGACACTAGACTAACCCCCGTGACGTCACTGATAGCAGTGATAGGACACTAGACTAACCCCCGTGACGTCACTGATAGCAGTGATAAGACACTAGACTAACCCCCGTGACGTCACTGATAGCAGTGATAAGACACTAGACTAACCCCCGTGACGTCACTGATAGCAGTGATAGGACACTAGACTAACCCCCGTGACGTCACTGATAGCAGTGATAGGACACTAGACTAACCCCCGTGACGTCACTGATAGCAGTGATAAGACACTAGACTAACCCCCGTGACGTCACTGATAGCAGTGATAGGACACTAGACTAACCCCCGTGACGTCACTGATAGCAGTGATAGGACACTAGACTAACCCCCGTGACGTCACTGATAGCAGTGATAAGACACTAGACTAACCCCCGTGACGTCACTGATAGCAGTGATAAGACACTAGACTTACCCCCGTGACATCACTGATAGCAGTGATAAGACACTAGACTAACCCCCGTGACGTCACTGATAGCAGTGATAGGACACTAGACCAACCCGCGTGACGTCACTGATAGCAGTGATAAGACACTAGACTAACCCCCGTGACGTCACTGATAGCAGTGATAGGACACTAGACTAACCCCCGTGACATCACTGATAGCAGTGATAAGACACTAGACTAACTCCCGTGACGTCACTGATAGCAGTGATAGGACACTAGACTAACCCCCGTGACGTCACTGATAGCAGTGATAAGACACTAGACTAACCCCCGTGACGTCACTGATAGCAGTGATAGGACACTAGACTAACCCCCGTGACGTCACTGATAGCAGTGATAAGACACTAGACTAACCCCCGTGACGTCACTGATAGCAGTGATAGGACACTAGACTAACCCCCGTGACGTCACTGATAGCAGTGATAAGACACTAGACTAACCCCCGTGACGTCACTGATAGCAGTGATAGGACACTAGACTAACCCCCGTGACGTCACTGATAGCAGTGATAGGACACTAGACCAACCCCCGTGACGTCACTGATAGCAGTGATAAGACACTAGACTAACCCCCGTGACGTCACTGATAGCAGTGATAGGACACTAGACTAACCCCCGTGACGTCACTGATAGCAGTGATAAGACACTAGACTAACCCCCGTGACGTCACTGATAGCAGTGATAGGACACTAGACTAACCCCCGTGACATCACTGATAGCAGTGATAAGACACTAGACTAACCCCCGTGACGTCACTGATAGCAGTGATAAGACACTAGACTAACCCCCGTGACGTCACTGATAGCAGTGATAAGACACTAGACTAACCCCCGTGACGTCACTGATAGCAGTGATAAGACACTAGACTAACCCCCGTGACGTCACTGATAGCAGTGATAAGACACTAGACTTACCCCCGTGACGTCACTGATAGCAGTGATAAGACACTAGACTAACCCCCGTGACGTCACTGATAGCAGTGATAGGACACTAGACTTACCCCCGTGACATCACTGATAGCAGTGATAGGACACTAGACTAACCCCCGTGACGTCACTGATAGCAGTGATAAGACACTAGACTAACCCCCGTGACGTCACTGATAGCAGTGATAGGACACTAGACTAACCCCCGTGACATCACTGATAGCAGTGATAGGACACTAGACTAACCCCCGTGACGTCACTGATAGCAGTGATAAGACACTAGACTAACCCCCGTGACGTCACTGATAGCAGTGATAGGACACTAGACTAACCCCCGTGACGTCACTGATAGCAGTGATAAGACACTAGACTAACCCCCGTGACGTCACTGATAGCAGTGATAAGACACTAGACTTACCCCCGTGACATCACTGATAGCAGTGATAAGACACTAGACTAACCCCCGTGACGTCACTGATAGCAGTGATAAGACACTAGACCAACCCCCGTGACGTCACTGATAGCAGTGATAAGACACTAGACCAACCCCCGTGACGTCACTGATAGCAGTGATAGGACACTAGACTAACCCCCGTGACGTCACTGATAGCAGTGATAAGACACTAGACCAACCCCCGTGACGTCACTGATAGCAGTGATAAGACACTAGACCAACCCCCGTGACGTCACTGATAGCAGTGATAGGACACTAGACCAACCCCCGTGACGTCACTGATAGCAGTGATAAGACACTAGACTAACCCCCGTGACGTCACTGATAGCAGTGATAAGACACTAGACTTACCCCCGTGACGTCACTGATAGCAGTGATAGGACACTAGACTAACCCCCGTGACGTCACTGATAGCAGTGATAAGACACTAGACTTACCCCCGTGACGTCACTGATAGCAGTGATAAGACACTAGACCAACCCCCGTGACGTCACTGATAGCAGTGATAAGACACTAGACCAACCCCCGTGACGTCACTGATAGCAGTGATAGGACACTAGACTAACCCCCGTGACGTCACTGATAGCAGTGATAAGACACTAGACTTACCCCCGTGACGTCACTGATAGCAGTGATAGGACACTAGACCAACCCCCGTGACGTCACTGATAGCAGTGATAGGACACTAGACCAACCCCCGTGACGTCACTGATAGCAGTGATAGGACACTAGACCAACCCCCGTGACGTCACTGATAGCAGTGATAGGACACTAGACCAACCCCCGTGACGTCACTGATAGCAGTGATAGGACACTAGACCAACCCCCGTGACGTCACTGATAGCAGTGATAAGACACTAGACCAACCCCCGTGACGTCACTGATAGCAGCGATAAGACACTAGACCAACCCCCGTGACGTCACTGATAGCAGTGATAAGACACTAGACCAACCCCCGTGACGTCACTGATAGCAGTGATAAGACACTAGACCAACCCCCGTGACGTCACTGATAGCACTGATAAGACACTAGACCAACCCCCGTGACGTCACTGATAGCAGTGATAAGACACTAGACCAACCCCCGTGACGTCACTGATAGCAGTGATAAGACACTAGACCAACCCCCGTGACGTCACTGATAGCAGTGATAAGACACTAGACCAACCCCCGTGACGTCACTGATAGCAGTGATAAGACACTAGACCAACCCCCGTGACGTCACTGATAGCAGTGATAAGACACTAGACCAACCCCCGTGACGTCACTGATAGCAGTGATAAGACACTAGACCAACCCCCGTGACGTCACTGATAGCAGTGATAAGACACTAGACCAACCCCCGTGACGTCACTGATAGCAGTGATAAGACACTAGACTAACCCCCGTGACGTCACTGATAGCAGTGATAGGACACTAGACTAACCCCCGTGACGTCACTGATAGCAGTGATAGGACACTAGACTAACCCCCGTGACGTCACTGATAGCAGTGATAGGACACTAGACTAACCCCCGTGACGTCACTGATAGCAGTGATAGGACACTAGACTAACCCCCGTGACGTCACTGATAGCAGTGATAAGACACTAGACCAACCCCCGTGACGTCACTGATAGCAGTGATAAGACACTAGACTAACCCCCGTGACGTCACTGATAGCAGTGATAGGACACTAGACTAACCCCCGTGACGTCACTGATAGCAGTGATAGGACACTAGACTAACCCCCGTGACGTCACTGATAGCAGTGATAAGACACTAGACCAACCCCCGTGACGTCACTGATAGCAGTGATAAGACACTAGACCAACCCCCGTGACGTCACTGATAGCAGTGATAAGACACTAGACCAACCCCCGTGACGTCACTGATAGCAGTGATAAGACACTAGACCAACCCCCGTGACGTCACTGATAGCAGTGATAAGACACTAGACCAACCCCCGTGACGTCACTGATAGCAGTGATAAGACACTAGACCAACCCCCGTGACGTCACTGATAGCAGTGATAAGACACTAGACCAACCCCCGTGACGTCACTGATAGCAGTGATAAGACACTAGACTAACCCCCGTGACGTCACTGATAGCAGTGATAGGACACTAGACTAACCCCCGTGACGTCACTGATAGCAGTGATAGGACACTAGACTAACCCCCGTGACGTCACTGATAGCAGTGATAAGACACTAGACTAACCCCCGTGACGTCACTGATAGCAGTGATAGGACACTAGACTAACCCCCGTGACGTCACTGATAGCAGTGATAGGACACTAGACTAACCCCCGTGACGTCACTGATAGCAGTGATAAGACACTAGACTAACCCCCGTGACGTCACTGATAGCAGTGATAGGACACTAGACTAACCCCCGTGACGTCACTGATAGCAGTGATAAGACACTAGACTAACCCCCGTGACGTCACTGATAGCAGTGATAGGACACTAGACTAACCCCCGTGACGTCACTGATAGCAGTGATAGGACACTAGACTAACCCCCGTGACGTCACTGATAGCAGTGATAAGACACTAGACTAACCCCCGTGACGTCACTGATAGCAGTGATAAGACACTAGACTAACCCCCGTGACGTCACTGATAGCACTGATAAGACACTAGACCAACCCCCGTGACGTCACTGATAGCACTGATAAGACACTAGACTAACCCCCATGACGTCACTGATAGCAGCGATAAGACACTAGACCAACCCCGCCAAGGGAAATGAATACCTGACGATGTCTCAACTGTTCGCGCACTCGTTTATACTTTGTTTGTCTGTATTCCACTCAGATTGTCACATCACATTGTTTTAGCGCAGTTTATTCTCTAAAACTTTTATTTCCTGTTGACGTATTTTCTCGTTTCACAATATGCGTACAGAAGTGGTTCTGTCATACCACAGGCTAAACCTCTGACACATTCCACTTTACTTTATTGTAGTTGATGTCCAATCTGACTCTCTCAGTTGACATGGATATGTTGTAACATTATTCATCCAATTATGTCCAATGTTTCCGTGCGGTTTCATCAAGATAACACCAGGTAACGCTCAGGACTATTTAAACGTGGGTGGGGGGCGGGGGGGGGGAGGGGGGGTAAGTTCCCCTAGTCTAGGTAGTCCAATCTAATTCAACAGCTATAGTAGGCTAGATGCGCAACCTAGCAACCACAAGCGTGTCAATTAGAAGCCATCTTGAACTGGGCAAATAACACAGGCGGGAATAGGAATCTCTAGTGCGACTTTCTGCCGCTCGCAGCGCTAGCAGTACTGAAAGGTCCAAATTAACATGTAAATTGCCCATTTCAAAATGGCTTCAAATTGCTACGCTCGCTACTGAGTGAAAGGTTGGGGGACTGATCTAGCCTACTATAGCTGTTGAATATCATTGGAAATAGCCCAGTTAAATGGTACCAACTTAACTTTATTTGCAATTCCTACCGTTTAATCGAAACAAGTCAGAGATAACTAACGACCTTGTGTGGGTTACCTGGAACAGGGGGCGTGCTAACGAGGTTTGTGGACTACATGAAAGACAGTCAGGAATATGTTGAATCAGAGTGCATGAATGAGGCACTAGACAAAGGTCTCAGGCCGGTATGCGACTGTGTTATACGAACCAACGACCTGCACTGTTGTAAACCATAGATTGTCAAACTGGTTACCTACCAAACAATGCGCTGACGTCATCACTGTAACCTCAGCTGGCCGTATGACGTCAACACTAGACGCGATAACCTCGTATCAAACAATGCTCTGACGTCATCACTGTAACCTCAGCTGGCCGTATGGTGTCAACACTAGACGCGATAACCTCGTATCAAACAATGCGCTGACGTCATCACTGTAACCTCAGCTGGCCGTATGGTGTCAACACTAGACGCGATAACCTCGTATCAAACAATGCTCTGACGTCATCACTGTAACCTCAGCTGGCCGTATGACGTCAGCACTAGACGCGATAACCTCGTATCAAACAATGCGCTGACGTCATCACTGTAACCTCAGCTGGCCGTATGGTGTCAACACTAGACGCGATAACCTCGTATCAAACAATGCGCTGACGTCATCACTGTTACCTCAGCTGGCCGTATGACGTCAGCACTAGACGCGATAACCTCGTATCAAACAATGCGCTGACGTCATCACTGTAACCTCAGCTGGCCGTATGACGTCAGCACTAGACGCGATAACCTCGTATCAAACAATGCGCTGACGTCATCACTGTAACCTCAGCTGGCCGTATGACGTCAGCACTAGACGCGATAACCTCGTATCAAACAATGCGCTGACGTCATCACTGTTACCTCAGCTGGCCGTATGACGTCAGCACTAGACGCGATAACCTCGTATCAAACAATGCGCTGACGTCATCACTGTTACCTCAGATGACCGTATGACGTCAACCCTAGACGCGATAACCTCGTATCAAACAATGCGCTGACGTCATCACTGTAACCTCAGCTGGCCGTATGACGTCAGCACTAGACGCGATAACCTCGTATCAAACAATGCGCTGACGTCATCACTGTAACCTCAGCTGGCCGTATGACGTCAGCACTAGACGCGATAACCTCGTATCAAACAATGCGCTGACGTCATCACTGTAACCTCAGCTGGCCGTATGACGTCAGCACTAGACGCGATAACCTCGTATCAAACAATGCGCTGACGTCATCACTGTAACCTCAGCTGGCCGTATGACGTCAGCACTAGACGCGATAACCTCGTATCAAACAATGCGCTGACGTCATCACTGTTACCTCAGATGACCGTATGACGTCAACCCTAGACGCGATAACCTCGTATCAAACAATGCGCTGACGTCATCACTGTAACCTCAGCTGGCCGTATGACGTCAGCACTAGACGCGATAACCTCGTATCAAACAATGCGCTGACGTCATCACTGTAACCTCAGCTGGCCGTATGACGTCAGCACTAGACGCGATAACCTCGTATCAAACAATGCGCTGACGTCATCACTGTAACCTCAGCTGGCCGTATGACGTCAGCACTAGACGCGATAACCTCGTATCAAACAATGCGCTGACGTCATCACTGTAACCTCAGCTGGCCGTATGACGTCAGCACTAGACGCGATAACCTCGTATCAAACAATGCGCTGACGTCATCACTGTAACCTCAGCTGGCCGTATGACGTCAGCACTAGACGCGATAACCTCGTATCAAACAATGCGCTGACGTCATCACTGTAACCTCAGCTGGCCGTATGACGTCAGCACTAGACGCGATAACCTCGTATCAAACAATGCGCTGACGTCATCACTGTAACCTCAGCTGGCCGTATGACGTCAGCACTAGACGCGATAACCTCGTATCAAACAATGCGCTGACGTCATCACTGTAACCTCAGCTGGCCGTATGACGTCAGCACTAGACGCGATAACCTCGTATCAAACAATGCGCTGACGTCATCACTGTAACCTCAGCTGGCCGTATGGTGTCAACACTAGACGCGATAACCTCGTATCAAACAATGCGCTGACGTCATCACTGTAACCTCAGCTGGCCGTATGACGTCAGCACTAGACGCGATAACCTCGTATCAAACAATGCGCTGACGTCATCACTGTAACCTCAGCTGGCCGTATGGTGTCAGCACTAGACGCGATAACCTCGTATCAAACAATGCTCTGACGTCATCACTGTTACCTCAGCTGGCCGTATGGTGTCAGCACTAGACGCGATAACCTCGTATCAAACAATGCTCTGACGTCATCACTGTAACCTCAGCTGGCCGTATGACGTCAGCACTAGACGCGATAACCTCGTATCAAACAATGCGCTGACGTCATCACTGTAACCTCAGCTGGCCGTATGGTGTCAGCACTAGACGCGATAACCTCGTATCAAACAATGCGCTGACGTCATCACTGTAACCTCAGCTGGCCGTATGGTGTCAACACTAGACGCGATAACCTCGTATCAAACAATGCGCTGACGTCATCACTGTAACCTCAGCTGGCCGTATGGTGTCAACACTAGACGCGATAACCTCGTATCAAGCAATGCGCTGACGTCATCACTGTAACCTCAGCTGGCCGTATGACGTCAGCACTAGACGCGATAACCTCGTATCAAACAATGCGCTGACGTCATCACTGTAACCTCAGCTGGCCGTATGACGTCAGCACTAGACGCGATAACCTCGTATCAAACAATGCGCTGACGTCATCACTGTAACCTCAGCTGGCCGTATGGTGTCAACACTAGACGCGATAACCTCGTATCAAACAATGCGCTGACGTCATCACTGTAACCTCAGCTGGCCGTATTACGTCAACACTAGACGCGATAACCTCGTATCAAACAATGCTCTGACGTCATCACTGTAACCTCAGCTGGCCGTATGACGTCAGCACTAGACGCGATAACCTCGTATCAAACAATGCGCTGACGTCATCACTGTTACCTCAGCTGGCCGTATGACGTCAGCACTAGACGCGATAACCTCGTATCAAACAATGCGCTGACGTCATCACTGTAACCTCAGCTGGCCGTATGGTGTCAGCACTAGACGCGATAACCTCGTATCAAACAATGCTCTGACGTCATCACTGTTACCTCAGCTGGCCGTATGGTGTCAGCACTAGACGCGATAACCTCGTATCAAACAATGCTCTGACGTCATCACTGTAACCTCAGCTGGCCGTATGACGTCAGCACTAGACGCGATAACCTCGTATCAAACAATGCGCTGACGTCATCACTGTAACCTCAGCTGGCCGTATGGTGTCAGCACTAGACGCGATAACCTCGTATCAAACAATGCTCTGACGTCATCACTGTAACCTCAGCTGGCCGTATGGTGTCAGCACTAGACGCGATAACCTCGTATCAAACAATGCTCTGACGTCATCACTGTAACCTCAGCTGGCCGTATGGTGTCAGCACTAGACGCGATAACCTCGTATCAAACAATGCGCTGACGTCATCACTGTAACCTCAGCTGGCCGTAAGACGTCAGCACTAGACGCGATAACCTCGTATCAAACAATGCGCTGACGTCATCACTGTAACCTCAGCTGGCCGTATGACGTCAACACTAGACGCGATAACCTCGTATCAAACAATGCGCTGACGTCATCACTGTAACCTCAGCTGGCCGTATGGTGTCAACACTAGACGCGATAACCTCGTATCAAACAATGCGCTGACGTCATCACTGTAACCTCAGCTGGCCGTAAGACGTCAACACTAGACGCGATAACCTCGTATCAAACAATGCGCTGACGTCATCACTGTAACCTCAGCTGGCCGTATGACGTCAGCACTAGACGCGATAACCTCGTATCAAACAATGCGCTGACGTCATCACTGTAACCTCAGCTGGCCGTATGACGTCAGCACTAGACGCGATAACCTCGTATCAAACAATGCGCTGACGTCATCACTGTAACCTCAGCTGGCCGTATGACGTCAGCACTAGACGCGATAACCTCGTATCAAACAATGCGCTGACGTCATCACTGTAACCTCAGCTGGCCGTATGACGTCAGCACTAGACGCGATAACCTCGTATCAAACAATGCGCTGACGTCATCACTGTAACCTCAGCTGGCCGTATGGTGTCAACACTAGACGCGATAACCTCGTATCAAACAATGCGCTGACGTCATCACTGTAACCTCAGCTGGCCGTATGGTGTCAACACTAGACGCGATAACCTCGTATCAAACAATGCGCTGACGTCATCACTGTAACCTCAGCTGGCCGTATGGTGTCAACACTAGACGCGATAACCTCGTATCAAGCAATGCGCTGACGTCATCACTGTAACCTCAGCTGGCCGTATGACGTCAGCACTAGACGCGATAACCTCGTATCAAACAATGCGCTGACGTCATCACTGTAACCTCAGCTGGCCGTATGGTGTCAACACTAGACGCGATAACCTCGTATCAAACAATGCGCTGACGTCATCACTGTAACCTCAGCTGGCCGTATTACGTCAGCACTAGACGCGATAACCTCGTATCAAACAATGCGCTGACGTCATCACTGTAACCTCAGCTGGCCGTATGGTGTCAACACTAGACGCGATAACCTCGTATCAAACAATGCGCTGACGTCATCACTGTAACCTCAGCTGGCCGTATGGTGTCAACACTAGACGCGATAACCTCGTATCAAGCAATGCGCTGACGTCATCACTGTAACCTCAGCTGGCCGTATGACGTCAGCACTAGACGCGATAACCTCGTATCAAACAATGCGCTGACGTCATCACTGTAACCTCAGCTGGCCGTATGGTGTCAACACTAGACGCGATAACCTCGTATCAAACAATGCGCTGACGTCATCACTGTAACCTCAGCTGGCCGTATGGTGTCAACACTAGACGCGATAACCTCGTATCAAACAATGCGCTGACGTCATCACTGTAACCTCAGCTGGCCGTATGGTGTCAACACTAGACGCGATAACCTCGTATCAAACAATGCGCTGACGTCATCACTGTAACCTCAGCTGGCCGTATGGTGTCAACACTAGACGCGATAACCTCGTATCAAACAATGCGCTGACGTCATCACTGTAACCTCAGCTTGCCGTATGGTGTCAACACTAGACGCGATAACCTCGTATCAAACAATGCGCTGACGTCATCACTGTAACCTCAGCTGGCCGTATGACGTCAGCACTAGACGCGATAACCTCGTATCAAACAATGCGCTGACGTCATCACTGTAACCTCAGCTGGCCGTATGACGTCAGCACTAGACGCGATAACCTCGTATCAAACAATGCGCTGACGTCATCACTGTAACCTCAGCTGGCCGTATGGTGTCAACACTAGACGCGATAACCTCGTATCAAACAATGCGCTGACGTCATCACTGTAACCTCAGCTGGCCGTATGGTGTCAACACTAGACGCGATAACCTCGTATCAAACAATGCGCTGACGTCATCACTGTAACCTCAGCTGGCCGTATGACGTCAACACTAGACGCGATAACCTCGTATCAAACAATGCGCTGACGTCATCACTGTAACCTCAGCTGGCCGTATGGTGTCAACACTAGACGCGATAACCTCGTATCAAGCAATGCGCTGACGTCATCACTGTAACCTCAGCTGGCCGTATGACGTCAGCACTAGACGCGATAACCTCGTATCAAGCAATGCGCTGACGTCATCACTGTAACCTCAGCTGGCCGTATGGTGTCAACACTAGACGCGATAACCTCGTATCAAGCAATGCGCTGACGTCATCACTGTAACCTCAGCTGGCCGTATGACGTCAACACTAGACGCGATAACCTCGTATCAAACAATGCGCTGACGTCATCACTGTAACCTCAGCTGGCCGTATGGTGTCAACACTAGACGCGATAACCTCGTATCAAACAATGCGCTGACGTCATCACTGTAACCTCAGCTGGCCGTATGACGTCAGCACTAGACGCGATAACCTCGTATCAAACAATGCGCTGACGTCATCACTGTTACCTCAGCTGGCCGTATGGTGTCAGCACTAGACGCGATAACCTCGTATCAAGCAATGCGCTGACGTCATCACTGTAACCTCGGCTGGCCGTATGACGTCAGCACTAGACGCGATAACCTCGTATCAAACAATGCGCTGACGTCATCACTGTAACCTCAGCTGGCCGTATGGTGTCAGCACTAGACGCGATAACCTCGTATCAAACAATGCGCTGACGTCATCACTGTAACCTCAGCTGGCCGTATGACGTCAGCACTAGACGCGATAACCTAGTATCAAACAATGCGCTGACGTCATCACTGTAACCTCAGCTGGCCGTATGACGTCAGCACTAGACGCGATAACCTCGTATCAAACAATGCGCTGACGTCATCACTGTAACCTCAGCTGGCCGTATGGTGTCAACACTAGACGCGATAACCTCGTATCAAACAATGCGCTGACGTCATCACTGTAACCTCAGCTGGCCGTATGGTGTCAACACTAGACGCGATAACCTCGTATCAAACAATGCGCTGACGTCATCACTGTAACCTCAGCTGGCCGTATGGTGTCAACACTAGACGCGATAACCTCGTATCAAACAATGCGCTGACGTCATCACTGTAACCTCAGCTGGCCGTATTACGTCAGCACTAGACGCGATAACCTCGTATCAAACAATGCGCTGACGTCATCACTGTAACCTCAGCTGGCCGTATGGTGTCAACACTAGACGCGATAACCTCGTATCAAACAATGCGCTGACGTCATCACTGTAACCTCAGCTGGCCGTATGGTGTCAACACTAGACGCGATAACCTCGTATCAAGCAATGCGCTGACGTCATCACTGTAACCTCAGCTGGCCGTATGACGTCAGCACTAGACGCGATAACCTCGTATCAAACAATGCGCTGACGTCATCACTGTAACCTCAGCTGGCCGTATGGTGTCAACACTAGACGCGATAACCTCGTATCAAACAATGCGCTGACGTCATCACTGTAACCTCAGCTGGCCGTATGGTGTCAACACTAGACGCGATAACCTCGTATCAAACAATGCGCTGACGTCATCACTGTAACCTCAGCTGGCCGTATGGTGTCAACACTAGACGCGATAACCTCGTATCAAACAATGCGCTGACGTCATCACTGTAACCTCAGCTGGCCGTATGGTGTCAACACTAGACGCGATAACCTCGTATCAAACAATGCGCTGACGTCATCACTGTAACCTCAGCTGGCCGTATGACGTCAACACTAGACGCGATAACCTCGTATCAAACAATGCGCTGACGTCATCACTGTAACCTCAGCTGGCCGTATGGTGTCAACACTAGACGCGATAACCTCGTATCAAGCAATGCGCTGACGTCATCACTGTAACCTCAGCTGGCCGTATGACGTCAGCACTAGACGCGATAACCTCGTATCAAACAATGCGCTGACGTCATCACTGTAACCTCAGCTGGCCGTATGACGTCAGCACTAGACGCGATAACCTCGTATCAAACAATGCGCTGACGTCATCACTGTTACCTCAGCTGGCCGTATGACGTCAGCACTAGACGCGATAACCTCGTATCAAACAATGCGCTGACGTCATCACTGTAACCTCAGCTGGCCGTATGGTGTCAACACTAGACGCGATAACCTCGTATCAAACAATGCGCTGACGTCATCACTGTAACCTCAGCTGGCCGTATGACGTCAACACTAGACGCGATAACCTCGTATCAAACAATGCGCTGACGTCATCACTGTAACCTCAGCTGGCCGTATGACGTCAGCACTAGACGCGATAACCTCGTATCAAACAATGCGCTGACGTCATCACTGTAACCTCAGCTGGCCGTATGGTGTCAACACTAGACGCGATAACCTCGTATCAAACAAAACGCTGACGTCATCACTGTAACCTCAGCTGGCCGTATGACGTCAGCACTAGACGCGATAACCTCGTATCAAACAATGCGCTGACGTCATCACTGTTACCTCAGCTGGCCGTATGACGTCAGCACTAGACGCGATAACCTCGTATCAAACAATGCGCTGACGTCATCACTGTTACCTCAGCTGGCCGTATGACGTCAGCACTAGACGCGATAACCTCGTATCAAACAATGCGCTGACGTCATCACTGTAACCTCAGCTGGCCGTATGGTGTCAACACTAGACGCGATAACCTCGTATCAAGCAATGCGCTGACGTCATCACTGTAACCTCAGCTGGCCGTATGACGTCAGCACTAGACGCGATAACCTCGTATCAAACAATGCGCTGACGTCATCACTGTAACCTCAGCTGGCCGTATGACGTCAGCACTAGACGCGATAACCTCGTATCAAACAATGCGCTGACGTCATCACTGTTACCTCAGCTGGCCGTATGGTGTCAACACTAGACGCGATAACCTCGTATCAAACAAAACGCTGACGTCATCACTGTAACCTCAGCTGGCCGTATGGTGTCAACACTAGACGCGATAACCTCGTATCAAACAAAACGCTGACGTCATCACTGTAACCTCAGCTGGCCGTAAGACGTCAGCACTAGACGCGATAACCTCGTATCAAACAATGCGCTGACGTCATCACTGTAACCTCAGCTGGCCGTATGACGTCAGCACTAGACGCGATAACCTCGTATCAAACAATGCGCTGACGTCATCACTGTAACCTCAGCTGGCCGTATGACGTCAGCACTAGACGCGATAACCTCGTATCAAACAATGCGCTGACGTCATCACTGTTACCTCAGCTGGCCGTATGGTGTCAACACTAGACGCGATAACCTCGTATCAAACAATGCGCTGACGTCATCACTGTTACCTCAGCTGGCCGTATGACGTCAGCACTAGACGCGATAACCTCGTATCAAACAATGCGCTGACGTCATCACTGTAACCTCAGCTGGCCGTATGACGTCAGCACTAGACGCGATAACCTCGTATCAAACAATGCGCTGACGTCATCACTGTAACCTCAGCTGGCCGTATGACGTCAGCACTAGACGCGATAACCTCGTATCAAACAATGCGCTGACGTCATCACTGTAACCTCAGCTGGCCGTATGACGTCAGCACTAGACGCGATAACCTCGTACCAAACAATGCGCTGACGTCATCACTGTAACCTCAGCTGGCCGTATGACGTCAGCACTAGACGCGATAACCTCGTATCAAACAATGCGCTGACGTCATCACTGTAACCTCAGCTGGCCGTATGGTGTCAACACTAGACGCGATAACCTCGTATCAAACAATGCGCTGACGTCATCACTGTAACCTCGGCTGGCCGTAAGACGTCAGCACTAGACGCGATAACCTCGTATCAAACAATGCGCTGACGTCATCACTGTAACCTCGGCTGGCCGTATGGTGTCAACACTAGACGCGATAACCTCGTATCAAACAATGCGCTGACGTCATCACTGTAACCTCAGCTGGCCGTATGGTGTCAACACTAGACGCGATAACCTCGTATCAAGCAATGCGCTGACGTCATCACTGTAACCTCAGCTGGCCGTATGACGTCAGCACTAGACGCGATAACCTCGTATCAAACAATGCGCTGACGTCATCACTGTAACCTCAGCTGGCCGTATGGTGTCAACACTAGACGCGATAACCTCGTATCAAACAATGCGCTGACGTCATCACTGTAACCTCAGCTGGCCGTAAGACGTCAGCACTAGACGCGATAACCTCGTATCAAACAATGCGCTGACGTCATCACTGTTACCTCAGCTGGCCGTATGGTGTCAACACTAGACGCGATAACCTCGTATCAAACAATGCGCTGACGTCATCACTGTAACCTCAGCTGGCCGTAAGACGTCAGCACTAGACGCGATAACCTCGTATCAAACAATGCGCTGACGTCATCACTGTAACCTCAGCTGGCCGTATGGTGTCAACACTAGACGCGATAACCTCGTATCAAGCAATGCGCTGACGTCATCACTGTAACCTCAGCTGGCCGTAAGACGTCAGCACTAGACGCGATAACCTCGTATCAAACAATGCGCTGACGTCATCACTGTTACCTCAGCTGGCCGTATGGTGTCAACACTAGACGCGATAACCTCGTATCAAGCAATGCGCTGACGTCATCACTGTAACCTCAGCTGGCCGTATGGTGTCAACACTAGACGCGATAACCTCGTATCAAGCAATGCGCTGACGTCATCACTGTAACCTCAGCTGGCCGTAAGACGTCAGCACTAGACGCGATAACCTCGTATCAAACAATGCGCTGACGTCATCACTGTAACCTCAGCTGGCCGTATGGTGTCAACACTAGACGCGATAACCTCGTATCAAACAATGCGCTGACGTCATCACTGTTACCTCAGCTGGCCGTATGACGTCAGCACTAGACGCGATAACCTCGTACCAAACAATGCGCTGACGTCATCACTGTAACCTCAGCTGGCCGTATGACGTCAACACTAGACGCGATAACCTCGTATCAAACAATGCGCTGACGTCATCACTGTAACCTCAGCTGGCCGTATGACGTCAGCACTAGACGCGATAACCTCGTATCAAACAATGCGCTGACGTCATCACTGTAACCTCAGCTGGCCGTATGACGTCAGCACTAGACGCGATAACCTCGTATCAAACAATGCTCTGACGTCATCACTGTAACCTCAGCTGGCCGTATGGTGTCAGCACTAGACGCGATAACCTCGTATCAAACAATGCTCTGACGTCATCACTGTTACCTCAGCTGGCCGTATGGTGTCAGCACTAGACGCGATAACCTCGTATCAAACAATGCGCTGACGTCATCACTGTTACCTCAGCTGGCCGTATGGTGTCAGCACTAGACGCGATAACCTCGTATCAAACAATGCGCTGACGTCATCACTGTAACCTCAGCTGGCCGTATGGTGTCAGCACTAGACGCGATAACCTCGTATCAAACAATGCGCTGACGTCATCACTGTTACCTCAGCTGGCCGTATGACGTCAGCACTAGACGCGATAACCTCGTATCAAACAATGCTCTGACGTCATCACTGTAACCTCAGCTGGCCGTATGACGTCAGCACTAGACGCGATAACCTCGTATCAAACAATGCGCTGACGTCATCACTGTAACCTCAGCTGGCCGTATGGTGTCAGCACTAGACGCGATAACCTCGTATCAAACAATGCGCTGACGTCATCACTGTAACCTCAGCTGGCCGTATGGTGTCAGCACTAGACGCGATAACCTCGTATCAAACAATGCGCTGACGTCATAGCTTTACAACTGTCAGAAGAGTCGTCGCTTAACGCGGTTTTACCGCTACCTGCTTGTCGCATTACTGCACCCGCGCTTGGAATGCCCCCTGACAACGCCTGCCAACAGACGCGCTGATAGTATCATAACTCATATACCGGATGCAGAGAACGGGATGAAACTAAATTATTTTTGTTCTGTACGACGTACTCGACATGAAGGTCATGCGACGTCGGCCGATTCTTATCCGTCACGCCCACACATCGCCGGGGTCGTCATAAGGGGAGTCCGGCAATTTAGGGGAGGAACAAGTAGAAGGAATTAAAATTGAATAGTTTTTGGAAATGAGCAGGATTTCTTTTAATCGCCTTCAACGACTGGCAGAGTCTCCATAGACAAAATTCTATCCCGGGCCCAAACGGGAAGATGAAGCTGGTATTTAATTATTACATACGTCACTTTTATATTACATAATCCATGACGACAGCACCTTTCTATATACGTCCATGGCACTATAAAGCTGCGTAACCACGGCAGATTTTGACCTCACGACGGTCCGAAGACCGCCTTGAGATCATCCGATCCGTTCAAGATCATGCGTACACACGTACGATCGTCATCGCAAGGATGTCGGATGGATATTTCTACACCAGTCGTCGTGTTGTCACGGGTTATTAGTGGATGGGGTTGAGGGAGGCTCAGTCTGCGCATGCGCGATCGCTGGTCGGACGCTGATCGCATGAAGAAATACTGACCAGGCAGAGATTGGAACGGATCGTCGTACGATCGCCTCAAGACCGCCAGTGTCTGTACACACGAGAGATTTCCATCCAATTTTCATCCGATCAGTCCATCCGTCCGACCGCCTTGAGATCGTCGTGAGGCCAAAATCCGCCGTGTGTACGCAGCTTTACTATATAACCATTTGCTCTCGGTATGTTGCACAGCTAGTTATTAGTTACAACCTCTAGAACAAAACACGGAGCATTATCTTCCTCTCTCAACTCCTTTCAACCCGCTTGTGGCAAGGTGGCCTCGTCAGGGTTTCAGCTTCCACCCCGTGTACACAATACACATCGTTTGTTTACGCCAATTTACGGCCGTCCTCGTTAAAAATATATGAATCTTCACTCCAGACCATTGTTAGTAACGTACTTCTCTTACAGAATAACATGAGGTTCCTACTGGCTACAGCGAGGTGAGTATATATGATTAGTGTACCCAGCGTTAATCTCGCGCTGACCTGTTGTAATGCATACATCACATATCATCCAATTACCCAGGCAACCGCTAGCATACTAACACCCAGTAATGCAGATCATATGTGTAAGTTAATTGCTGTGGCTATAGGTGTCGGTGTTATATACTCTGGGTTGTGTTTGCGAACATTTGAATCTATGAGCATTAATTAGCGTTATACAATGGCTTAGTGTTATTTTAGTTACATGCCTCATTTGCAGTAGATACATTCGAGTAATTCTAAATAAATTGAGGAGCTAATTACATTCGATATGAACTTATGATATGATGTATCCTAGTCTACCTTTCCTTCGCTTAGTTCAGACTATCGCATTCTAGACCTATTATGTGCTTACGTGTGGACTAAACATATACCTTAAATCTCTCTGACTTCATGTCTCAATGTCTCTATAGTGGACCCAAGATTACTTTACACCTGCTTTCGTCACATCCGGGGCAGTCGTAGCCAACCAGAGAACCGCCCGAGACACACCAGCGCCAATACCGATCGCTGATTGGCTACGAACCAGTCGCCTGTGACGAAAGCATGTGTAAGGTAGTCTTGGGACAACTATATCTCTGTGATACTACATATTTCCGTGACTGTATGTCTCAGTGTCCCAATGTTTCTCTGTCGATGTCACTGTCTCTATGTTCATATCTGTCTATCTGTATGTCTGTCTGTCTGTCTGTCTGTCTGTCTGTCTGTCTGTCTGTCTGTCTGTCTGTCTGTCTGTCTGTCTGTCTGTCTGTCTGTCTGTCTATCTGTCTGTCTGTCTGTCTGTCTGTCTGTCTGTCTGTCTGTCTGTCTGTCTGTCTGTCTGTCTGTCTGTCTGTCTGTCTGTCTGTCTGTCTGTCTGTCTGTCTGTCTGTCTGTCTGTCTGTCTGTCTGTCTGTCTGTCTGTCTGTCTGTCTGTCTGTCTGTCTGTCTGTCTGTCTGTCTGTCTGTCTGTCTGTCTGTCTGTCTGTCTGTCTGTCTGTCTGTCTGTCTGTCTGTCTGTCTGTCTGTCTGTCTGTCTGTCTGTCTGAGTCTATTCACCACCGATCAAACCAATAACCATCATATCCGATCATAAACCCGCTATTAAATCGTGCGTTACTAAACTGCAGCTCCCAGGCATAGCCTATTACTATTACGAATGTTTGCAGCTATTATGAAACAACGTAGCTGTTTTTGTTCCAATGTTTGCCAGCCTGTAATTGGTTTGTCCTGTTGTCGCTCGTATCCATGTGCCGGCTCTAGGACATAATTGCGATTTAATGATTGGCGGAAAATAAACAATCGGAAAAGCAGACGTCCGATTCAGCACTTAATGAGCTTTCCCAGTGGAAAAATGTACACGTTTTTCGTCGTCAATTATACAGTACCGCAAATTATTCGAGTGCGAAATTAGAATATACCCTCTACATAATTCAAATGGATGGGTACCATGACACTGATGTAAACACAATTAGGTATAACATTCACGGGGAATGGAAGATCCACATTTAAATAGCGCACAACTAACATGGTGCTCAGTCGAGCCTCAAGATGCTTCGTAGGGCGCCTAAGTCGTGGCCCCGGGAAGCGAAGCGGTGATTTCCGTTATAACAAAAATGTTATTGAACAACTCACTGTTCCTTGTCAAAACCAAAGTTAAAATGCAATATCTCGAATGCTGATCAGCATTCTTCGACAGACTATCACCAACCTACCCAGGCTATCACCAACCTACCCAGGCTATCACCAACCTACCCAGACTATCATCAACCTACCCAGACTATCAACAACCTACCCAGACTATCACCAACCTACCCAGACTATCATCAACCTACCCAGGCTATCATCAACCTACTTAGACTGTCATCAACCTACCCAGGCTATCACCAACCTACCCTGGCTCTCACCAACCCACCCAGGCTATCACCAACCTACCCAGGCTATCACCAACCTACCCAGGCTATCACCAACCTACATAGGCTATCACCAACCTACCCAGGCTATCATCAACCTACCCAGGCTATCACCAACCTACCCAGGCTATCACCAACCTACCCAGACTGTCACCAACCTACCCAGGCTATCACCAACCTACCCAGACTGTCACCAACCTACCCAGGCTATCACCAACCTACCCAGGCTATCATCAACCTACCCAGGCTATCACCAACCTACCCAGACTGTCACCAACCTACCCAGGCTATCACCAACCTACCCAGACTGTCACCAACCTACCCAGGCTATCACCAACCTACCCAGGCTATCACCAACCTACCCAGACTGTCACCAACCTACCCAGGCTATCACCAACCTACCCAGACTGTCACCAACCTACCCAGGCTATCACCAACCTACCCAGGCTATCATCAACCTACCCAGGCTATCACCAACCTACCCAGGCTATCACCAACCTACCCAGGCTATCACCAACCTACCCAAGCTATCACAAACCTACCCAGGCTATCATCAACCTACCCACACAAAATGTTGCTAAAAGTTGGTGGAACTGTTTTGGAGAAAATACCAAAAACGAATAATATACAGAATTCAAATTTCTCCAAGAAAAACTCATAAATTGAAACATTCAGAACTGTAAAGATAATTTGTAATTTGTTTAGGTAAATAGTTTTTTTATGCTTTGTGTTATCGAAACACAGATCGAAAATAGAGAAAATAAAAATAAAAAATAAATAAATAAAATAGAGAAGAAAGAACAAGTAAATTTTTAATTTTTTTTAGCCTGATGTTCGCGTAGTTGTAAACCACAGCTGGGAAAGGATTGAAAGTAATAAATTAATAAGCGTCAAAAGGAAAGCTATTCATCCCTCGCTTTCAAAAGGCGCGCGTTTGATTTTATTTTTAATGAAAATGTGTGAGACAGAAAGATGCATCGGTTGATAAGAATTCGTGTTCCGTGATGCGGAAGGCGCCATCTTTAATCTTACACTGCTTTCATTCCAAATTAATATCAGCGTCATTAATAACCGGTGAAAATGTTGCCCGGCCGTAACGAGAGGCCGGGGATAAGGAGGGATATAACCGCGGGTGATGCGTCAACAGGGACCAACTAGGTAGGCACAACTATTCTGACAGTACCTTATGTTGATGGTATGACCCCTTTTATGATTGTTGAACATTTTAATACTCATGTTTCAAAAGTAAGTTTACACATTTTAAAGGGACAAGTTATTTTCGATATTAAAACCGTACTCGCATAGAAAATTCATGTAGAAAATTTAAATTTAAATAATTTTTTAATTTGTTCAGAAGTTGTTTGTGGGTTTGTGGTAATTTCAGAATATTTACTATAACCTGACACTATTAACATAAACATTTTGCATATTATAATTTTAAAACGATGATGAAGATTAGTCTATTATTGCAATCATGGTATTCTAGACTAGAAGTGCAGATATTTAAGGTTTGACATAGTTTGAAGCTAGTTATGTGACCATCGCCCAGCATAACAAATATGACTAATTATAAAATATAATATAACATGAATAAATATAATATGACTGTCGGGTTGCCACAGGGGTAAGGGGTGGTCACGTAGCGATAGGGGAGTAGTAGGGGAGTGGAAAACTAAGTTAATCTCTAGTATATGAGGGTAACAGAGATAAAAATCAAGCATAATTTTAAAGTCCATGCCTTACGCTAGACTCGAACCAACGTCCCTAGGTGACATACGCAGGACTTATGCCCCAATGTCACAGCCACCGCGGAGGCCATTTTATTTCAAATATAAAATAAACACATTCAGCGTTTGTGTGAAATATAATATTTCCACATACATGTAATAATGCATTTGTATTTATTGTCCAGCCACTCGATTGCAAGTTCCGATTTTAAATGGGGGACATTATAACTTTTATTGTGTGCTTCGTTGCTCTGGCAGCTTCAAATGATGGTACATTAAAAGATAGTAACATTCAGATGTAAAAAAAAAAAAACGCACAACCCAAACGGGCAATCGAACCCTCCACCTTTTGCAATGGAACCCACAGGGCTTGTGCGAGGACAGATACAAAAATAAACAATAACATTATACATACATTCTCTTTTCACGGGTAACTTTTGCTAGATCTTTTCATTTTCTAGACACAAAAGAATATGCTGTGTCCGAGAATAAAATCTACTCTTCTGTATTAACAGCATTCAAGGTAAAAAATTTATGATCAAAAATATTTATCATTTTTTATGTCAACCTTAATAAACAAACTTTTCACTTTTATTTCCGGTGTTCCCTTGTTTTGAAAATTCCCGTATACACAAAACATTGCCATGTTGCAGTTGGAATCACTCCAGTGAATTAAATCCGGCAAGAACTACTGATCCGCACATTTCCCGCTTTGCACAACGTGTTGATAAATGAGCCGTAATGACACCTGCGACAGATGCTGACGAGGGCGATTGTCGCATAGCCCGCACACTCTACTGCTACACTCAAACTCTCTCTCAAAGCACATCAATTATTTTAACATTTTCAAGAATAAAACTCACAATCTATATTTCGAGCAGTCATCACAAGGCCGAAATATAGTTATAATAATGTAAAAACCAAATCCACCAAATAGCTGTACATTATTGTCTAAAATTTCGTAAAACTTTCTTGTTGCCTTATGAATGGTGTGTGTATGCATGATGAGCTTGTTTCATGTTTTTCTGCATTTTTTGTTTTTGATTTGTGAAATTGATATGTATGAATGAAATGCTGATGTATTACCATGTATTTTATTACCAAATGATATGTATTACCACATGGTATTATTTGTTATAAGGTTGGATGGAAGATAAGGCCTGGCTGGCCTTAATCCAGCCTTCAATAAAGACCATTATCCATCTGTCTCTAAACTCTCCGGGCCCATGCAAAACTCAGTTTATTGAATTGAGAGAGTTCTACACACAAACTCTCTCTCCCTTCAAACTCTCCGGGCCCATGCAAAACTCAGGTTATTGAATTGAGAGAGTTCTACACACAAACTCTCTTATCCCTTCAAACTCTCCGGGCCCATGCAAAACTCAGGTTATTGAATTGAGAGAGTTCTACACACAAACTCTCTTATCCATTCAAACTCTCCGGGCCGATGTAAAACTCAGGTTATTGAATTGAGAGAGTTCTACACACAAACTCTCTTATCCCTTCAAACTCTCCGGGCCGATGTAAAACTCAGGTTATTGGAATTGAGAGAGTTCTACACTCAAACTCTCTATCCCTTCAAACTCTCCGGGCCGATGTAAAACTCAAGTTATTGAATTGAGAGAGTTCTACACACAAACTCTCTCATCCCTTCAAACTCTCCGGGCCCATGCAAAACTCAGGTTATTGAATTGAGAGAGTTCTACATGTAAAATCTCTCATCCCTTCAAACTCTCCGGGCCCATGCAAAACTCAGGTTATTTAATTGAGAAAGTTCTACACACAAACTCTCTTATCCCTTCAAACTCTCCGGGCCCATGCAAAACTCAGGTTATTGAATTGAGAGAGTTCTACACACAAACTCTCTTATCCCTTCAAACTCTCCGGGCCAATGCAAAACTCAGGTTATTGAATTGAGAGAGTTCTACACACAAACTCTCTTATCCCTTCAAACTCTCCGGGCCGATGTAAAACTCACGTTATTGAATTGAGAGAGTTCTACACACAAACTCTCTTATCCCTTCAAACTCTCCGGGCCCATGCAAAACTTAGGTTATTGAATTGAGAGAGTTCTACACACAAACTCTCTCATCACTTCAAACTCTCCAGGCCCATGCAAAACTCAGGTTATTGAATTGAGAGAGTTCTACCTGTAAACTCTCTCTCTCTTCAAACTCTCCGGGTCCATGCAAAACTCAGGTTATTGAATTGAGAGAGTTCTACACACAAACTCTCTCATCCCTTCAAACTCTCCGGGCCCATGCAAAACTCAGGTTATTGAATTGAGAGAGTTCTACACTCAAACTCTCCCATCCCTTCAAACTCTCCGGGCCCATGCAAAACTCAGGTTATTGAATTGAGAGAGTTCTACACACAAACTCACTCCTCCCTTCAAACTCTCCGGGCCCATGCAAAACTCAGGTTATTGAATTGAGAGAGTTCTACACACAAACTCTCTCATCCCTTCAAACTCTCCGGGCCCATGCAAAACTCAAATTATTGAATTGAGAGAGTTCTACACTCAAACTCTCTCATCTCTTCAAACTCTCCGGGCCCATGCAAAACTCAGGTTATTGAATTGAGAGAGTTCTACACACAAACTCTTTCTCTCTTCAAACTCTCCGGGCCCATGCAAAACTTAGGTTATAAAATTGAGAGAGTTCTACACACAAACTATCTCTCTCTTCGAACTCTCCGGGCCCATGCAAAACTCAGGTTATTGAATTGAGAGAGTTCTACATGTAAACTCTCACATCCCTTTAAACTCTAAGGGCCCATTCAAAACTCAGGTTATTTAATTGAGAAAGTTCTACACACAAACTCTCTTATCTTTTCAAACTCTCCGGGCCCATGCAAAACTTTCGTTATAAAATTGAGAGAGTTCTACATGTAAACTCTCACATCCCTTTAAACTCTCCGGGCCCATGCAAAACTCAGGTTATTGAATTGAGAGAGTTCTACATGTAAACTTTCACATCCCTTTAAACTCTCCGGGCCCATGCAATACTCAGGTTATTGAATTGAGAGAGTTCTACATGTAAACTCTCACATCCCTTTAACTCTCCGGGCCCATGCAAAACTCAGGTTATTGAATTGAGAGAGTTCTACATGTAAACTCTCACATCCCTTTAAACTCTCCGGGCCCATGCAAAACTCAGGTTATTGAATTGAGAGAGCTCTACATGTAAACTCTCTCATCCCTTCAAACTCTCCGGGCCCATGCAAACTCATGTTATTGAATCGAGAGAGTTCTACATGTAAACTCTCTCATCCCTTTAAACTCTCCGGGCCCATGCAAACTCAGGTTATTGAATCGAGAGAGTTCTACATGTAAACTTTCACATCCCTTTAAACTCTCCGGGCCCATGCAAAACTCAGGTTATTGAATTGAGAGAGTTCTACATGTAAACTTTCACATCCCGTTAAACTCTCCGGGCCCATGCAAAACTCAGGTTATTGAATTGAGAGAGTTCTACATGTTAACTCTCTCATCCCTTCAAACTCTCCGGGCCCATGCAAACTCAGGTTATTGAATCGAGAGAGTTCTACATGTAAACTTTCACATCCCTTTAAACTCTCCGGGCCCATGCAAAACTCAGGTTATTGAATTGAGAGAGTTCTACATGTAAACTCTCACATCCCTTTAACTCTCAGGGCCCATTCAAAACTCAGGTTATTGAATTGAGAGAGTTATGTACGCAACCTCTCCAGGCGATGTGTACTAGAGATCTTAATAGAGTTGGAGAGTATCCTGTTTGGTAGCTGTACAGTGCACACCCTTCAAAAGTCTGGTTATTGAGTTGAGAGAGTTCCTCATGTAAACTCTCTCATGTCTTCAAACTCTCCAGAAGATATTTACCCTTTGAAACTGACGTAGGTTATTTTAACTTATCCAGATCTTTGGACAGCAATTTGAGATAAGCTCACGTGTTAGTTTGTCTTTGCGCATAAACATTCGGTGTTTGCGCCACTCAAAGCGCGCTGCTTCGCCGGTACGAGGAGAGCACTGTAATACGGTGTGAGACACTCTGTTATCGGACCCTCGACGACCACATAATATTTGCCGAGAAGTCGATACCTCTCTCTTTTTGGCAATAAACAAGTATCTTTTTCCTCGAACTGAAAAATAATTTAACTGGGCCAACCTTCGCTTCGACTGGGCAGATGATTGGCTGCAATATTCAGATGATTACAAAATGTCAAAAACTATATAAACCTTCCACGTCTTCAATAAATAATAAAAATATTATTCATTTACCACGATTCCAAAAGCAAAGTTTGGTTTTTATTATTAACATTAGAACTTATAATAGCAATACAACATAAAATTGCATACACAATTTCAAAAGATGTCTTCAATATAGTTATAATCAATATTGCAATCAAACTAAAATACCAAAGGAAAAATGTAAGACCAAGTCAAATCATTTTTTTTTATTTTATTATAAAGCTATGGTTCCAAAGCTGATGGAAACTAAAGTATGCATTAATGACCTCAAGATGGTCTTTGAAAGCTCTATGCTGTTAAAAACTCATTTCCAAACCCTATTCTATTATTAATGCGCTCCTTGAGATTGGACATTAACCTTTCACTCGACAGCTAATTCTAAGATTAATGGGCTTCTTTGCGCCCTGAGTGATCCGTAAAACATTGAACAGAAGTGAAGAAGGTGTTGGCTTTGTTTTGTACTGTTTGTAGTATCGGTCTCTGCATTGGCGCTTTGAGTGAGTTAGACCTTACTTCGCCTGTGATGGGCGGCGAACAACGACCTCCCGACCTGTACAGCTGGGCTGGGCTGGGCTGGGCTGGGCTGGTACAGCTGAGCCACGTCATAATGATAAGCGCCATCATTCTTATCTGACTGACCACTTTCGGTGAGGTTAGGTTAGGTTAGGCTAGGTAAGGTTAGGCTAGGTTAGGTTCAGTGGCGTAACTACGGGGGGGGGGGGTTAGGGGGTTTAAACCCCCCCCCTCCGAAACTACATTGAGAATGATTTTACTTAATACTACATTTACTTAATACTATATTGTAAGATCCTTAAACCACTTCAGTGTATAACAATCGCAACAAACAACATTTTCATTATATTTATCATACCATGCACTTCACTTGATAAGATATATAATTTATTTCAATAATTCAATTCTATTATTTATGCGTTCATCTACAACTAATACACCTTTCGCTCGAACCAGTAAAAGTGAGGGTACCTATAAATAAAAATGCATTAATCTAATATTACAATATCACGGTCCGTGAATTAAAATTTAAATAACGTATGTGACTTGTGACCACAATGTTTCACTTTATGTTGAGATTATATTGAACAACCATAAAACATTAAAAACACAATTTCTAGGCAATTCTTATTTAGAACTATTCTACTTTAACACTGTAACATCAATATAATACAAACCAATGAGAAGTAGTTCGAGTAGTATTCTTTGAGTCCAAAAGGCACGAAATAATTATAGAAGTGAAAAAAATTTCGCCTTCGGTGAAATGGCCTCCGGCGGCTGGGGCTTTGCCCCAGACCCCTTTCAGTCCCCTCATCTCACTTTTCCCTCATAACCCCCCCCCGAAATAATTCCTAGTTACGCCACTGGTTAGGTTAGGTTAGGTTGCGTTGGGTTGGGTTAGGTTAGGTTAGGTTAGGTTAGGTTAGGTTAGGCTAGGTAAGGTTAGGTTAGGTTAGGTTAGGTTAGGTTAGGTTAGGTTAGGTTAGGTTAGGTTAGGTTAGGTTAGGTTAGGTTAGGTTAGGTTAGGTTAGGTAGGTTAGGTTAGGTTAGGTTAGGTTAGGTTAGGTTAGGTTAGGTTAGGTTAGGTTAGGTTAGGTTAGGTTAGGTTAGGTTAGGTTAGGTAATGTTTGGTTAGGTTAGGTTAGGTTAGGTTAGGTTAGGTTGGAGTTGGTTTGATTAGGTAAAGTGAGGTAAAGGTTAGGTTGGGTTGGGTTAGGTTAGGTTAGGTTAGGTTAGGTTAGGTTAGGTTAGGTTAGGTTAGGTTAGGTTAGGTTAGGTTAGGTTAGGTTAGGTTAGGGTAGGTTAGGTTAGGTTAGGTTGGAGTTGGTTTGATTAGGTAAAGTGAGGTAAAGGTTAGGTTGGGTTGGGTTAGGTTAGGTTAGGTTAGGTTAGGTTAGGTTAGGTTAGGTTAGGTTAGGTTGGAGTTGGTTTGATTAGGTAAAGTGAGGTAAAGGTTAGGTTTGGTTGGGTTAGGTTAGGTTAGGTTAGGTTAGGTTAGGTTAGGTTAGGTTAGGTTAGGTTAGGTTAGGTTAGGTTAGGTTAGGATAGGTAAGGTTAGGTTAGGTTGACGTAGGTTTGATTAAGTAAAGTGAGATAAGGTAGGTTAGGTCAGGGTAGGGCAGCTTGAGTTCGGTTCGACTCGGTTCTGTTCGGTTCAGTTCGGAACAGGTAAAGGTGCGTTTTCACGTCCGCCGGACTTTGTTCTGGTGGACATTGTCTCAGGACATTGTGTCAGGACATTGCCTCAGGACGTTGTCTCAGGACATTCTCCCAGGACAGTGTCTCAGGACATTGCCTCAGGACGTTGTCCCAGGACACTGTCTCAGGACATTGTGTCAGAACATTGTCTCAGGACATTGCCTCAGGACATTGTCTCAGGACATTGTCTCAGGACATTGTCTCAGAACATTCTCCCAGGACATTGTCTCAGGACATTGTCTCAGGACATTGTCCGCCGGACATTGTCTGCCGGACATTTGTGTTTCTAGTAGACGGATAATATACATGGACATGGTTATATTCGCCTTCGAAGATGGAAAATGATACTGTTAGTTGGCGTTGTTGTGAGTAAGTGCACCGTATAATTGAATTGCAGGAACTCTTTAAAACAACGTAGATACCAAGATGGTGGGCTAGAAACGTTTTCAAGAAACCAGTATCTCATGACGCATTTTATTCAATAATGAACGAAGAGCGAACTGCCTTTACTCCGATCACAGTTTGGGTTTGCGCGTGCGCATAGGAAATATCCGGCGGACATCCAAATGTTTTCCACTTGCAACGGATCACGCAGGACAAGCAGGACATTGTCAGGACATTGTCAGGACATGGTTCGAGGTCAATAATGTCGCCGCGGACATCAAATTGTCCCAGGACATTGTCCGCCTAGTGCATGGAGACGCAGCTTAACAAACATTAATAACTGAGGCGGCCAATTATTGTTAAGGAATAGTAATGAACGCAGTTCAGGCGAGCATAGATGATCGGAGGATACCATGAATAGTTCTACAGCAAGTAATCAACAACCGACGTTTCAATAGTTGCAGTAACGACGTTTACACTCAACATTAAGGCAGGTTAGCTTATCCTCAAAGCTAGCTAGACTGAGCCCAGTTTGTTCAGCGCCAACTCGAAGCGTATAGTGTTTATTCAGAAGTGTGATAAAGGGTTTCTTGCTGTGTCAAAGGTTGGCTTATTGCAATGCTCGCCTGAGCGATTCGAGCTTCATAATCACTTTGGCGGCGGAATATCTTTTATATACACGTTCTTTGACAGGCCAAAGCGTTTAGTAAGCGTTCACGTACATTCAAAGTTGGCGTACGACGTTCAAATTGCCTTTGATATTTGGTGTAATTCAAACGTGAAGTGCATTTTAGGTTATTTATAAGGATAAGAGCGAGCATTTTGTAAAACCATGGCTTTCACACACCATTTTACATGAAACCTTGTCGACTAGAAAGTTGAACGGATAAAAGATCATTTAACACACGTAATCAACAAAATTCCCATAGGGATGTGAAGGAAAAGATGTGTAAGACTAATTCAGTTTCTTGTGTGACGCGTTGATAAGCGAGCGCGTCCATGTCCACGAACTTTCTTGCGAAAAGCTCTCAAAGCTATCGTCATTGTTCAATGTAAGAGATAATGATAAAAGTGTCGCACACGGCCTTGTTGCTCCAGCGCCGTTATATTGAAAACACTATCATCATAGTCAATATAAAAATGTTTAAATTTGTGCAAAAAATAACAATCAACATCAACCAAAACAAAAATGTGCAAAGATTATAATTTGCATTGTCATACTTATTATACCTCCTGTCATTGTACAATAAAATACTGATTGTCCATATAAATTATAGCTTGGATTTTTCGTTGTCATAGATACTTCACCACAAATACAAATGTAATTTGTAACTACAATAGGGCACTAGCAACACCAAAAGACAACAATTAAACAAATGAATTGAATCGATGGACAAACAACAAGCTGTCAAAAAATAATTTCTTCTGATTTTGGAAAACAAAACAAAAAACAAACAAATACACATACAAAACTTTCACTAAGTCGTTGTCTATCATTAAAAGTTTTAAATGGCGAGCAGTTACTATTGCTACACTTGTTTTTATTTCTATGGTTGCAATTTTATTATTTTGACAGCTGATTGTGTGTCCATCAGTTCAATTCATTTGCTCCATTGTTGTCTGTTGGTGTTGCTAGTGCCCTATACTTATCGGATCGCGCTGAAATTAGTATATTGGTAGCCGGACGAAAATTGACTATAGTGTGGCTATACAGGGGTATGGGTATACAGGGGTATGGGCACAGGTATCTCACATTTTGCCGCCAGCTTGTTTCAGAAAAATATTTTCTAGTATTTGCTTTATAATTTTGTAACTTCTCGACCGATTTGGCCACAAAACCATACACATGTAATCCACATCGAAGCTTGACTCTCCGTTTGACCGCTATCGCGAGACATAAAAACAAAAAACCAGAACGAGTGCCATAAAAGTTTAACGGAGACGCTCGCGACGCTCGCTTAATTATTTCTTGGAGAACGCTCTGTGTGACACGTTCTGCTATTATGTGTTCGATATCTGTATAATGTGTTTTCCTTCAAACACCCCCCGATTTCAACTTGAACGGTTGAAATCTAACCGATCAACTTGATCGGTTCGATCAAGTTGATCGAATATCAAGTTGATGAACCGAACTTGATCGGACTTTCCGTTCGACCGCTATCGCGAGACACAAAACGAAAAAAACAAAAAAGTCTAATGGAGACGCTTGCTTTTCTCACTTAGTTATTATTATTATTATTATAATTGGTATAATTATTGTTCTACTTATTATTGTTATTGTTATTATTATTATTATTATTATAATAATTATTATTATTATTATTATTATTATTATTATTATTATTATTATTATTATTATTATTATTATTATTATTATTATTATTATTATTATTATTATTATTATTATTATTATTATTATTAATCAATAAAATCAATAAAATTATTAATCTTGAGCCAAGACGATGCGAGAGTGCACCCTAGGGTGGCGGCCGAAAGATGGTGGTTACAAAGTAGCTCATAGGCTGAGGACCTTCCGCACGATATTAGTTGTGCCGAGGATTGCAGCCTTCTGCATGACACGCACGTGCTTGTCCTTCAGGTGAAGCTTCTCTTTCGCAGCTGACCACTCTTCGGTGACCAGACCGTTGACGGAGACGACGACAGGAACTATCTCAACGGACCTCAGCTTGTATATGTCCTTGAGTTCGACGGCGAGTGGCTGGTATTTATTATTATTATTATTATTATTATTATTATTATTATTATTATTATTATTATTATTATTATTATTATTATTATTATTATTATTATTATTATTATTTTTATTATTATTATTATTATTATTATTATTATTATTATTATTATCTTTATTTATCACATCACCAGATGGCAGGTACATTATTAGTCTACAGCACCAAAGGTGATCCTCACCTCTTAGGTGCTGCAACCACACATTACAAAATATGACATTACAAAGATTTTACACATTGCAAAGATAATTACATTTTAAAAAGATTTTACATATCACAAAGATTATTATATTACACATAAATCAAATATAGTTGAATTCATGATACCGCGTGGCCCTGCGGTGCGACGCGGTACGAACCCGGGCCAACCCAAAACACCCGCACCGCATCGCAGGACCACGCAATGTCATAAATTCTACATAAAACAATTATATAAACATAACATAAAGACTTCAATATAAAAACTGATATCAAAATATTATAGAACCTTTCTCAAAATGCGAGCAGTACCCAGAATGGCTGTCTTCTGTAGTTCCCTTGTGTTATGTTGTCCTGGTATATCTTCTAAATAATTTTGAAATGGTTTGCTGATGGCACCTGTCGCTCCAATTATGATCGGGATTACCTTTGTCCGCATCCCCCACATTCTCTGGGTTTCAATTTGTAAGTCTTTGTATTTGGTTTTCTTTTGCGCCTCCTTAGTTGTGATGTTATTGTCAGAGGGCACCGCTACATCCACCATAATACATTGTCTAAATTATTATTATTATTATTATTATTATTATTATTATTATTATTATTATTATTATTATTATTATTATTATTATTATTATTATTATAATTATTATTATTATTATTATTATTATTATTATTATTATTATTATTATTATTATAATAATTATTATTATTATTATTTTTTTTTTTTAATTATCACTATTATTACTATACGACGTACTTAACTAGGTCGCATGACGATGAAATAAAAACAACATGAAAAGAGAAATTGTGAAATTTGAAATATTGGCAAAATAAAATACAATACCTATATCCGTTGTAAATTTTAATAATATTTAGAAATGAAATGACTAAGAGTACAACAAGAACAAATTAACTGAGAGCGTTTTCAAATCAATTCATAGTTCGATACATAAACAAATCCAAACAACGAGTTGTTGTGTCCATCATGAGATTCCAATGTCAGTTTCACCGACTAGGGTCAACACAATAAATGTATGGAAATGTATTCTGAGAATAATTTTGAAACATGAAAATCAATTATGAGACGGAATGTCTCCTTTATCAACCTCAAAATGAAATTTTTTATCGCTAACTTAATATGTGAAAAAACGCTCCTCAAATGTGTGCGCCAACTCTTGCTAATTGCATCTTGCTCAATCAGCATTGCTCCACGCAACACATCGGGGCCTTCACGTAGAAAGCAATAATGACTCCCTCACACAAACCCTATATTTACCTTTCAACCCTTTGATGCTGACTTTTAAATAGTCCTCTCGTTTAGATGGAAGTTCTGCTTTCGAACACCGCCTACAACTCACATTCAAAATACCGTCGTCGAGTAATGAATTGTCTAATCAGTGCCTCCACTTTTAGAATTATTATGTGAAAAGGAAATTACTCCTATAAAATTCTTCACCATTCTTAACCGAGTTTTGGTGCTCGCCTCTGTGGTACTTCAGAAAGTCCCCCCCCTACTCCTCTCCCCACTCCTCCCGCCGCACACTACCCTTCCTATATTTGTTTCGTCTATAGGTCTCGCTATAACAACCGCGACCAATTAACGTGTTTTAGTTGAGGTTGCCCATTGACATCGATTAATCGATTAATAATCGATGTCGATGCAAATTTCTGACCGATTTTTTTTTTTCATAAATCGAATTGTTTTTTACAGAAAACACTAATAATAAAACAGTCTGTACTCCACTCGTCGACAAGGTTACAGCACAATATCAACTTACCAGAAGGTTTTGCGATGAACAAGAAACGTTTTTGTTAGTTTTTCTTTTAAGTTTTTACATTCTTCGAGGAACTTTTTTCCGATGTCGATTATTTCAGGTTTGATGTCGTTGTAGAAAAATTAACGACATCGTGATGTGACATCGATGTTTTGATTTCGATGTCGATGTTGTAATTTAACATCGATGGGCAACCGTGTTTTAGTAATATGTTGAGAGCGCTGCACCATATTGAAAAGTAATAATAGAGCATGATGCGGTTTCGTAAAAACTGAACACGGGATTAAAAAACTTTTTATTATTTTCGAAATTGCGATTAACTTACATTACAAAGGACGACCGTAATGAGTAAAATATTAACATAAAATTGAATTGGCAGTTTTTTGTTCTAACGAAACCACATCAGGCTCGATAATTTACAACTTTTTTACTATTATTTCGCGTCGTCAAGATATCCCTACAGGAACATTACTTTAGCGCGGTTTTTATTATGAGATAACCCTTAACAAATATATTCTAGAAAAAGACTGTCTCATGACCGACAACGCTAACGTATGAAACATGTTGCATTTGTTGTTAAACGAGCAATGTAAAATAGAAGTATAGTAGTAGTTACAATACAATTATATTACATTAAGGAGGGACAACACTGAAATTCTGAATAAAATCTCGTTTTTTGCATTTTTTTTTTTTATCAAATATTATGTTGTGTTCTAAACCTAAGATTTAACACACAATACTTACATTTCATTATTGATATCTGTTTTTGAAGTTTGTTTGAACTCGATTACTATGATCATTCCACAACTTACTAACTTTGACAGTCATTTCTGGGATAACTTTTTTTTACATTTTTCAGAAGGTGGGACATTTTAGTGTCTACAATATTTGAGCAATCAAAGTGAAACTTTCTGTAAATATTCTTTAATAATAAAGGAAGGTCCCAACGGATGGAATAATTATTACCTTTGGTAGAATAAAAATAAAAAAATCCTAAACTTTAATGTGCAATGGAAATCGAAGAATCTAAATAATTGTTATAAGTAAAAAATAATTTGTTCCTGTGTTTTACATCTGAAAAAATAATCCATCCGTGTGTACCTCAAATGGTTATTAAGCTTCAGAAAAAAATATAAATATATCAATTATGGTGTTTGGTGCTCATGTGAAAATGTCCTGGCTAATTCATTGTTGAATCAACAATACGAAATTAATAACAATGCCATTTCTAATTTTTTTTTAATTTTTTTTGTTGCTATTAATATCTCAGCCATTGATTAATGCACACACAAAAACACATCTTATTCTGATGGAAACTTTAGAAGTTAGAAATTTCAGTGTTGTCCCTCCTTAATAACTTTGAAATATGTATTGATTTTGATAACATTGAATTTGTAATGAGTAAGTGAACATCATATCATGCGAGTTTCTAGTGGAGCAGTTTTAAATATATAAATAAACACATTTGTATTTATGCCTACTACTTTATACTGTCTACACACTCAAGTACAATAACAAATTGCCTTTTTCCTTTGAAGGGTTCAATTCCCATTTTTCGTGATAATTTATAATATGCAAAAAATAAGAAGAGTTTGTTAAGTATCGAAATGGCATATTTATCGACAAATAATTATTGTTGTTTAAATTTCCCATAATTTTGATATTAAAATAAAAAATCTGACAAGAAATATCGGTAACAAAATAACCAAAGCTTTGTTCGTCTGTCCTACTTTTTACACTAGTGTAAATGAGTGTAGGTCCGTGTAAATGTTTGTATGTCGTTCGCTTTTTGTTGAAACTTCCACTATAGTGTAGCCAGTGCAAGAGGTGTTTACACTGGCTATAGCTCGTGTAAGACGCTTTGCTACACTGGCCAGTGTAGAACCCAGTGTAATACAGGCAAATCACATATTCCGCCGTGAAATACGGAATTATACGCAAATAAAATAACTAAGTAACATTGTATTATTTAGAAACTTAAAAGCGAATCCGTACTGGAAATCGAACCCATGTATCCAACTCTAGAAGTAAGGATTTAAAATGCCAGTTCCGGTGTTCTAGATTTAAAGGAATCTGTTCGGCAGGTGGGAGACTAGGGTTTGATTCCCAGTCGTTTTTTGTTATTTATTTCTGGGTTTCAATACAAATCCACCCAGGGAAGTGTTTCTTGAATAAGAATGTAATTCACTTGCACATGTATTTACATTTGTTCCGTCCGTCGATTATATATGAAGGTAAAATACACACGACATTTATGCTCAAACCAGGATTCACCCCTTTCAAATGCAGGACTAATAAATAATTAGACCAACTCCTGATCGACCACGGCTACTAGGCCAGCTAATGGCTACTTGTAAAGTGGACAATAAAACTGAGTGATGTTTGTTGGGGGAGGGGGGGGGGGGGGGGCGAAGGGGGGTAGCCGGAAGACTGTGACGTATCTGGGTCTGGTAACGCCTGAGCCAGAGTTGGTCCTTTTCTCACCAAAATATTAGGTTCAGATTTAATACAAACTTTCCTTTATCTGTCCGTTAATGACGTATGCATCGTATCAGGGGGGGGGGGACGTCTGGGGTAATATTATCAATATCATGTGATATCGGACAATAAAATATAAACATTGTTAATGCCGTACATAAATAAATAAAATACGTTCATATTTAGTCTACCCACTCATCACATAACTGGTTTTCAGTGGATGACTGTATAGCTGTATTTAAATCCTGAATAAATAAAACGACTGAGCCAACTCTAAGGCGATTGTTCTTTGCTAAGCAAGCTTAGTACTATCGTTAAATACATAAGTATTACATTTACTAACTAACACAATCACTATAAAATAAACTACTATCAAGACATTTTGGCAAAATAATATTTCATACGGGACCAAAATGGGTAAATTTTTTTAAATAATTAATTACAATAATAATTATAGTAAAAGAATAATATCACAGTAATATCAGTCACAATAGGGACCGTATTCAAGCTGATCCAAAACTGATTGAAAATTTAAGGTTGCTGAACAATGGTTACAAATAATAAGTCGATTATGAATCGGACAACTAATTGTGTAAAGCTGCGTACACAAGGCGGATTTTGGCCTCACGACGATCTCAAGGCGGTCGGACGGATGGACTGATCGGATGAATATTGGATGGAAATCTCTCGTGTGTACAGACACTGGCGGTCTTGAGGCGATCGTACGACGATACGTTCCAATCTCTGCCAAGTCAGTATTTGTAGCTGCGTACACACGGCGGATTTTGGCCTCACGACGGTCGTACGACCGCCTTGAGATCGTCGTGAGGCCAAAATCCGCCGTGTGTACGCAGCTTAATATTATTTGATACGAATAAAGTGCTACAATGACTTAATACGCATCTAACATGAGCGCATGATACAAACTGAAACAGGCGTTTGTTAAAGCCAAACAGCCACAATAGCAATGATTTAGCGATTCAACGAAAATGAAACGTTTTTGACAAAACGGAATTTAAAATATGTCTGACCCGTAAAACTTTTTAAGTTCAAAAGTGTAGCTGAGCTGCTGGAAACAAACCACAAATTAAAAAAAATTACTCTGGGAAGCTTCACTTTTAGAACTTGGCATAAGATTGTGCTTTCACCGCTTAAAGTTAAGATTGAAAGTATGCTTTAATCGTTATGTTACGCTTGCCATACTTGCTTCTAATACATCTTAATGAAATAATAAGCCATTGTAAATCAGTTTCATATAACTGAATGGAATAGACATTTTAATAAATAAATATGTTGTAGTATTAAAGATGTTGCGTTTTGAAATACACCACTTGTTATAGAGTAATTCTTGCTTCCATTGAAGAAGGTCCAGAGCTCGGTTCCCAGGGTATTTTAGCAAAATAACTTAACATATATGTTCAAGTTTCCATAACGTGTGTTTATAACGCTAGGGGAATACAAATTTTGAAAGCTTCATATAAATGTTAATTTCTGGATGTATGACACAATTGAAATAATTTATTATACATTCCACCTGTTTGAAACGGTATACAATTTGTTAATTACCCGATTTGTAATCAGAAAAAATGTATAACTGGCGTTTTAAATTGTTTTGTTCCTTATTTCTAAATCCCATCAGCCATCACTATAGTCCATCAAGCTGTAAATAGTATTCGTTATTATGATTTAAGTTGGAATCCTAAGGCTTTGAAGGGTTAATTATTGATTGGTTATTTGTTTCCTATTAAAACTATTGACACTCTGTCTTGCGGTGGAGAGTGTTCTGAGTTACTGTCAGCGGTTACGAGAATGTTTATTCATAAATATTCGTCCCGATCCATCCCCATGAGGGATGCTGCGGAGGGGCTGATATTGACGTTGTTTGACCTACTGTAGAACAGGGTTCATGATCTCTCAGAGCTGTTTGTAGAAATAAGTGACATGAGTCAAATAATAGCCCCGTTTATACAGCACGGAGGAGTTCTAATGAGTATTCAATATGCAATCTACTTCACATCTCTTCACTTCCTTAAAGATCAGATGCATTCAATTCACTCCGGCAAAATTGGTCAGAAAGTCGAAAGTAGGATTCGATTTTCGAGAGCTCCGCTCGCTTCCTCAGACCCGAGGACAGCTACACACATTTGTATATCCATTGTAATAGATCTGTATGGAGCAATGCAAAGACTGGCAAAAGAGAGGAGAGAATTGAGAGACGTTGCACATACATACAAAACGCAATAAGAGATTTGTTATTACACTTATATGAATATGAATCTGTATTGTAGTACAATCTTGAGTGTATAACACTCTTTGCAGATTTTGTAGTAACATTGTTGGTAATATGCTTAATTATAAATCCTGGTTCTAATATAAGACTAAACTAAGATAAAAATAGATTTGTAATTACATAGTTGATATGTTTACTAGTGAGCTATGTTTATAATATAGGCCTAAAACTAAAACTGACACTTAAGAGTAATTATACATTCAAAAGTAATAAAGTGTTAATCTGTGGTGTTAATCAAAAAATAAAGAAGATAAAATTATATAATCTTATTACGATATGTGAAGGCATCATACTGAAATGAGACAAAAAACCAAAAAAAAACAAAAAAAACGCAAAACAAAAAAGAAGAAAGAAAAACAGAATGTGTACAGAGCAACAGCAGCGTTACATGAGAATTCTCCATCTCAATTCTTATAGAGGTGAACATATTATGTTGTAGTTAGAGCTTAGTAATAATAGTAATAATAGTAAAGTAATAATGAAAAAATAGTATATAGTCACACATCGCAGAGCCCTTCAGTCCAGATTGACAGTGATGGAAAACGAACCCCTGATCTCCGGAGTTGGACTCTGCCCGATCAGTCATCTCTGTCGGTAATAATAACTGACATTATTGATGCAAACAATGATGCATCACAGTTTGACATGGACGTCGGAATTCAATCGCTGTCTTACTTATCGATTGGTTGAAGAGAAATGTTAATATGAGAAGAATGGAATTCAGTGAGGCGCTGTTTTTAATATACGACGTGTCAGGTTTATGCAAGGAATGATATTGGACTTGAGTCGTAGAGTAGAGTTAGATCGTTGAGTGAGAAGTATTCTCACTCAACGGTTAGATTAAATATGTTCTGTATCTGTCAGTCTTCGAGCTACTACTGAAGATGGTTCGTGTACTCTATCCGAAACGTCTCTGTTTTATCCAAGCAAAGGTCACAAATCAACGGATAGCAATAGATATTTATTTCTACTGTTTTCCAATGTTAGAATATATTGTGTCTCTTTTCTGTGACAAACGTCATATTCACTTTTCTTCTTTTCCCCATGTGTGTATTTTCTTTCAAATACCTCCATGTATGTATAAACTTGTTCAAATGGTTTCAGTTTTCTCTTTCTAAGTTAGTTTTTTATTGATGTCCTTTGTTATCGTTATGGCTACATGTAGGGAATTTATTTGTGTGTTTATTACTGTCTCATTATAATTTAATATATACATTTAGTACTGTCCTTTACAAATTTGTTTTAAATATGATAAGCATTGATTTTAAAATACCCTTAAGTCGAGATATATAATGAACACATTACAGTGTTATGTATCAGTGTTATGTTATGTATCACACATAACAGTGTTATGTATCATGCGTCTCATTATCTCGGAGATCCTTCAAGTGTAATTTATCTGCGTTACAATGTTCACTCATGTACTAATTCACAATATGCCGAAAAAGAGAATAATTGATATCATTCTGTGTGCATATGAATTACAAACAAAATATGAAAACTGAATCAAATATAAATATATGCATAACAATTGGACATCATAATATTTTCAGGTAAACATGTGAAATATGTGTTGTGAATGATAAATTTATATCAGGCATAAACATAAAATCGCGGTGATATTTATTAATAAAATAAGAAAAAATGCATTATACATTTAATCATTAAAATACGTTTAATCATTGATGATGACATTTTTTTTCAACGCTTAACTTATATATAATATTATACTTAATCCAAAAATAAAAAAAGGACCTAAGTGTTTGATCAAAGTAAAATAAACATTTGGGAGAAAAATATGGAACCAACAAACTCAAAACTATAAAATATTCACATAAAATTTGGAAATTTAAATTGTGTTTAAGATTTCTCAACATTGTTTGTTTCCTTACTTTGTAGTAGTTACAATAACAATGTTAAGCTATATATGCACAGGCGCCGAGTTTTGACTTTCCTTCGGGGGGGGGCTCAACCTTCGATCAAAAGTATTTGCGTGGGAAGTCTGGGGTCCGCCGGAGGCAAATTTTTTTGGGGTACTATTGCCATCGAGATGGCCTTAGAAGCGATCTGAGGTATTATTTTGAAAAGGAAGATTAAAATATCTAGTATTAAGATATTTTATTCTCGTATTTAAACCTTTTATCAACATTGTTTTGTAGTTTTAACCAACTGTGTAAATTAATTTTGTAATTGTCTATTTCAAATACTTTCTGGCTAGGAATATATGTTTAAAATGACGCATTATTTATTAACGTTACGAGATCCTATAAATCCGAGGTCTGGCTAAACGAACGGTTTTGCAACCCACGCATTGATAGGGTGATTTTACAAAGAAGGGGTTGGACTTTTCAAGCAGTACTAGTTTCTTCATCCTAATTAAGTGTAGAGCTCTTTATTGACAGTTTTTCTCCTAAAATATCGTTGAAAAACTAAATTTTGCCACTGGGGGCCGAGCGAGATGGACTGTCAAAGAACCAAGCACACCATAAAAACTTAAAAGAAAGAATGCTCTCATATACAATACATGATATGGGAAAGAGACACAATTTGTCGATGTGCATACATTCGAAAGGCTCTTTAGCAAAAAAAAAACTGGTAACTGTTGGAAGAAGCAACTCCTGTTGGCTCCTCAGGGGGGGGGGGGCTGCGCCCCCCCCTTACTCGGCACCAATATATATATATATATGAATCAACAGTATTAACCAAGAGTCATCCCTATGACTCATTCATCTTGTAGGCATACGAGAGACTTGCAAAATGAATCATATTCTCAACTAAAAATCAAAATACGATAGAATTACTTGGATTTTAGAGAAATAGTAATAATAATTTTTCGAGTGAACCTGTTAAAGGGTGCACAACAGGTTTACCTGATGTGCCCCTCTTCAGGTGACTAACAAGGTTTATTAGTGTGATTAGGTAGTTGAGAAGGAATGTCCGAGGGTTGTTAGTAGGATTTTATCTTAGGATTTGCCTTTATAACCGAGGAAAACCTCGGAAAAACCTTCAGTCAGGATAACCAGTGGCCGGAATCGTACCGGCGACCTCCCGAATAAGAGTCTCGCGTTTTACCCCTAAACGAACACTTTCGGTATTAGGCGATCATCAAGTGTGTGGAGGTATATCCACGGGATTATGATAAGACCTAAGCACAGTATTTACCCTGTGACAAATGAAAACCTCAGGAATACGTCCTCTAGTTAAGATTGCCTGCTGTGGGAATTGAACCGGGATCTTCCGAATGAGAGTCTCGTGCGCTACCGCTGAGCTACCTCTGTCGGGTATATCTACGCTTCAACGATACATCAATGTCTCGTGCGCTACCGCTGAGCTACCCCGTTCGGGTATATCTACGCTTCAACGATACATCAATGTCTCGTGCGCTACCGCTGAGCTACCTCTGTCGGGTATATCTACGCTTCAACGATACATCAATGTCTCGTGCGCTACCGCTGAGCTACCTCTGTCGGGTATATCTACGCTTCAACGATACATCAATGTCTCGTGCGCTACCGCTGAGCTACCTCTGTCGGGTATATCTACGCTTCAACGATACATCAATGTCTCGTGCGCTACCGCTGAGCTACCTCTGTCGAGTATATCTACGCTTCAACGATACATCAATGTCTCGTGCGCTACCGCTGAGCTACCTCTGTCGGGTATATCTACGCTTCAACGATACATCAATGTCTCGTGCGCTACTGCTGAGCTACCTCTGTCGGGTATATCTACGCTTCAACGATACATCAATGTCTCGTGCGCTACCGCTGAGCTACCTCTGTCGAGTATATCTACGCTTCAACGATACATCAATGTCTCGTGCGCTACCGCTGAGCTACCTCTGTCGGGTATATCTACGCTTCAACGATACATCAATGTCTCGTGCGCTACTGCTGAGCTACCTCTGTCGGGTATATCTACGTTTCAACGATATATCAATGTCTCGTGCGCTACCGCTGAGCTACCTCTGTCGGGTATATCTACGCTTCAACGATACATCAATGTCTCGTGCGCTACCGCTGAGCTACCTTTGTCGGGTATATCTACGCTTCAACGATACATCAATGTCTCGTGCGCTACCGCTGAGCTACCTCTGTCGGGTATATCTACGCTTCAAAGATACATCAATGTCTCGTGCGCTACCGCTGAGCTACCTCTGTCGGGTATATCTACGCTTCAACGATACATCAATGTCTCGTGCGCTACCGCTGAGCTACCTCTGTCGGGTATATCTACGCTTCAACGATACATCAATGTCTCGTGCGCTACCGCTGAGCTACCTCTGTCGGGTATATCTACGCTTCAACGATACATCAATGTCTCGTGCGCTACCGCTGAGCTACCTCTGTCGGGTATATCTACGCTTCAACGATACATCAATGTCTCGTGCGCTGCTGCTGAGCTACCTCTGTCGGGTATATCTACGCTTCAACGATACATCAATGTCTCGTGCGCTACCGCTGAGCTACCTTTGTCGGGTATATCTACGCTTCAACGATACATCAACGGCCTGCGCACGTATAGGCCTACGTCATCGGATTGTGTAAGTAGAAGTTCTTCGGAGAGAGCAAAAGCATGATGGACGGTGAAAGAAAATTCTTTTGATTGAAAAAAAACTTTTCATGCAACCAAACAGCATCGAAAACTTCACTGTATACTATTCCTCCTGCCCATAGACTGCTACCTTATCGTGGTGGGCATGTTTGCGTGCTTTGCTGATCCCGAGAGCTATGCCGGCGGGAGCGTATGCTTCTGGTACGGCCACCCTAGCCGGACTGGTCGAGGAGGAGAAGCCAGACGAAATGCAGTCTACTTCCTTTACTCTCCCTTCTCCTCCACCTTCCCCTTTCCTCCCCTCCCTCCCACTTACCCCTTCCTCCAAACAGCCCCCTATTACATCTTCATATTTTACCCACTCATCGTCTCGATTAGCCAAGTTTGCAAAAATACGAGATGTAAAACCCAAATATCAATCAATCAATCTGTAACTGGTCTCACACCGATCTCAAGTCGTTATCTCCTGCACTATCATGCACGCTGTTTACACGAAAATCAATTGGTTTTTCGCGTTCTTTCATACATTCGGTCTAGCGCTTAGTAGAGTGTACATTGCACAACCCTCATTAGTCCCGCTCGGTTCTTAGGAATTTACAGGTAAACAACCCGAGGATGTAAATTATCCCTAATGGACCTGCAGCAAATAGGAGATAGTTAGTTGGCACTACCTCTATTTCGTAAGCAAGAGCAGGGGCAACTTTACCAATAATTTATATCTTTAAATCCAATGTTTTTATTGTATTCAGTCATTTATTTATTTATTGAAAATAACACATTTCGGACGGAAATGATTACTAATACCAACCATGTGGGTTTCTCAGCGATAATAGCAACACTAAGCCGGGCGGTCGCCGGCTCGTTCTCGGCCCCAGTAATTCTGACTGAATGACTAATCGTGAATATCCTCAGTCATAACTCAAATGTTGGAGAAGATACGGTGCTGTTTATTTCCGTTCTTCGGTTGGTTTGTGCAGTCAAAATAGACAACAACATCACAAGCAAAAAATAAATCGATCAAATCTTATATTTTCGTCGAGTGTTTTAAAGCGCTTTGATTGAATCATTGAAGCAAGAGAAGGATATAATTAAAATGTTGCGTTTGAGTAATGGCCCACACGATTAAACGGTGACTTTGGAGTCGTCATAGCAACAACGCACATACACTGTATAAAATGCCCCCTAATGAGAATCAGTTCCTGTATAACTAAGTAGATAGGCTATAGTTAAATAAAAATAAATAAATTCACATTTAGACTCTACCCACTCAGTAACTTAACTGATTTGCAGTGGGGGACTTTAATTTAAAGTGACTAAACCAACACTGTAGGTTTCGAACACCATCGACGAGTGAGCGATAACCAATCAAAGATCGATATTTCAAATATATGAAACAGATGAATCAGTGATTGGACAGTGCAGACAGATGCCAGAATCAACAAGGCCGATTCTGAACAACTTTGAATTAGGGCACTAGCAACACCAACAGACAACAATGGAACAAATGAATTGAAGTGATGGACACACAATCAGCTGTCAAAATAATAAAATTGCAACCATAGAAATAAAAACAAGTGTAGCAATAGTCACTGCTCGTCATTTAAGACTTTTAATGATAGACAACAACTAAGTGAAAGTTTTGTATGTGTATTTGTTTGTTTTTTGTGTTGTTTTCCAAAATCAGAAGAAATTATTTTTTGACAGCTTGTTGTTTGTCCATCGATTCAATTCATTTGTTTCATTGTTGTCTTTTGGTGTTGCTAGTGCCCTATTGAGTGCTTCGTTGCTAGGACGGCTCCAAAGTCACCGTTTACTTATTCCTGAGAAGAGTATCCTAAGAAGTAATGGAATTGAATCCACATTAGAAGTTAAAAAACTTTTGCTTGAAGCGAAATAATAAATAAATAATAAATAATTGGAGGTTTGGGTGGATACGGTTCGGCCTCGTCTTACAACTCAGCCGAGAGACAAACATCGTCATGCATACAATCATTAGCAAACTAATGAACTATGATGGACTTGTTTTGATTAGATAATAAGTTAGGGCCTCATCCACACACATTCACACATCATTCATCACCTCACCCATCATATCATATTGTCTATTTATATCCACTGTCAATTGGTGTTACTTTTCATTAGACTTATAATATAATTAGTAATAAATATTAATCTTTCGTGGCCCGGGTTAATAACATTAAAATGACAAACGTGTTGGGTAATGATGCCGCGTCGTAGCCACTGACTAGACTGGGTTCCGTCGTCAGGACAACTGAAGAACACATCGAGGCTTGTGGATGGTCCAAATTTCAACTTGATCCGACTTTCCGTTCGACCGCTATCGCAAGACAAAGTAGAAGGAAACCAACACACAAACCAACAAACAAAACGAGTGCCATAAAATAGGAATGGAGACGCTCGCTACGCTCGCTTTATTATTGTAATATTATTGTCTTCTATCACTATGAGTAACAGCATCGGTTTAGGGCCTACTCGGTTTCTTTTCAATAACGCGCTTATTCAAGGAGTCATTTAAGACGAACATTTCACTGGATAGCTTTACAGTATATAATAATACTTCAACCTAGCTTGTTCAAAAACTTTATTCTATACTTTAAGTGACGAAAATTGTCTTTAAAGTGCTTGCTTTAAGTATAAAGCATTAACGAAGTTGTAACGGTACAGAGGCAGCGATAACTCGGTTAAAAGAACGACAAAAGGGGAATTTTGTTCGAAGAAAGTTTCATATAAAAATAACTTTCTACGACATCTTAAACGACACTCTTCAAAACTAAAGCTGGATTGATAAAAGTTTGAAAAAACGGTAATAACGCACTCAACAAACTTGTTTCGTTACTTAAATTAAGGTTCCACAGACAAATTACACTTAACATTGAGTTACGTCCAACTTTGCGATAACGATAAGATTACATTTACAACATTCTTCGGGAGATGGTAAGATAATATAAAGCTGAACAGAGGCGGACTGGGGGGGGGTAAGGGCCCCGTACGGAAAAGGATTTTAGGGGCCCCGGAACTTGGCGAAGCTGAAAGGGGTCTGGGGCGAAGCCCCAGCCGCCGGAGGCGAAATTTTTGCAGCCTATTATTTTGTGTAGAACGCATATTAACACGTTTAAAAATCGATAAATGATGAGAGTTATGTGGAACAACATGCTGAACTGTGAACACTGAACACCACTTTATAAAACGAAATTGAAGAAATAACTTTCCTATTACTGGCAGTTAGTACTTGTAACGAGGGAGGGGGGCCTGGGGCAAAGCCCGTGCTGCCGGAGGCAACTTCGCCGAAGGCGAAACAATTTTCGGTCCTGCATGATGCTTAGTAGCCTAAAACGCGTTTTGAGGCGATATCCTATCATGGAAAAAAATGAAACTAAAGTCAATATTGCATTTATAATTCCTTACTTAGGATAGAAGTTCGATCCTGTCATTTGAGAAAGGCTTATGGCTAGTGCTGCGCGGGATCGGATTTCAGTAGGCGCCGATATAGATATATTTTTGGCAAAATATTCGCTTTTGAAAATTTTGAGCACTTATAAACACGTGATCAGCCCGATATGTCTTTTTTCTGACATACCTAACAAAGTTTACTCGCAAACTATCAAAAGTCACTCAAGTTGCAAGCCAGCGAGCAGTAATTTGGAGGACTGTTGTTTCCTATTAATTTGTTTAGAATGCATTTAAACACGTTTAAAATCGATACACGACGATAAATATGTGGAACACATGGTGGACTGTTGTTATACATTTATGTTATACTTATATGTTATATATTGTTTCTTTAAAACTAGACGAGGAAAGCGGAAATCTTTGTAGAACTTGTAGATGATCTATTTGATACGTTATGTCCCTTTCTACACTGACATGAGATGACATATTATGCTCTTCTTAGTTCTTACTATATAATCTATATAGCGTAAGATATTTATTTTCAGGGGGTTGGTTGGTGGCCCCCAAGGGGGCCCCCACCCGGGGGGGCCCCGTACGGGTTTCCGTAGTTCCGTACCTGCCAGTCTGCCCCTGAAGCTGAATATGTTTATGTAAACTAATGAACACTTTTCCCCTTCCATGTTTCTTTAAAGCTCAATATGCGTTTGTCATTCTATAAGTTCGGGTGAGCGTTCTGAATGCATGAATAGTTTTTAATTTTGTTTTTTATGAAAATTACATCAATATTAAAAAATTTGCTCGCTTTGTTAAGTATAGTCAAAATCACATGTATTCATCGTAAACATATATTTTACCGTAAATGAACACCAAAATGCAAACGAATATTCTTAATTTGAATGTATGAGCTCAGAAAAGTAATGGTTTTTGACACTGATTTTCTCAAGAAATGAACAACAATGAAAACTTTGTTTCTGTACAGTCGCGTAACAGATTCATTCATAAACCAAGTGTTTTCCACTTAGCGGTTCAATGCTATAAATAAATGTATATATAAATTTAATGCTATAGGCCATTGAGGGGGCAATGGCGTCCGATTTATTAATACACAAAAAACATACATTCATACATTGTCTTCTAAACATATCTAATTAGTAATTGGTATTGATGATCTAGTAAATAAATTGAGAGCATTTCCTATGGTATTGCCCTCGCAGTTTAATTAAATGCCGAGACTACACACTTGGATTTCAATACCTTCGTCAAATTTATTGAAATAAAGAACAAAGGCGAATCAAAAACAATTTATTAAAAATTGCAACTATGAATTTATGCTTTCTTGTCCTTGAATTCAATAAGTTTGACGAAGGTATAGAACCGTATAATGTGGAGTTTTAACAGCATTTGATGGAATGTCGGATTATGTGTGTTGATCAACACTTCTGGTAGCAAGAACACGTCTCATGATTCTCGTAAACACACCTCTTGGTTCAGCAAACACAATCCTAATGTCATGTTATCGATATTTTCAGAACAAATTGTAAAACATTAACAATGTTACCTTCGTGTTGCCAAACAATTCTAGGTCCTATCGCGATGATGCCGTCGTACGACAGGCAGGGCTCCTAGTCCAATACAAGCCCTCGCCCAGTGTTGAATATAACGACAGCTTATATTATTTAGTGACCGTCCTTAAACGTTTAGACATATCAACATGGAAGTATTCAGAAACAAAATAACAACTTTTTCTTGGAATATAACAAACTTCAGTGAGATCTTGTTTAGGCAAGCGAAAACAAATACACAGATTGATTTTTTTAGAAAATTAACCCATGTTGATTAACTACGGCGTCAACAAATACATAGATTGATTTTTGTAGAAAATCAACCCATGTTGATTAACTACGGCGGAAAGAAAACCAATAAGGACACAGGTTAATTTTTTTAGAAAATTAATTGTAGTCTAACACTCCTTCTAGAAACGTTCTTTTCATAAGAGAAAATTTAAATAAAATATCATCATATCAAACTTAAAATTATATCAAAGATTGTTTCATTTCAATGACCACAACCTGAAGTTATAGCTTAAATGTTTAAATAGTGTACTAAGAAAGCATTTGAACACATGTTTGTAACACGTTTTCAATATAAGCACTACTTACACACACTTTTGTTTAGACATAGGAACATAAGACTATAAATGATTACTTCATGTTAGAGTTACTGTGCACTTCCTTATAAGGATGGCAGAATTGTGCCCTTACACGGCTGGGGGAATTGTGCCCTTACACGGCTGGCAGAATTGTGCCCTTACACGGCTGGCAGAATTGCGCCCTAACACGGCTGGCAGAATTGTGCCCTTACACGGCTGGCAGAATTGCACCCTTACACGGCTGGCAGAATTGTGCCCTAAAACGGCTGGCAGAATTGTGCCCTTACACGGCTGGCAGAATTGCGCCCTAACACGGCTGGCAGAATTGTGCCCTTACACGGCTGGCAGAATTGCACCCTTACACGGCTGGCAGAATTGTGCCCTAAAACGGCTGGCAGAATTGCGGCCTTACACGGCTGGCAGAATTGTGCCCTTACACGAGTGGCAGAACTGTGCCCTTACATGGTTGGCAGAATTGCGGCCTTACACGGCTGGCAGAATTGTGCCCCTAGACGGCTGGCAGAACTGTGCCCTTACACGTCTGGCAGAATTGTGCCCTTACACGGCTGACGGAATTGCGCCCTTACACGGCTGGCAGAACTGCGCCCTTACACGGCTGGCAGAATTGTGCCCTTACACGTCTGGCAGAATTGTGCCCTTACACGGCTGACGGAATTGCGCCCTTACACGGCTGGCAGAATTGTGCCCTTACACGGCTGGCAGAACTGCGCCCTTACACAGCTGGCAGAATTGTGCCCCAACACGGCTGGCAGAATTGTGCCCTAACACGGCTGGCAGTATTGTGGCCTTACACGTCTGGCAGAATTGTGCCCTTACACGGCTGACGGAATTGTGCCCCAACACGGCTGGCAGAACTGCGCCCTTACACGGCCGGCAGAATTGTGCCCCAACACGGCTGGCAGAATTGTGCCCTAACACGGCTGGCAGTATTGTGGCCTTACACGGCTGGCAGAATTGTGCCCTTAGACGGCTGACGGAATTGCGCCCTTACACGGCTGGCAGAACTGAGCCCTTACACGTCTGGCAGAATTGTGCCCTTACACGGCTGACGGAATTGCGCCCTTACACGGCTGGCAGAACTGCGCCCTTACACGGCTGGCAGAATTGTGCCCCAACACGGCTGGCAGAATTGTGCCCTTACACGTCTGGCAGAATTGTGCCCTTACACGTCTGGCAGAATTGTGCCCTTACACGTCTGGCAGAATTGTGCCCTTACACGGCTGACGGAATTGCGCCCTTACACGGCTGGCAGAACTGCGCCCTTACACGGCTGGCAGAATTGTGCCCCAACACGGCTGGCAGAACTGTGCTCTTACACGGCAGACAGAATTGTGCCCTTACACGGCTGGCAGAATTGTGCCCTAACACGGCTGGCAGAATTGTGCCCTAACACGGCTGGCAGAATTGCGCCCTTACACGAGTGGCAGAGCTGTGCCCTTACACGGCCGGCAGAATTGTGCCCTTACATGGTTGGCAGAATTGTGCCCTAACACGGCTGGCAGAATTTCGGCCTTACACGGCTGGCTGAATTGTGCTCTTACACGGCTGACGGAATTGCGCCCTTACATGGCTGGCATAAATGTGCCCTTACACGGCTGGCTGGCAGAATTGCAGCCTTTAAAACTGAAACATATTTAATCCAGTTTAACGGTTTAAGAATTAATGCAGGGTAATCTTTTTAATATAATTTATATTTTTCTTGTACTCACAAGTTTTAAATGAATAGTATGTTTGCATAATATGATATATCATAACATTTGTCTTGTTTATTTCATTAATATTTCATATTAATAATTCATCTTTTATTATTCATTTACGAGTATTGTAGAGAGTAATTGTATTTTTTTTATAACTTTAGCAGCCCCCATTAACTCAAAATGTATACAGTTAATAAATGTTAGTCTTAATTGGTAAATCATTATAATATTGATGAGACAACATTTAAAATGTTATAGGATACTTTTCGCGCAACTACATAATATTATTATAATAATTGTTATTGTTATTGTTATTATAAAAAAAAAATAATAATAAAAAATATTGTTATTATTATTTTTTATTATTATAATTATAATTATTATTATTAATATTATCATCATAATTATTTCGCTCAATATCTAAAAAAAAATTGGGTGTCATTAAAATAAATATTTTTCTACAAAGGCCCATGTTTCTAAGGTGATAGTATTTACTATAAAACACCATCCTATGACGGGTCCTAGGCTAGGGTGTATCTGTTCAGTACGCTTACCTCGTGTTGCGTCTCGTAATCTGCTCAGTAGTCGGCCGCCCCCTACTCCATGTTACAGCCACCAACGCACGACACAGACTGATCCACTGACTGGAGCGCGGCGAGCTGCCCTCTATAGGGTGCGCGCGCACGTCCTAGTCACCTGAGCCGGATCGTGGATATGTTTTGCGTATTGTTTATTGGTGGAGGTGAAGGGTTGAGCCATTAACCTGCTGATGACCCCGGCAATGTGTCATGAATCTGAAGAGCCCTAGTTGTTGATGATGATATTTGGGGTTTTACGTCTCATATTTTTGCAACGAGGCTAATCGAGACGATGAGTGGGTGATTATGAAGATGAAAAAACGCCACATGACATCCATGCCCTAGCCAGGATTCGAACCTGGGACGCAGAGACCGCGGTTCACTAGACCAACGCCTAATCGACCTCGGCCAACTGCGCCGGCGCCCTAGTTGTTAAATACGTTGATACCTTAACCGAGGAGTTCAGATATACATGTCTTTACTTCCCGTGGTCTAACACCTGTCGGGGAATATGTCTGCAACAATAATAGTTACATCGCAATAATTATCCACGCAAAATAAACGATATCATCAAAGATTGTTATTAGCTCAACAAGATATTGAAAAAGTTATTTCATCGCGGAATTTGAATTTGTATCAGCTCAACAATTAATTGAGAATCTTTCTTAAACAGTTGTAGCTGTTTCTTTCTTTGGTTTCTACAATTAATTTTACTCAGTATTATGTACAGCTAATAAGGAATGTAATAGTGGCAAATAAGCTATTGGCGTTTTATTAGTGGAGTCCATGGTGAAGACAAGTTATAAGCTATTTACTTTCTTATTGGCTGCTGTAATTCCGGTCAGTCATGTTTTAGAATTAATTAATTATTAAAATGATAACCGATACAATTACAATAGTTGACAGTTCTTAGATTCCTTATTTAGCCGATACAAAACCAAACCCCGCATTTCAATCAAGGTGTTCAATATCATGAACCGTTTTCAAGACATCAATCAATAACTTTACTTCGAACTGAGCGAGTGAGTTCCCTTTTACCCTTAATCTGTATGTTTTAGACCAAACGGGGAAGCCCTTAAGGGGTAGAGGTCATGTTTCTTTGAAATGCTTGTCAACCCCTGTAGACGTTATAACCGCAAGAAGCCGTAGAGTTCTTCGTATTAGTACTTGGCAATACGCCAAACAGGTGTACACAATTGTGGGGTTTTGTTTACACGCAACTTACTGATGGGATCGAGACAGAATGCCTAATCACAACGATGGCAGTATTCACTGAACAAGCCGTCTAAATATCGACAAGTTATTCATAGGCTGCACGCACACATGGCGGCCATTTTTGCGACCAAACTTGGACGTTGCCATCAAGAAACAATTGAAGACTGTTGTGGTAAAACACAGATATTAAGTGTTTTAGAATTCAGCCTTTTTTTAAATATCGTTTATATGTACGGACATTTTTATTTTTTTGTTTCTAGACTTTTTAATGTAAATCTTAAATAATGCTGTCGGTAATTTATATAATATCCGTAAATTATTTAGTACAGGCTTTCATCAGGTGTGTCGCAATCATGGCCGCTGTGAGTGTATGTTTTTGAATATCAAGTGAAGTGATTTTTGTTCTTAGTTTTAAATTTATGTGTAATTTAGTTAGTTTCTAGATTGTTAATTGATAAGTTGACATATTACATTTGCACTAGTGGAATAATTTTCTGTTGCAAATAAATACTTAATAAACCTTAAAACCATGCGGATGGCGGTCATCTTTGTGGTATGTTTTTGTATGTTTCCACGGAGAACCAGCTGAAGCCATTTCTAGTAGAACAAACCAACTCATTTCGTTAAAGTTAGGACAGTTTTTTAAAAATAAATATTGATTTGACTTGTTAACTCAATTCTGAAGTCATGTCCTTTTATCCAGCCATGTTTACGTGTGGTCATTTCAGCTTATTTTTATCACTTATTATATTTACGAAATGTGCAAATATCATAAACTCTGTCAATAACAATAATTTATTAACAATTAACATAGAATCAAAGATCAGTAATATTCCCAAGGAAGAGTTACTTGCCATATACTAAAACATTTATCATATATTATTATAATAATAGATTTAGAAAATAAAATGCACGTTTGTAAACTCCATGCTGTGAACACAATAGTTCCATATTCCTTGAGCAACAACATTGTGTAACATTCAAAACATTCAAGAATATAAAATAAATTGTCTTCCTTGTTGGAATCAATTGAGAAATGGCTTCTTGTGAAACATCTCATTACGCCCAAGTTCCCTTTTAGAGCATAAATAACCAAACAATGAAAATAAATTTGGTAATGCTTATAATGTAAAGCATACAAGTAATCATCACTATAATATTGTAAGATGAGATTTGTTGGCGTCCAACTGTCTCTAAAGGCTGTCCCACGCTCACGTCCACCTCTGTACATAAGATATGTGCTCAGGTTTGGCGTTTCCTGCTGAGCCGAATGATGCAAATGTTGTGTTTGTTTGCACAAGCCAGTTAGTTCGAAAATACATTTATCCAAAGCAAATCAGATCTCAGTTGTCTGACGTCAAGTACAGTCAGAGGCGGACTGGGGGGGTAAGGGCCCCGTACGGAAAAGGATCTTAGGGGCCCCGGAATTTGGCGAAGCTTTAAGGGGTCTGGGGCGAAGCCCCAGCCGCCGGAGGCGAAAATTTTACACCTTATTATTTTGTTTAGAATGCATATAAACACGTTTAAAAATCAATAAATGATGATAGTTATGTTGAACAACGTGTTGAATTGTGAACACTACTTTAAAAAACGAAATTGAAGAATAAGCTTTCCCACCACTGGCAGTTGTATATTTCAAACTTGTTTTCCAGCCATCTACAAAAACCGACTACTAGGTTGTCCACTCGCATTGTGTAATTTGTACTCGCAACGAGGGAGCGGGATGTAGCTGGGGTCCGGGGCGAGCCCCTGCCGCCGGAGGCAATGTCGCCGAAGGCGGGCCGAAGGCGAAACAATTGTCGGTCCTGCATGATGCTTAGTGGTCTAAAACGCGTTTTGAGGTGAAATCTTCATGAAAAACAATTAAACTAGAGTCAATATTGCATTGATAATTCTTTACGTCATAGGTCTAGGATATGACAGTGGCGTTGGAACCGGGGGGGCAGAGGGGGCGCTTGCCCCCCCCTAGAAACTTCAGGGGGGGCAATAGTATATTTTTGCCCCCCCATCCCCATACTGTGACATGCGATGGACTGATTTAATTTTGATGCACTGATTTTTTGAAACAACATATTACGCCCTTAAAATAACAAGATATCAAATTTTAAAGTTGTATATTTCCCAACTTATAGTTTTTTGGGGATTTAAAGCCAGTCTGTTTCAACTGTTTATAGTTTTCTTATTGATTCCTGGAGATTGAATGAAAGGTTTTGTTTTTGAAAGACTCACAGCCAAGTCTGCACAACAAACCGCAGGCCTGTGCGTCCCAATGTCTAGGATTATTCGGCGAGATAAGCAGGTATTTCCTATGACCGGACACTTGTTCTAATTGTAACAAAAAGGTTTGACATTACGGTGGGCATTAGTGAAATGATTTCACGAAACACTGAGTCGTCGGAACGGGAGTGTCGTAAGGGGAAGTCCAGCAAGGGAGGGCAGGGCCATGTGGAAGGAGAAATCTTCAGTGGGACAGTGGGGGGGAAGGGACAGGGTCTCTTTCGTCGCCTCTTACGACTAGCAAAGTCACTCTGGGCCTATTCTACCCCAAGCTCCGCCGGGCTGGGTTTGACCGCTCCCAATCTGGCTGGGGGTGAACCCGGGCCCAGACGGGTCTCCTTTTGTCGCCTCTTACGACTGGCAGAGTGACCCTGGGCCTATTCTTTCCCGGGCCCAGACGGGGTACTGCTCATTCATAACGATCGTCTCATGAGCTTGAACATAAAGGAAAGTGGCAATTAATTTGTAAAAAAAAAACACCCGAACGAGCTGAGGTATTTGGGGCGTGCTGCATGATGTGCGTTTGAGCAACGAACATAAAATGAAAACATTATTAAATTTCCAATATTTACCGCTTGTTCGTTCGTTGTTGCTTGTGTTGTGTATTCATCACCGCTATGCTGTTCATCAATGGTATACACATGCAGGTGTTTTTTGCAAGAAAAGGTGAACATTTTTATAAGAACGTATAAATATAATAACAACCTTTATTCGGTCTCTGCAGACAAAGCTATGGCCGTAAGACACAGAATAACATACAATAACTTATATCAAAACGAAAATCGAAACAAATTACAATTTATACATAAACTTAACAACATTAAGGATACAAATTGTGCCTAAATATAAAAATGGACAACCGTAATACGGCCAGAACAATATCATCGGTGAGACTTGATGGTATTTGGAAAGACTTCCGAAATTTCTCGAAAAAGCCATTTCTACATTTATTTATATTATTTATATTCTGTAACCTATAAGTGCTTGCCCCCCCCTAGCAAAATGTACTTCCAACGCCCCTGGGATATGAGTTCGATCCCGTCATTTGAGAAGTAATCATATGGCTAGTGCTGCGCTGGATCAGATTTCAGTACGCGCCGATAAATATATTTTTGCCACAAAATTCGCTTTATTAAATTTTGAACGCTTATAGAAACGCGATCAGCCTGATTTGTCAGTCAGCTATTTTATGGAAAGTGGTTTTGTAATGACATACGACTTAAAAACTGTTTCATTTTTACTGAGCATATATCTATTATAAATGGGCAAAATGGTACTTGCAGACAAAACAAAGTTTACTCGCTAACTATCAAAAGTCACTCTCAAGTAGCGAACTAGCGACCTTTTTATTCTTCTGAGATCTTGAGATCATGAGATCTTGAGGGTTCTCATTTCTTATTAATTTGTTTAGAACGCATATAAACAAGAGTAAACATCGATAAATGATGATAGGTGTGTCGAACAACATGTTGAACTGTGAACACCACTGTTAAAAACCAAATTAATGAAAGAACTCTCCCAACACTGGCAGTTGGATATTTCAAAATATATTGTTTCCTATAATTTGTTTAAAACGCATATAAACACGTTTAAAAGTGGATAAACGACGATAAGTATGTGGAACAACATGTTGAACTGTAAACACCACTTTAAAAATTAAACTAAAGAAATTTCCAGCACTGGCATGTTTTATATTTCAAACTAAACTATTAAAAAATAAGCTCTGAGGAGAAAGGCGGACATCTTTGTAGCACTTCTAGATGGTCTTTACTGTATGCCCCTTTTCACTTACATGAGATACACATTATGGTCGTCTTACTATTGTCATAATCTATATATAGCGTAAGCTATTTTCAGGGGGTTGGGTGGTGGCCCTCAAGGGGGCCCCCACCCGGGGGGGCCCCGTACGGGTTTCCGTAGTTCCGTACCTGCCAGTCCGCCCCTGAGTACAGTTCATGTCAAGACGTTGTCAAATTGAGATCTGCGCATGTAAGCGTTACTGCGACCGAAAGTTACTATAATAACACACTTATATTAGAAAACACCGTAATTTAAGGCTGGTTCACACATATTTTTAAGACATAAGATTTAAGGTTTAACACGTAGGCGTTAAGTTGGATCATAGGAAACACGTACTGGCGTTCACACACAGTTTTAGTTTTAAGACGTTGTTTTTATGCGTTATTCATTGTCATAAAGTTTGGCAATGTCCAACTTTATGCTTAAATCTTAAAACAAGTTACCAAAATCTCAAGTCAACGGACCATCTACTTTAATAATACTAACGAATTTATTGTCAGATGTGCAGGAATTGTTGTAAACAAGGCTATTATAATTAATTATGGATAATACAAATTTCAATTAGTTTGTATTGCATCACAGTGATGTTTTAACTGAGGATAAAACGTTACAAAGTACTTCACTTTACTAGGCCGATCTTGAACGAAACGAAACTATGTGAACCAGAGCCCTAAAAACCACGTCTTAAAACCTTATGCATAATGTGTTCAAAATCTGTGTGGACCAGCCTTAAATAATTTGTATTAAAACAAATAGCGTACTTTAGGGAACATTGGACCCAACGTGGCTAATCTAACAAAGAATTGTACAGAAAGTAACGAGGTATTAACTTACCTCAACTCTCATTTATTTGCGTAAGAAAACATTGACGAAGTAATTAACATTTAACGTATAATGATATTGGAAGTAATTTGTTTTCTTGTGTTTCATCAGACGGCGAAAACACCTTTGTGGTCTACACGGGACATTGTATTTCACCGCTTGAAATGAACATAAAGCAAAATGTGAGATGTACTGATCTAGGGCTATATTAAATGTCACTATTTAATATGTTGCAGGGAGACTTTCATTTTCACAATCCTGCAATAGGACAATTTGATATCGCCATACAATTCAAAAATGATTCCTTAAATAATTAATTTAAGCAATTCTTTGTTGAAGCTACAATATTTATTTTCATAAATAGATTTACATAAAATATATATTTACTAATAATTAGAGGTCCGTGTATTTCGCGAATAACGATAACACCGAAATATGTAAGAATCATTTTATTTCACAAAATGAGCATGAATTGATCGATTTTAAACATGAAAATGTCAAAATTGAATCACCGCCAAACACCGAAATTTGTATAAATCGGTGAATAACACCGAAATTCGTATTATTCGTGTTTTTAATGGCGAAAAAGATAAAACAAAATCAGAGATTTTTAATTATAAGCCCATTTTTTCCTTTTTTTTGGCCGGTAGGCGACAATCTGGAAAAAATAGTGTCTCAAGTAACACTGTATAAATGCATATTCAAACTTCTCGCAGAAAAAGCACCCACGTGTAAGTTGTAAATGAAACGCTACATGCGTGAAAATATAGGAAATATGGATAAAACCGTCAAAATACAGCTTTTCTTGAATAACACCGAAATTTGTTACTTCAAAAACGAAATTTAATGAAAAATAAAACCGTTTTCACGGACCCCTACTAATAATAAACAATTTTTTAATATTGTGTAATTGAAATTTTCAGGTATCCAATCCAAGATGGTAGATTATCCCTTATGGACATATGTCAAGTATAAATACAGAATTCGAGAATTGTTTCTCTAGTAGGCCTTTTTTTGAAGCGTCCGTTGGGTCAACTTCATAATATAATGTATTTGCAACAGGGATGCTGTAACTCGTGACTTCTTGTTTCTTAGAAGGATTTAGCCCAGACAGATGAGTCTTAAGTTAATTACACGGGTCAGTCTACAGCGACGGAGAAGCTGCAGGTATAAAGCGGTGTTGCCACGTCCGCATCCGCTGCAGTGATGCCGGTTCTACACCTGTAACTCCAACTACCCTGCGGCACCCCGACTTCTGTTCCGGAGGTTAATAGAATGCTTTAAAAATGTCCAAAATTAAACCTAAATATATCACAATCAAGGAAATTTATTCCTTTTAATGTTTGATTCTTGTTTTTAATAAATCCGTTTTTTTAAATAAACTTACTGAACTTTTGTTTTGTTGCAACACACATTTCACAATTAAATATGTAAATATTAGTTTTGGAAAAAGGGAACATTTAAAAAAAAGAGCTTTCAATTTTAAATCAATAGGACAAAGTATTTTAATATATTGTTTTGAAACTTTTGAAGCATTTTAAAGCAAGTTTAACAGAAGGAAATCGAGGGTACTACCGTAGCAGTGTAAATCGACGTACATCCCTGACACGAACAACCTTTATTACCAGCAGTAGCAATGTTTGGTGAGCAATGTATTGAATGTTTCCAGTGGTAGACCACGTGATCCTATACCGTCTAGGGATGGGCAAAAGCGTGTACTTCACTAAACGTGTGAACTGCTGCTTGCAAAGCCGTGTACACGCGTGTACACTTCAGTGGGGTCCCGCTTTCGAAAAAAAATCATGTTCTGTCTAGGCCAACAATTATGTTTTAAAGGGTTGTTCCCGCAAGCAGTTTCCAGACGTAATCCAGCGTGTTTCATGGTTCTGACCTCGGATCACTTGTGACAAGTGACCACTGAGGAGTGAGGACGGTCGCACATCGCATGAAACCACTCGTGGGCGCCAAGCCCTCCGTGGCCGGTCGCACACAGTATAGTATTACACGCGGTGCATTTATTATTTCCAGAGAAACAGTAAACGTGTACACGCATTAAAGCGTGTACACGTTTACAGTGTACACTATCCCATCCCTAGTACCGTCCACCCATTGGTCGGCTGTGTGGGCAATATTGATGATTTGAGAACAATACATTTGTAGAAAGGCTTCTAAACGCGCCGTAGGAAGTATGTATTCATCATACCAGCAACGCGCCGTAGGAAGTATGTATTCATCATACCAGCAACGCGCCGTAGGAAGTATGTATTCATCATACCAGCAACGCGCCAAAGGAAGTATGTATTCATCAAACCAGCAATGCATGGTTGTGTCAAGGGCTATTAGAGCACGCTACGACTAACACGACCTAACGAACTGCGTTTTTCAATTTAATGTTATTTGTGTGTTGACTGTTTACCAACGACTTATAATATAATAAAACAATCGATAAGCAGACCGGTTGGCATAATTATTAAGGACCAACAAACAAAAATATGTATTTAGAGAGCCCGTAATCCTGTTATAACAATGCCCCCGACAATGGAATCAAACCTGATTGAAGCATCAACATGAACATAAGCAAATGATAAGCATACTGATAAATTTTACATTTCTTAACTATTAAATTGAAAGCATACAGAGAGATACCTCAATGTTAGTCTCAATTGTGCAAGCAATATTAATTCGAACAATGAATAAACAATAATATGAAAAAGCAATAAATTATCCGTGGAATGACATACTTTGATTAAGGTTGAATACATTTTAAACAATTTAAACAGACCGAAATCGGGAGTGACGAAGGCTATTATTATTATTATTATTATTATTTATTCAACAATCTCTTAGGTACAATTCATATAGATACAGACTTACGCTAGAGTGTGGACCCAGGTAGATCTACACCTATATGGAACTATTACTAAGCTATTATTAAGCAGGTTAGAGAGAGCTAAAAGCTCCATGACACAAAGTGCTAAACCTGCTTTTTAATCTAAACTTAAAGACTTAAACTTAACTTAAAAATACAATGTTAACTTAAATGAGGATGATAATAGACGACAGTGTAGAGTATGGTAGAGTAGAAGAAATAGAAACGTGGGTGAAATTTTTATGAACCATGCGACGAAACATAATGGACAATCAGCCTTAATGTATAATGCATTACGCGTTATGTTGTTAAATTGAATTGAATTTATTGAGGTTTTCTCACCCGGAGGTTGTGTAGACCCCCCCTTTAACAAAAATGAAAACGCTTAAAAATATGAACCCTCACGAATATTGAGCGAATGCTATACCGAATTGAATTGATGAACATCACAAGAGCCTTTAGTCCAATCAGTACCGCATTGAATGTGGCGACGCAGGACAGAGGTGTAATTGCATAACCACGTCTCGGCCACCTGTTCGCTCCATTAGCATGGGTGACGTCACTAGAGCACTCAGAGCCACTTGGATGCATACAACACTACACTACACTCCTGCGTGTCGCGATCCTGTGAACACTGACATAATGCAGATCCAATAAGCTGCAGCTAGAACGCTTTGGTTCGCTCCATTAGCATGGGTGACGTGTCTAGAGCACTCAGAGCCACTTGGATGCTTACAACACTACACTACACTCCTGCGTGTCGCGATCCTGTGATCACTGACATAATGCAGATCCAATAAGCTACAGCTAGATCGCTTTGGTTCGCTCCATTAGCATGGGTGACGTGACTAGAGCACTCAGAGCCACTTGGATGCATACAACACTACACTACACTCCTGCGTGTCGCCATCCTGTGACCACTGACATAATGCAGATCCAATAAGCTCCAGCTAGATCGCTTTGGTTCGCTCCATTAGCATGGGTGACGTGTCTAGAGCACTCAGAGCCACTTGGATGCATACAACACTACACTACACTCCTGCGTGTCGCCATCCTGTGACCTCTGACATAATGCAGATCAAATAAGCTCCAGCTAGATCGCTTTGGTTCGCTCCATTAGCACGGGTGACGTGTCTAGAGCACTCAGAGCCACTTGGATGCATACAACACTACACTACACTCCTGCGTGTCGCGATCCTGTGACCACTGACATAATGCAGATCCAATAAGCTCCAGCTAGATCGCTTTGGTTCCCTCCATTAGCACGGGTGACGTGACTAGAGCACTCAGGGCTACTTGGATGCATACAACACTACATAACACTCCTGCGTGTCGCGATCCTGTGACCACTGACATAATGCAGATCCAATAAGCTCCAGCTAGATCGCTTTGGTTCGCTCCATTAGCATGGGTGACGTGTCTACAGCACTCAGAGCCACTTGGATGCATACAACACTACACTACACTCCTGCGTGTCGCGATCCTGTGACCACTGACATAATGCAGATCCAATAAGCTCCAGCTAGATCGCTTTGGTTCGCTCCATTAGCATGGGTGACGTGTCTAGAGCACTCACAGCCACTTGGATGCATACAACACTACACTACACTCCTGCGTGTCGCGATCCTGTGACCACTGACATAATGCAGATCCAATAAGCTCCAGCTAGATCGCTTTGGTTCGCTCCATTAGCATGGGTGACGTGTCTAGAGCACTCAGAGCCACTTGGATGCATACAACACTACACTACACTCCTGCGTGTCGCGATCCTGTGACCACTGACATAATGCAGATCCAATAAGCTCCAGCTAGATCGCTTTGGTTCGCTCCATTAGCATGGGTGACGTGTCTAGAGCACTCAGAGCCACTTGGATGCATACAACACTACACTACACTCCTGCGTGTCGCGATCCTGTGACCACTGACATAATGCAGATCCAATAAGCTACAGCTAGATCGCTTTGGTTCGCTCCATTAGCATGGGTGACGTGTCTAGAGCACTCAGAGCCACTTGGATGCATACAACACAACACTACACTCCTGCGTGTCGCGATCCTGTGACCACTGACATAATGCAGATCCCACAAGCTACAGCTAGATCGCTTTGGTTCGCTCCATTAGCATGGGTGACGTCACTAGAGCACTCAGAGCTACTTGGATGCATACAACACTACACTACACTCCTGCGTGTCACGATCCTGTGACCACTGACATAATGCAGATCCAATAAGCTACAGCTAGATCGCTTTGGTTCGCTCCATTAGTATGGGTGACGTGTCTAGAGCACTCAGAGCTACTTGGATGCGTACAACACTACACTACACTCCTGCGTGTCGCGATCCTGTGACCACTGACATAATGCAGATCCAATAAGCTCCAGCTAGATCGCTTTGGTTCGCTCCATTAGCGTGGGTGACGTGTCTAGAGCACTCAGAGCCACTTGGATGCATACAACACTACACTACACTCCTGCGTGTCGCGATCCTGTGATCACTGACATAATGCAGATCCAATATGCTCCAGCTAGATCGCTTTGGTTCGCTCCATTAGCATGGGTGACGTGTCTAGAGCTCTCAGAGCCACTTGGATGCATACAACACTACACTACACTCCTGCGTGTCGCGATCCTGTGACCACTGCCTTAATGCAGATCCAATAAGCTCCAGCTAGATCGCTTTGGTTCGCTCCATTAGCGTGGGTGACGTGTCAAGAGCACTCACAGCCACTTGGATGCGTACAACACTACACTACACTCCTGCGTGTCGCGATCCTGTGACCACTGACATAATGCAGATCCAATAAGCTACAGCTAGATCGTTTGGTTCGCTCCATTAGCATGGGTGACGTGTCTAGAGCACTCACAGCCACTTGGATGCGTACAACACTACACTACACTCCTGCGTGACGCGATCCTGTGACCACTGACATAATGCAGATCCAATAAGCTACAGCTAGATCGCTTTAGTTCGCTCCATTAGCATGGGTGACGTGTCTACAGCACTCAGAGCCACTAGGATGCATACAACACTACACTACACTCCTGCGTGTCGCGATCCTGTGACCACTGACATAATGCAGATCCAATAAGCTACAGCTAGATCGCTTTGGTTCGCTCCATTAGCGTGGGTGACGTGTCTAGAGCACTCACAGCCACTAGGATGCATACAACACTACACTACACTCCTGCGTGTCGCGATCCTGTGACCACTGACATAATGCAGATCCAATAAGCTACAGCTAGATCGCTTTGGTTCGCTCCATTAGCGTGGGTGACGTGTCTACAGCACTCAGAGCCACTAGGATGCATACAACACTACACTACACTCCTGCGTGTCGCGATCCTGTGACCACTGACATAATGCAGATCCAATAAGCTCCAGCTAGATCGCTTTGGTTCGCTCCATTAGCATGGGTGACGTGTCTAGAGCACTCACAGCCACTTGGATGCATACAACACTACACTAGACTCCTGCGTGTCTTGATCCTGTGACCACTGACATAATGCAGATCCAATAAGCTCCAGCTAGATAGCTTTGGTTCGCTCCATTAGCATGGGTGACGTGTCTAGAGCACTCAGAGCCACTTGGATGCGTACTTCACTACACTACACTCCTGCGTGTCGCGATCCTGTGACCACTGCCATAATGCAGATCCAATAAGCTCCAGCTAGATCGCTTTGGTTCGCTCCATTAGCATGGGTGATGTGTCTAGAGCACTCAGAGCTACTTGGATGCATACAACACTACACTACACTCCTGCGTGTCGCCATCCTGTGACCACTGACATAATGCAGACCCAATAAGCTCCAGCTAGATCGCTTTGGTTCGCTCCATTAACATGGGTGACGTGTCTAGAGCACTTAGAGCCACTTGGATGCATAAGACACTACACTACACCCCTGCGTGTCGTGATCCAGTGACCACTGACATAATGCAGATCCAATAAGCTCCAGCTAGATCGCTTTGGTTCGCTCCATTAGCGTGGGTGACGTGTCTAGAGCACTCAGAGCCACTTGGATGCATACAACACTACACTACACTCCTGCGTGTCGCGATCCTGTGACCACTGACATAATGCAGATCCAATAAGCTACAGCTAGATCGCTTTGGTTCGCTCCATTAGCATGGGTGACGTGTCTAGAGCACTCAGAGCCACTTGGATGCATACAACACTACACTACACTCCTGCGTGTCGCGATCCAGTGACCACTGACATAATGCAGATCCAATAAGCTACAGCTAGATCGCTTTGGTTCGCTCCATTAGCATGGGTGACATGTCTAGAGCACTCAGAGCCACTTGGATGCATACAACACTACACTACACTCCTGCCTGTCGCCATCCTGTGACCACTGACATAATGCAGATCCAATAAGCTACAGCTAGATCGCTTTGGTTCGCTCCATTAGCATGGGTGACGTGTCTAGAGCACTCAGAGCCACTTGGATGCATACAACACTACACTACACTCCTGCGTGTCGCGATCCTGTGACCACTGACATAATGCAGATCCAATAAGCTACAGCTAGATCGCTTTGGTTCGAGCGATGTACGTTGGGTAGAGGCCGTATAGCTCGTATGTTGCTGGTTTTCCATTGCAATCTTCAACTCTCAAATCACACTCGAAATGCTGACAATCCTTAAATCGGGAAATTAGAAAATAAATACAAAAATAATATTATCTAATAAAGCTATGCCTCAACCACGAACAAATTAACAACAAAGTTTTTGGCTCTTTTTACATTAACTTAGTTGTTACTTGAGGTTATGTTGAGGCAGTGCTCAATACGTATTTCATTTCACTGTTCTTGTTCCTGATTGGTTCACGTGACTCGAATCTACGATTTAAAATTTTATTATTGAGCTTGATTTATAAAGGGATCATATTCGGAACGGATCAAAGCTACTGGGTGGGGCCTTATTCTGTAACTTTTTTGGATGTTCAGGAATAAATTCTGCCTGAATTCGAACCTTGTTCGTGCAATATAGGATCACATAACTGTTTTGATGACGATTTCTGTGGAAACCGTTGCTGTGGGTCGTGAGTTTGATTCAGCCTCTTATTTCGGGCAGATGTCGGTCAATTTCTGAAATGGGAAAAACCTTTTCCAGCTCATTGATTCAACTATATAAATGTTTGTAGTATTAATTCCACATGGCACCTTCGACAAATAAATTCCTCTTTGCACTTGAATTAAATATAAAACTGGATACTTAGTGAAGACGATATGTTTGGAGTTTACTACTGGACTCACTTATGACTTTATTTCTGAATAAAATATTATAATTATCTTATCAGTTTGGAATAGGAACGCTTTCTTGATACCAACAGATTTAAAACTGTACAATGTATTTAATTGCAAATAAGTTCTCATGTAAGTACAAACATTTTTACTAACCCATCAGAACAGAGAGCATGTACTAAACTGGCACTGTGACTACCAGACCTTCCTTGCGGAGTTTGTTCTGAGTTGCTCGTTTTAGTAATAAAACAATCGATACTTTTCTATTGGAAATTCTTTAAATTCCAACGTTGAAGTTCGGAACATTCTTGAACTTTCAACACGTGTTGATATTGTTTGTTTTTGATATCAAACTTAGAATAGTATATGTTGGATGCGCAGTGAGTTACTAGCCTATTTGTACTCGCTGACTTGCAAGAATCAAGGGTTATACAGAAACATTTTACAACTGTTCGGGTCAAGTCGGGTGAATTGTGCTCGTTCAGTGAGTCTAGCAATGATGAGATGCGATAGTCTGCTGCGTGTTTGGTTATCTTATTGGTACAATACCTGGCATAAGATGGGGATATTTGGGGTTTTAAGTCCCATATTTTTGCAATGATGCTAATCGAGACGATGAGTGGGTGAATATGCAGATGAAAAACGTTACATGATGTCGAAAAGTACCAAGGGGACCATCGCTTTACGTCCCATGTGAAAGAACGGTGTAACTTTGACTAGTCATATAGGTTTCTCCACTAACCTGAACTGCCGAAAAGTTGACGAGAAGAACGAAGCTGTTACACAAGCTTTCGAACCCCCCAATCTGCTCTAACCAACGGTAACTAGAGTTTTAGAGCAGAGCGATCACCCATCCACCTCATGACCTAGCCCGAGGTTGCTCATTTTCGGTGTTCGTATAAGAACCGGCTAAGTTACCGCAGCTAAATCGTTAAAATCTGTACAAGAACTGTGGTTCCTGTAAGAAACAGTGCTATGTTTAAATATTTGCCTAGTTAAATGTTTAGGATCAGACGTCCTTTAGGATTTAACTATTATCATCGTGTTCCTTCTTGCTTCACTTTGCTCAATACACTCTTTAGTTTGCTAATTGCGCTCTGCTTCGCTCTAGACTTTTATTACATTTTTAGCTACAAGGCAGTAATTGTACTTTACAAAAACAATTACCCAAGCAAGGTTTGTTTTACGTTTCTTTTGTAGATGAAGAGTTTATCCTATTAGTGATTAGGAGTTTTAAAACCTTTGGGAACTGAATTATGCAGAACTAGGAACAAACGAGATAGTCTTGTCAAAAAGTTGTGCTTAGTATGTTTAATATAGTTTCTGTTAACTTTGGAAGATATTCAAATTATCTGCAATTAACTTATTCTATTGGATACGTTTACATACAAAAAAGACTATAAAAAGTTGGGTTTTAAAAACGGAATGGTAATTGCAAAAAAGAACAATGCACAACTTGCACAATTTGACGGTACGGAACACAGCCCTGCGCTCTTTGACAGCACTGTCCTTATTTCAGGTTATTTGTTCATTTTTTACATAATTTTCTAAGTGAAGAAACGAAAAAATATATGTTTTCTTTTGTCGATAAAGACAATATATATATATATATATAAATATGATTTCTTAGATTTTGTTCGTTGCAAAATGTATAGTACGAAAACATTTTAACGGTTAACCCAAAAAAACGTTTGTTTTCACAAAATAAATGTCAACGTTTCGACAAAGCGTAGAGTCGTCCTTTTCAAGACATACAAAACCAAATAAAAAACTACAACAACCAAAAACACTAACATACAAAATCATGCCACAGCGAAACATCACTGGGTAGCTCTAGCAAGCTGTTTGGATTTACTCCTAGTTATGGGTCCCCCTTGAGATACTGCAGCAACACTTTGTCATTTATTTTGTGAAAATAAACGTTGGTTTGGGTTTACTGTTTAAATGTTTAAATGTTTTCGAACTGTGTATATATATTTATTATATATCTTAGATTTTGTTGGTTTCAGAATGTATAGTACTTGCTAGAGCTACCCAGTGATGTTTCGCTGTGGCAGTGATTTTGATTTTGTAAGTGTTTTTGGTTGTTGTGGTTTTCTATTTGTTCTTGTACATCTTGATACAGACGACTCTACACGTCGTCGAAACGTTGACATTTATTTTGTGAAAATAAATGTTGGATTGGGTTTACTGTTAAAATGTGTTCGTTCTATATATATATGTGTGTGTTTGTTTGTGAAATTAAAACTGTATCGGGTTATTACGCCACGTTGGTCACACTCACCTAAAACCATGTTGACGCGTAACAAACAAATATTTTAATACTTAAGCTATCTGCTCTATTTTGCCATTAACGCAGTTGTCATCCATGCATAATATGTAACATTATACTAATGCACCAATAACACCTGACTATGGAAAACCACTCACTGCGTGTGCGTGTGCGTGTGCGTGTGCGTGTGCGTGTGCGTGTGCGTGTGCGTGTGCGTGTGCGTGTGCGTGTGCGTGTGCGTGTGCGTGTGCGTGTGCGTGTGCGTGTGCGTGTGCGTGTGCGTGTGCGTGTGCGTGTGCGTGTGCGTGTGCGTGTGCGTGTGCGTGTTTTCTCTCTCTTCCCTTCCTCTCAACCCTCTCTCAACGTACATCTTTCCTCCCCCCTCCCCCCTCCCTCCATCATGCCCTATGCCCCCCCCCCCCCTCCCCCCCAATAGCAGTCTTGTAATCTACCTAATGGGCAGCGCGAATTCATCTACCTATCTCAAACGGGAACAACATCTACCTCTGAATACCATCCTTCATAAGAATAACTCAAGTTATCATTCCTCCCACTTGAAATGTATTTATTCAACCTAATAAGCCAGACATGTCGACCATAACATAGAAATATGTAGTAACACCCTACGTCTCTACACATGACGTTATTTCGTTCTGCCTACTTTGTTAAACAAATTTGCTTCCCAACTGAAAGTTCTTTTGAATGTGAAAATAAATTACGCGGTGTCTACATATAAATGCGATATTTGCCACAGTAAGGGAGGGTGGGGGAAATTGAAAGATATTATAAAACTGCAGAACAGAGCGTTAAGCGGATTCAGTGATCGTATATAAAGTACGTATTTTCGTTTCCATGAAAGCCGCTAGTTCTCTGAGAACTTACATCATCTGGTTTCATGTTTGGGATTTTTGGTGTTTGATATTATTAACAGTAAATAATGTTTATTCGATGCTATAAAAATCTTTAGACGATGTCAATAAAACTTTCAAGCATCACTTTGTATGGCAATGGAAATTGCTGACGAGAATAAACTTGTAAATAGGTAACACAAACATTGATTTTGTGTTAGCTTTGCAGTTTCACCATCAGTTTGAAGATGGTAAAATCAGTATAAATACATAAGTTGTCCCATGCAAGCGCCTACGATCGACTTATACTGAGGGTTATGGTATCGACTTTCCGTGCAAACGATTCTATGGACACGAGTATGGATGTTGGTAAATGAAATCAGCTTTAAGGCTAACCCAGCGCCAGGAGGGACAAATTCTCTCACTAGCTGCGCTGCCATCAGACCGACACCTAACACCCAAAAACCATGTTACAGTTGAAACGGTTGCACAAAGCACCCGCAGAGCGCCACCAGTCACGCAAACTACTCTCGCGCCGCATCCCATCTAGTAACTATTTTTGATCATTTGCAACGGTTTACTACTTCAAGTTCATCTCACAAAATCTAAAATGGTATAAATGGTATTATAAATGGAGTTATACACAAAGTTGCTGTACTATTATGCTATCAAAAAATGAGTGTTTCTCTATTATCATACTACCATATTAGTACTTCAAAAATCAAAATTTGAGACATATTAAAAAATCATAACTGGTAAAATAATTAACAGGAAGTCACGATACTTCTCTACCCGTAAATGTGGACATTTCATCTTTTTCATTTTTTCATCAGTACATTGAAAACTATCCATACAAATTACCAATTATAATCAAGATCTTATTTCCAACAAGACATGCCTGGATTGGCCGCAATGAATGTCTTCTAGGCGTCATTGCTCTCCGACCCAGTCAGCGAAGGAGTCCCGCCTGGATTGGCCGCAATGAATGTCTTCTAGGCGTCATTGCTCTCCGACCCAGTCAGCGAAGGAGTCCCGCCTGGATTGGCCGCAATGAATGTCTACTAGGCGTCGTTGCTCTCCGACCCAGTCAGCAAAGGAGTCCCGCCTGGATTGGCCGCAATGAATGTCTACTAGGCGTCATTGCTCTCCGACCCAGTCAGCAAAGGAGTCCCGCCTGGATTGGCCGCAATGAATGTCTACTAGGCGTCATTGCTCTCCGACCCAGTCAGCAAAGGAGTCCCGCCTGGATTGGCCGCAATGAATGTCTACTAGGCGTCATTGCTCTCCGACCCAGTCAGCAAAGGAGTCCCGCCTGGATTGGCCGCAATGAATGTCTACTAGGCGTCGTTGCTCTCCGACCCAGTCAGCAAAGGAGTCCCGCCTGGATTGGCCGCAATGAATGTCTACTAGGCGTCATTGCTCTCCGACCCAGTCAGCAAAGGAGTCCCGCCTGGATTGGCCGCAATGAATGTCTACTAGGCGTCGTTGCTCTCCGACCCAGTCAGCAAAGGAGTCCCGCCTGGATTGGCCGCAATGAATGTCTACTAGGCGTCGTTGCTCTCCGACCCAGTCAGCAAAGGAGTCCCGCCTGGATTGGCCGCAATGAATGTCTACTAGGCGTCATTGCTCTCCGACCCAGTCAGCAAAGGAGTCCCGCCTGGATTGGCCGCAATGAATGTCTTCTAGGCGTCATTGCTCTCCGACCCAGTCAGCGAAGGAGTCCCGCCTGGATTGGCCGCAATGAATGTCTACTAGGCGTCGTTGCTCTCCGACCCAGTCAGCAAAGGAGTCCCGCCTGGATTGGCCGCAATGAATGTCTACTAGGCGTCGTTGCTCTCCAACCCAGTCAGCGAAGGAGTCCCGCCTGGATTGGCCGCAATGAATGTCTACTAGGCGTCATTGCTCTCCGACCCAGTCAGCGAAGGAGTCCCGCCTGGATTGGCCGCAATGAATGTCTACTAGGCGTCGTTGCTCTCCGACCCAGTCAGCAAAGGAGTCCCGCCTGGATTGGCCGCAATGAATGTCTACTAGGCGTCGTGGCTCTCCGACCCAGTCAGCGAAGGAGTGCCGCCTGGATTGGCCGCAATGAATGTCTTCTAGGCGTCGTTGCTCTCCGACCCAGTCAGCAAAGGAGTCCCGCCTGGATTGGCCGCAATGAATGTCTACTAGGCGTCGTGGCTCTCCGACCCAGTCAGCGAAGGAGTCCCGCCTGGATTGGCCGCAATGAATGTCTTCTAGGCGTCATTGCTCTCCGACCCAGTCAGCGAAGGAGTCCCGCCTGGATTGGCCGCAATGAATGTCTACTAGGCGTCGTTGCTCTCCGACCCAGTCAGCAAAGGAGTCCCGCCTGGATTGGCCGCAATGAATGTCTACTAGGCGTCATTGCTCTCCGACCCAGTCAGCAAAGGAGTCCCGCCTGGATTGGCCGCAATGAATGTCTACTAGGCGTCATTGCTCTCCGACCCAGTCAGCGAAGGAGTCCCGCCTGGATTGGCCGCAATGAATGTCTACTAGGCGTCGTTGCTCTCCGACCCAGTCAGCAAAGGAGTCCCGCCTGGATTGGCCGCAATGAATGTCTACTAGGCGTCGTTGCTCTCCAACCCAGTCAGCGAAGGAGTCCCGCCTGGATTGGCCGCAATGAATGTCTACTAGGCGTCATTGCTCTCCGACCCAGTCAGCGAAGGAGTCCCGCCTGGATTGGCCGCAATGAATGTCTACTAGGCGTCGTTGCTCTCCAACCCAGTCAGCGAAGGAGTCCCGCCTGGATTGGCCGCAATGAATGTCTACTAGGCGTCGTTGCTCTCCGACCCAGTCAGCAAAGGAGTCCCGCCTGGATTGGCCGCAATGAATGTCTACTAGGCGTCGTGGCTCTCCGACCCAGTCAGCGAAGGAGTGCCGCCTGGATTGGCCGCAATGAATGTCTTCTAGGCGTCGTTGCTCTCCGACCCAGTCAGCGAAGGAGTCCCGCCTGGATTGGCCGCAATGAATGTCTTCTAGGCGTCGTTGCTCTCCGACCCAGTCAGCGAAGGAGTCCCGCCTGGATTGGCCGCAATGAATGTCTTCTAGGCGTCATTGCTCTCCGACCCAGTCAGCGAAGGAGTCCCGCCTGGATTGGCCGCAATGAATGTCTTCTAGGCGTCATTGCTCTCCGACCCAGTCAGCGAAGGAGTCCCGCCTGGATTGGCCGCAATGAATGTCTTCTAGGCGTCATTCCTCTCCGACCCAGTCAGCAAAGGAGTCCCGCCTGGATTGGCCGCAATGAATGTCTTCTAGGCGTCATTGCTCTCCAACCCAGTCAGCGAAGGAGTCCCGCCTGGATTGGCCGCAATGAATGTCTTCTAGGCGTCATTCCTCTCCGACCCAGTCAGCAAAGGAGTACCGCCTGGATTGGCCGCAATGAATGTCTTCTAGGCGTCATTCCTCTCCGACCCAGTCAGCAAAGGAGTCCCGCCTGGATTGGCCGCAATGAATGTCTTCTAGGCGTCATTCCTCTCCGACCCAGTCAGCAAAGGAGTCCCGCCTGGATTGGCCGCAATGAATGTCTTCTAGGCGTCATTGCTCTCCAACCCAGTCAGCGAAGGAGTCCCGGTCGATCAGCACTTGCTGATCATAACGCACTTGCAATCATAATTTCTCCACTTTTGTTATCCGTACTTTATACATGAGCATTGTATTATCTATTCTTGACTACTCGAGTGTTGTTTGGTCGCCACACCATGTGACTAAAGTCCAAAATCTTGAACGTCTCCAGCAGAAGTTTTTAAAGTGGTGTTGCCAAAGGAATCAGGTAGATTACCATAGGGTTGACTATGCCAGGTTATGTGATGAAGCCCACCTACTTCCTTTGGATGCCAGGCGCAAAATGTTTGATGTTATCACTTTTAAAAAGATTTTATCGGGTGAGCTTGATTGCCCTGATTTGTTAGAAACAATTTCTTTAAATGTTCCTATAAGACGCTCTCGTAACACACTTTTATTTAAACCCCCAAAATCTAGATTGGATCTTTTTAAATACTCATTTTTGCCACGCACTGTTACCATGTTAAATAGTTCACCTTTTAGCCATATTGATGTTTTTAATGACAATGTGAGGTCAATCAAGTCAAAGTGTTTTAACATTTTACGTTCATGACAAAAGTGGGGTTAATTGTTATAGCTACCACTTACCTTAGTTGGTGTATTTTTATTTTATTTTTGAATGAGTCGTTTTAATAGTGAGTGTATGTTAATTTTATTGGAACATATGTATTAATAAGAGCCTATCAATTAAGTATATTATATCCAATTGTGCCTGGAATTGTAAATTCTGTTGTTGGATAAATAAATAATAATAATAATAATAATAATAATCAGGCGCGGGCCTAGTAAACCGCGTCTTTGTTCCAGATTCGAATCCTGGCTTAGGTAACGATCAAACGTTTCATCTTCATTGGCGGTTAAAGAAGTCTCACAAATTAAGCCTTGCGAAAATTATTATTTTGAGTTCGCTACACAACAGTGATAAAGTGAGGTAAAAACAAAAATTTGGTTTTGTAAGGACTAAAAACTGGACTATGTCAGTTTAAACACTTTAATTTGGCGCGGTTTTATTAGTGATCAGACTATCTCTATCCCCCTCCCTTCACCCCTCTCTCCCTCCCTTCATCCCTCAATCTCACTCTCCCCCCTGACCCCTCCCACTATATATATCATGCCCACAGATTAACTAAGATCGAAGTAACTTCAGAGTACTACCTCAAATGTATTTCCTAACTTAACCGCCACCCGTTTTGTGCTAGTTATGTTTAAAAAATGTAAGGTTATGTTGTGTCTCTTATAATGTAGAACTCATATCACTAAATCTCCATGAAACAAATGCATAATGTAATGTAATCTTGTTACATGTAAAATTGGTAAGTAATAACATGTGGTCAAAGATTGCCAGGTAAATAGTTGACAGTTGACCCAATAATCAGCTGTTGCACGACCTGTATAAACATGTTCAGTGTCGCCGCGCGTTACTGTCCCCTGCATCACGCGTGTAGGGGGGGGGGGGGGGACTACGGGTTAGAGATGCTTCGCTTCCTTGCTGCACCGCACGCCACTGGTGGGAAGCACCGACGACCTAGTTCCGATGCATTTAAATAGATTTCTCCTCATCAAATACAATATCGAAGCCGTGTGTTTTCCCCTCAGGGCAACGTGTAACTTCCAGCGATGGTTGGTTTTCATCTTTGATCGGATTCGATCAAAAAGAAATTGCATCTCAAGTTTCTTCGGGCGGAAAATATTATTTTCATTGACTTCTTTTTACAAATCGGATGAGATTGAAAACAACATGGAAATGAGAGTAGACGATAGAAGAGAAGGGTAAAAGCAGAGTGGAACATTTGCGGAGGGGGGGGGGGGTGAGGGGGAGATGTTGACAAGAAGGAGGGGAAGGGGGGGGGGGGGGGGTTGCCAGTTTCTACCACCACGTATAATAATCGAATTATTCTACTTCGATAGAGCTCGAGATCGAGGTGGAATTATATCGTAACTCAGGATCGTTCACGGCCTTACAACCAACAGTACTGGCTCAAACTGTCACACAATGTGTACATGCTATGTATCTACTCGAAATATACAGGAATGTTTAGGTTTGTTCGCCGGACCTACTCTAACTTACTCCCTGCTCTACTTCGATCAAACCCACCAATCACGTGTAGGCTAACTTACTGAGATTTCGTAAGTCTACTCGTGATTCGTGGGTATTATCGAAGTAGAGCAGGGAGTAAGTTAGAGTAGGTCGGGCGAACAAACCTTTTACTCCATTATAGGGTAGGCCTACTTGTAACTCTAGCTTGCTATTTCATTTTTATGTCCGGCATGCATCCAACCTTTAGGCTCGTATTAGTCATAGTTATGCTGTGGCAATCGTGCATTCGACTTAGTGAGCAGAAAGCCCTGTTTTAGGAATAAAAATCGTTTTAGTAGCAACGGTAAAGTTGCGTTCTGATCGCTGACCGAAGTATGACTGGCTAGGTGAGTGCGTTGCTCAGCTACCGTCAGCAACCTCGCTAGGGCTCCCCATCCCCCCCTCAACACTCGCGAACATAGAATGACGCATTCATTCAAAGCAGTCAACGGCAGCAGAAGAGTGTTATCATATATATCTTATCAGTGAATTTACAGCAGACTAGCCAAAACACAACCTACACGTGAAATCAGTATTTTCAAACGAAAACGGGACAAAATGGCGTCACGTGAATAGTTCTATGGGCAGGTTTCTAAAAAGACGGGACTAGTGTTGCAACAAAATACAAAATACAAACAAAATATTGTAAATTTATAATCTGTATCGTCTGTGTCCATCACTGATGACAATGCAGTTCTTGAAAGCTGTGATATACGTGTAGATGAAATTAATTTCAACTACTTCTCGCAAGAAACTTTCTAGGAACAGTCACAACTTTTCTCAATCAAGGTCAAATCTCTGGTGATTGAAATTAGTTTCACGTTAACAAAACTAACATATCAAGTTGGGTTGTTTTTAGAAACTATGGAGCAAGAAACTCTTTTGAGCCAACTAGAGTTTTGTTGAAAACTATCGAGATAGGCCATATGAATCACTCTCCTTGATTGAGATAGAGAGTTGTGTCGAGGTGTTTGCGAACTTACTCAACTCTCATACAACCACCCAGGATTCTGCTCCAAACAACTTACAAGCTAATGAGATATTCCTATCTCTAATAGACGATTTTCAGAATTGATCAAGTGGGCCGTGACTACTTCTATCTACCGATCCTTGATTGATCAATGACAACAATGCTCAACTATAACAACTAGTTTTCAAACTGTTGTGCATTGTTGTTATTGAAGATCTAGAGGGCCGTTTTTAGTTCTATCTAAGGGTCCTTGATCAATTCAGAAAAAAGTCTATTGAAGCTCTTATGCCGACATTACACGTCAAACTTATTGAATTCAAGGATAAAAGCGAATCAAAAACATTTTGGTAAAATACTGCAACAATATAGCTTCTATTAATTGATGCTTTTTGTCCTTGAATTCAATAAGTTTGACGAAAGTATTGAAGCGTGTCATGTGGGCATTACAAATTAGTCTTTGTTGCCAGCAATACCAATGTTTGGTGAGCAATAGGGAAGGCTCACACATTTTTTTTATTTGCTTACTGGTTACCTCAAGTTAAAATAAACGAGAACTAATAGGGAAGTCTCATCAAATTATTAAATATTCCTCAAAGCACCTAAAAATGGAAGATCATTATCTAAAAATACGGGCGGTATAATTTTTATATCTGAGAGGCGTATATTTCTAATTCTATTAGCATTTTAAGTTTGAAATTTGGAACTTCTTGTTCCGCAATTGAAAAACGGCTCTTGACGTCATATGTCATGTAAACAACTGCCTCCTTGAAGTATTCTTAATAATACCAACGATATTAAGTTGGACATTTTACAATATCTAGGATGCAGTGACTTTACAACAATGTCTTTTATACCACTGTTTTCTTCAGAAAATACATTTTGATACAGTATTTACCAAAACGTGTTTAAAATAATGCAATTATTTAACATATTGTTGTTAATTAATGTTGAGAAGTGTTCAATTACTAACTAGAAATAAACGTTGGTTCAGTTAGAGTCTTATAAGAGAAATAATCTACTAAAGGGTGGGATTTCAGTACTATTTGTATGATATAAAATTATTATTTACTGAGATATGACGTCAGAACCTTTTAATCACGAGCAAGATGGCGCAGGTCCGTTTCTGAGCGTGTTTTGACAGCAATATCTTTAACTTGCTGTTAAAGCGATGTTAATGCACCTTTCGAGCCAAAACCAATTAGTTCCCGTTTATTTTAACTTGAGGTAACCAGTAAGCAAATTAAAAAAATGTGTGAGACTTCCCTATTGGTTTCGGCTCGAAAGGTGCATTAACATCGCTTTAACAGCAAGTCAAAGATATTGCTGTCAAAACACGCTCAGAAACGGACCCGCGCCATCTTGCTCGTGATTAGAAGGTTCTGACGTCATATCTCAGTAAACAGTAATTTTATATCATACAAATAGTACTGAAATCCCACCCTTTAGTAGATTATTGCTCTCATAAGACTTTAACTGAACCAACGTTTATTTCTAGTTAGTAAATGAACACTGCTCAACATTAATTAACAACAATATGTTAAATAATTGCATTATTTTAAACACGTTTTGGTAAATACTGTATCAAAATGTATTTTCTGAAGAAAACAGTGGTATAAAAGACATTGTTGTAAAGTCACTGCATCCTAGATATTGTAAAATGTCCAACTTAATATCGTTGATATTGTTAAGAATACTTCAAGGAGGCAGTTGTTGACATGAGTTATGACGTCAAGAGCCGTTTTTTAATTACGGAACAAGAAGTTCCAAATTTCAAACTTAAAATGCTAATAGATTTGAAAATATACGCTTCTCAGATATAAAAATTATACCGCCCGTATTTTTAGATAATGATCTTCCATTTTTAGGTGCTTTGAGGAATATTTATTTTTGATGAGACTTTCCTATTAATTGAACTACAATGGGCAAAGTCGAAGTTTCTATTGGAGAACATCTCCACGTGACACTATACCGCTCCCCCATTGGTCGACTGTGCGCAATATTGCTGAAAAGTAGAGCATATTTCTACTGTGCGTTATTATTGCTATAGCAATGTCAATTTGTTGTTTGACACCCGGTGTCATGAGGTGCAACTAAATGTTTTGGGTATCAGCTTAGTTGATGTATTTATATATATTAATGTTAACTTTTAAATTTTCGTGGACATAAGTATTGTTATTGTTATTGTTCACCATTTTCTGGGTTTCGTCACACGATATAAAATGAGTAGGTGGTTTAAACTTACCACATCTCACTCGAAGTGAATTTTAAACCACCTACTTAGTTTATATCGTGTGACGAAACCCAGAAAATGGTGACGATAAGATATATAATATATTTATAAATAAATAAGCTCGTTTCCAAAGTTACTTAAATCCAGCCCAAACCGCAAATCGAACCCTGGACAAGGAAGAAGGAATAAAGTCACAGGACCAACTATCTACACAATACATGAATAACGAGGGTGGCTTCAATGTTCACACTATCTTCTTCTTCACACTTTCTATCTTCCTCTTACTTGGTGTGATTAGTTATTAGCCGATGTGGATCGCAAGCTGACATGGTGGAGCCTGGCCGAGCATTTCTTCTCTATCTTGATCTGGGGCGATGGGGGTAGAACTTGTTGCTCAAAGAGATTAAGTGGACTGTGCTTGCCAGGGGTTGCTGACAGCTGGGGGTGGGGGGCGGTCTAGGGGTCAGTTGGAGAGTTTTGTCTTGTTCCGACCGTCTCTTTTTCTGACGTTTTAGTTATTGTTACCTCAATCAATTTTCCCTCCTCGTTTTCTTTTTCTCTCCGTCTGTAATATAATAAAGAAACAGAATATCTCTAACTTCTATATTTCTTTTTATCAGTTAGAGCATCTCTTAGTATATTAATTACTCTAACATCATGAAGAGGACACATGAAAGATACTCTTGGTGTTCAAGGCGCGCGAGTTCAGCGTACTTTGGTCATATCTCAGGATCGCTCACAACATTGAAAAGGTGAAAAATACGCACAAATTGATTTCGTACGAACTCAATATTGTATGGAAACAACCGTTAGTTAGTAGAAATGTTAATTGTAATTGTTAATGTACTTTGAATGAAGCAAATTAAGACAAAGATACTTCACTACAGCTTTAATTACTAAAAACGAACAAAAGTGTTTCATGTAATATTGAGTTCTAAAGGCTGGTCCACACAGATTTTTAAGACATACGATTTAAGGTTTAACGCGTAGTCGTAAAGTTGGATCATAGGAAACACGTACTGGCGTTCACACAAAGTTTTAGTTTTAAGACGTTGTTTGCATTGTTGTTTTTAAAACAACGTCTTAAAACCTTATGCATTATGTCTTAAAAATCTGTGTGGACCAGCCTTTACGAAACTAAATTATGAATATTTTTACTTTTTTGATGTTGTGTTATGTCTTGAAGTATATCCGAAACACACTAATTTAGCTCGGCTTTTATACCAAGAGCATCCCTAGGCTGTATATCAGCAACCCTGCCTGCGGAACCCACGACGTACGTCTATGAAAATTACTTTAGAACTATTTATAATTGTCACAAAGTAGCCAAACTATAAGGCTCGCACTGTAACGCACAAGGTGTTGTCACGGATTATGTAATAATTTCCCGCTCCCCCTTTCCACCTCCACTCGGTACCGGCTGAGCGCTTGTGAGACAGGTATGCGGGGAGGGTTGCGGTCAACAAGCCAGGCGTCATTGTTTAAAATAGCAATCTTTTGAAGAACAGTAGTTAAATGTTTCAATTTCTCAATTACTTCTCTGTTATATGGATTAATCACGAAATATTGATATAAAATTAACTTTGAATTTTAAAAATAGCTTGAATATTAACAATATTGGCGTAGTCTGAAAATTATAATGATGACGAGACCACTGCTATAAAATTGACAGTTTTTAAGCTATTTTTAAAATTGAACGTTAATTTTATATCAATTTTTCGGGATTATTCCTGAGAAGTAATTGAGAAATTGTAACATTCAACTACTGTTCTTCAAAAGATTGCTATTTTAAACAATGACACCTGGCTTGTTGACCGCAACCCTCCCCGCATACCTTTCTCGCACGCGCTCAGCCGCACCGAGTGGAGGTGGAAAGGGGGAGGGGAAATTATTACACAATCCGTGACGACAACACCTTGTACGTTACAGCGAGAGCAGTGTAGGTAGTCCCCTAGACTAGATAACAACACCTTGTACGTTACAGCGAGAGCAGTATACGTAGTCCCCTAGACTAGAAAAAGTATTGGCCAGTGTTATGAATGTTTCTTTTGTCCAATAAATAAGGCCATTCCAGCCCGCTATCAAATATGCTCACTGTTTAATCATTATCAGCTGTTGATATATGACGCAATGTGACCACACTAACATCCCCCCACCCCGCCGAGCCGAGGTATCAGCAGGCAGCCGAGTTACTGGCCAGTCGAGTTACAGACACTGTGGGAGCAAGTTCGTGTCGCTCGCTCCTCTAGCGTCAACTAATTACGTACTTTTTCGCACAATGACATTTTGATGAGTAACAGTGCTGGAGGCTTTAAGTCAATTCTCAATTATACGTACAGAATGCCTTATAATGACTAAGAAGTTTGAGGCATAGGTTTCATTTCTTTCCGCATACATTTGTTGTAAATAACCATACATGTACATACATTAGTTTCATCTTTATTTCTTTAGCATTATTTAGTATTCCGATTATTGTTTACCTTATTATTATGTCTTGTAGAACTACGCCTGTCAAGAAGGCGGTGAGCGACTGAGAAGGTCAAGGTGATTCTCTCGCGGTAGGTTTTTGTTTTAGGGCCAGATCAGTTAGTAAGTTTTATAAGCAGGAGCCTATGTAAGTGCAAGCTCTATAGGCCGGACGCCGTAACAAAGAAGGTTGTGTCGTCACAACTAATTACTCTGGCCGGCGTAGTGATATGTGGACGTTTACGCAGTGCTCATCCGCGCACTATAGGCACCGTGTGTTAGTACATACAGCGCTGTATGTGGCCAAATTTAGCAACAAACTGCTGAAGATTTCATTCCGCGGTTGAAAATAGTGCTGGATATTATTGTGATATATCTTGTTTTTTGTTTGGCGTTTGTTTCGTATTTATTGTTGATGTGTATTTATTTTGTATTGTTGTTTTGTTTTGTGTTTTTGTTTTGGCTTTTATTGTCTTGTTTTGTTTGTGTTTGTTGTGTGTTATTTGTTGTTTTTACGTCTAAAACGTGTCCTGATTAAAATGGTGGCTTGCCTTTTTAAGATTTACTGATGGGATTCTTAATCTGCGCGAAAATTTTAAAACCCATATTTAATTAAACAATTTTCACAATTTCCCTTTATTGGCGTAGGAAGAACGACGCTGCTTCAGCAGGTTGTTGCGCGACTTTGCCACTTGGAGCGCTTCATTCGTTTTCACTAGCGCCATCAGTGGCCAATCTCGGTGCCTATACCTGTCAGAGAGAAAATACACTGATTGGCAAGGCGGTGTTAGAAAATACTAGCTTTGGTAGGCCGTGACTTAAAAATACTACCATCAAGAAAGCTTTGACTTCTGTGTGTTGCTAGGATACTTGATGTATTTCTTTGTCATTTGATGGTCTGTTGTTTTTATTGCCGTTTCGTGTTTGACAGGAGTTGAGTTCACGCGAGGGTAACATGGCGGCGTTTTTTCTATAACTGTGACGCCCGTGTTCGGCTGATTTACCCTGTAATATTATTTATGAAAATTTATTACCGATATCAAGAAACATTGACACTGAAAACATTACTCGGGATCTTTCAGAGTGGTCATATGCGTTCCCTGTGCCTTTAGGGTACGACAATATGCAGACAGACAAAGCAAATGACAAAGGTAGGTCGTCCGTAGCTGTTCCTTCTTCATACCTTCATGCCTAGCATGATGGGACGGAACTACTTTAAATTTTCCCAAACATAATTAAGTAGTTGTTAATTTATAAGTGAATAAAATTAATTAGATAATAAGAAACTAAAGTTTATTCCTGCATAATTAAACCGCAAACACATACCAAGAGGGAGAAAAATAGCATTTAATCCAGGGCCCATGTCCACCAACCTATGAAATAACAATACATGTTTACTTCTGGTAAGGCAATGAGTAGTAGTCTACATTTAAGTTGGTATTACAAGGTGTGAGGTCACTTGCTATTACATCATCCGTGACGACAACACCTTCTTTGTTACGGCGACCGGCCTATAGTTCTGTATTCAGTTAAGGAAAATACACATTTATTTAACATCATCCGAAGTGTGCTTATTTTCGTCGCTGTCCCGTCAGCTCCTCACACATTGTTAATAGAAAAATTTACAATTTTTACTCGTTTATTTATCGGTACACAAAAATTGTTGTAGTTTAGTCCCTGCTTATGCTACAGCCATGTAATTTAATAATCATTATTTCTTAAGTATTTCCAATCGAGAAAAATATTTAAAACGTCACATTTAGTATTTTGTAACCGTGGAGCCAGCACCGTAGAGTCGGAAGTGTATACGGCCGGTGAAACAGAATATCTATACCCTTGGAATAGTATTACTCAGATTGCGTTACATGTGGCAAAGCGAACTTCAGAAGAAAACGTGTGGTCTCAAAATAACCTTAACCTAATCTAAACTAACCTAAACTAACCTAACCTAACCTAACCTAACCTAACCTAACCTAACCTAACCTAACCTAACCTAACCTAACCTAACCTAACCTAACCTAACCTAACCTAACCTTACCTAACCTAACCTAACCTAACCTAACCTAACCTAACCTAACCTAACCTAACAAAACCTAACTTATCCTAACCTAACCTAACCTAACCTTACCTAACCTAACTTATCCTAACCTAACCTAACCTAACCTAACCTAACCTAACCTAACCTAACCTAACCTAACCTAACCTAACCTAACCTAACCTAACCTAACCTAACCTAACCTAACCTAACCTAACCTAACCCCAACTTACCTAACCTAACCTAACCTAACCTAACCTAACCTTACCTAACCTAACCTAACCTAACTTATCCTAACCTAACCTAACCTAACCTAACCTAACCTAACCTAACCTAACCTAACCTCACCTAACCTAACCTAACCTAGCCTAACCTAACCTAACCTAACCTAACCTAACCTAACCTAACCTAACCTAACCCCACCTAACATAACCTAACCTAACCTAACCTAACCTAACCTAACCTAACCTAACCTAACCTAACCTAACCTAACCTAACCTAACCTTACCTAACCTAACCTAACCTAACCTAACCTAACCTAACCTAACTTATCCTAACCTAACGTAACCTAACCTTACCTAACCTAACCTAATCTAACCCAATATAACCTTAGTAGCACGTAGTTAACCTTTTCTTTGTTCGCAACGTGTAACGGCTGCTTGAGTAGGCGCGGGTATTTGAGTGAGCGCGGGTAATGATGGGCTATGCGTAAAGATATTCCAATACACCTGTACGCGAAGAAAAAACACGTTTTTTTTCTTTTTTTTTTCTGGTCATCCTCGGGGTGACTCGGGTAAAGATATTTTGTTGTTGTAGCTTGTAAAAAAATGTTTCAAGACAGTGGGGGCGAAGGGGAGGAATAGCCTTGAAATATGTTGTTGCAACAAACCCTTCACTTAAAATAGAAACAAAGAAACATTCATACCAAGGAACCTCCTGAGAGGATGGCGTCTTTCGGTTTCATTTGGGAGAATGGTAAAGATTTTGAAGAATTGACGATGACGATGACGATGACGATGACGATGACGATGACGATGAAGATGAAGATGAAGATTAAGATGAAGATTACGATGACGATGACGATGACGATGACGATGACGATGACGATGACGATGACGATGACGATGACGATGATGACGATGACGATGAAGATGAAGATGAAGATGAAGATTACGATGACGATGACGATGACGATGACGATGACGACGACGATGACGATGACGATGACGATGACGATGACGATGGTGTTGACGATGACGATGACGATGACGATGACGATGAAGATGAAGATTAAGATGAAGATTACGATGACGATGACGATGACGATGACGATGACGATGACGATGACGATGACGATGACGATGACGATGATGACGATGACGATGACGATGACGATGACGATGACGATGACGATGACGATGGTGTTGACGATGACGATGACGATGACGATGACGATGACGTTGATAACATCTTAACATCTCTGATATTTCAAACAATACTCAATATCAATAAATATTCCATTGTCTGCAGCTTTTTTATATCTGCTCATATATGTTTACAGGTGTTTAGGACACGTAGATCATTCATGACTGTGTTGAATGAGTAATCCGATGGATAAAATGGAAGATATTTGCCGCGATCTAGGTTCTAGACTCGAGAGCGGGACAGATAGGCCACGGGCTGGAATGAGTTTCAACTCTGAAGTGCGTTTCGTTGTCCAAGGACTTTGCATGCATTCACCTGGTGAGGCTAACTAGTATAGAGGGTACATTACATTCAGCGGTTTCGTAAACGAATAAAGCATACCACTTGCTGGATTATTGTATCCTGAAGGGATATTCAGAAACAAAACCATTTGTATTTCATACATGGGCAGTATTGAATGACACTTATATATTATGTGAACAAATATCGCATTTAAAGGAGAAACAAGGAAGATTTATAGAATTCATGTATTTGGCGTGAGTTAGGCGACTCAACAATAATTTTGGTTTTTAAGGAACTTATGTCAAGTTAAGTACGGTATTAGTTGTTATGGAATTGTTTTATTACATGATATTTTCTATATGAAAAACAAACTCCATGTAGCAAACATAAATAAATCCCATACTTAACTTGTCTGTGCATCTAGCCAAATGTTTGTGATTTTCTCTCCCCGAGCAGCAATATAAATTAAACCAGACTGGAATATTTGCATCTTTGACATTTGAGTTGAGAAAGGAGTCTTCTTGAATTGTTAATTGTTACGATAAGTTATACTGAATTGATACCTATTTTCATCAATCAAATTAATTCATCAGTTCTGCCCGACAGATATTGAAAAGCAACTGTTTGTATTTGAACAGGTACATTGATCTTTGCACCTCACTATCTTGTAGGCCTATACAATAAACGTACTGAAACTGAACAAAACGCATTTCTGCAGAATTGGTCTTCAATTCGCTGAGGGCATGTTCGTTGATGATGGAAATGTCTGTAACTAGTTAGCAAGACGTGTTTGTACGATTATAGCGCCAAGTCTCGCGAACCAAGTGGTGGGTGGAGGGGGGAAGAGGGGGGGGGGTACGCCAGCCTGCCTGCCTAATTGAAACTTGCTGAATGAACTTCTGGCAAACTGGGAACTAAAACAGTGTTAGCAATAGGAACCGTCTTACACCAAGTTATACTTAGGTAATAACACGCCCGAGAATTGGATTCAGTCTGACAAGCCGAGTTTTATACAATAGTTAGTTATTCAATTGAGTTGAATCATGAGGAGAGCTCGTTGTTCGGATAAGACGCCAGCCTTAGTTTCGAATTAATTGGAGGATTTACAAGAGGGGTTCGCTGTGTACTCCGGGTGCGTAGCCGGGCCAATGTTTGGTCCGTGTTGCCCGTATACTGTGACGAGACGTGAACACAATTGTCGGCATCGTCAACGCAGTCGTAATCCGGCTGTCGTGAAATAATTAACTAACCGCTCTTAAGCGGGTGTTACACGGAGAAGTTAGAAAAGTAAAAAGCAGAAAGTGAAGAGTAGAGATAGCGTGTAGCTTACGGGACTTTTCACTTGTTCAACATTGTCCTACTTTGGAGAAAACTTCTCACTTTTGTTCTTCCACGCTATCTCTACTCTTCACTTTCTGCTTTTTACCTTTCTTACTTCTCAGTGTAACACCCGCTTTACGGCGATGTCACAACTAAATCGTAGGCCTAATGCGGCAATCTGGATTGTAATCGGGAAAAGTGTTAATATTTTTGTACAATTGCAGTGCTGATGATCCCGCACCCCATCGCCTGAGTGATGGCGTTGGCTTTTACTGTGTAATGGTTGATACTAGTGATGTAGCAGGAACAGTAATAATGTTTCCTTTATGGCCTGCTAACCTTGGGCCGGCGAGCTGACAGCTGACTGCAATGACAGCTCACTCGTCCGTCGTCAGCCTTGTCTGTAGAAATAAATAAACAAAATAAATACATTCACATTTAGAGTCTACTGACTCAGTAACGAAACGTATTTTCAGTGGGGGACTTTAATTTAAAGCAACCAAACCAACCCTGTAGGCTCCGAACACCATCGACGAGTGAGCGATAACCAATCAGAGATCGATCTTTCAAATACAAAACCTTACGAGAGCTTGGCTTACCGATAGTGACTGATATTGGCGCACTCGATGCATTTATGTACTCACCATTCTTAAAGTCCCAATTCAGCGATCTAATTTAGTAAGCTCCGTTTAGTAAGTAGTAAATAATTGTTTGAACAAACATTACATTAAAATGAATGGCAGTCGCCATGTTTATTCGTATAAGAGTCTCCGATTAGCGGCTAGTCGGATTTTAAAACGTTGATGAAACCGGCCCTAAAACTTGTATACTAGCGTGGAAAGTGTCCATATTCGCATAGGCACACACTGGTCACAGTATCGTATTTGCTTACCCGCTCACTGGTAACCGGCGCGGGAAACGCGTTTATTTCATTCAGGAAAACGGAATGTTGGCAAGCTGCAAACCTGCTTCTTCTGTGCATAGCTACACTTGTAAGCATGGTAACATTCATGGCGTAGATAGTTCAGAGCTGGCAACTAGCGCAGGTAGCCAGCGCAGGTAGCCAACGCAGGTAGCCAGCGCAGGTAGCCAGCGCAGGTAGCCAGCGCAGGTAATCAGTTTTCTTTGTGCGCGCAGCTTTATGTTTTCATTCTTCCGATTCAACATCAAGCGACCGTTTTTATCTTCGACATTCACTCTATTTATAAACGCTTAATGTCCGTCTCTACTCGGTCGGTCGCAGTACATGATAGGGTTTCGGCTTAGCTCTGTTTGACTAGCAGTTTGCTTGTAAGCAGATTAGAGCTCATCGCGTGCAGGTCGAGGGGTTGCCTACACAGCCAGATTGCAGGAGTTCAATAATAATAATAATGTTTCGTAGGAATACCCGTTATAGGGTGGACACCAGCTTTACCTGATGTGCCCCTCTTCAGGTGACTAACTAGGTTATTGATGTGTTTGGATAGCTGGGAAGGAATGTCCGAGGGCTGTTAGTAGGACTCAATCCCAGCATTTGCCTTAACGACTGAGGAAAATCTCGGAAAAAACCTTCAGTCAGGATTGCCGGTGGCCGGAATCGAACCGGCGACCTCCCGAATTAGAGTCTCGCGTCTCACCGCTGAGCCACCTCTATCGGTAACTGAAAGAAAGTCAAGAGGTACCTGGCGTTCTTTCACACATTCGTAAATGCATTGCAGTCGAGTGCACAGGCGGTTTGGCAACACGCACCGTTAGAGGTAACCAACGGAATTCCCCAATGTACCTGTTTAGATTAGATGGTATGAACTAGCGAAGTAGACGGTTAATTTGTCACTTTGGACTTGGCTGTGTCGTAAGCATCAGAATATTTATGTTGGGGCAACTTTACTGACAAAGCGTGATGCACATTTTCCAAGTACGACTCTAATTACATTAATAAATAAAAAAAACAGACAATGCAATATGGCGACTAGAAAAAAGTTGAAAATTATCAACAAGTAAACACGAATTAAATATATAAATGGATAAATAAATTGGTCTTAATAAATATAATATGTATGCATAAACAAAAAAAACTAATAATATAAAATACATTTTTACCGGTAACAGGTAAATGTTCAGTTTTCGTGTGGTCCTTATAACGAAATCAGTCGTAAGTAGAATACTCATTAATAAATAAATGTAAGTATTCATTTACTTAACTTTAGGTTCGACTATACGGACTATGTAGACATAAAGAAAGAGTGCATTATCTGCTAAACGTTATCTTCTGCAGAGAAAACCTCAACAGGAATATTCTTGCTTCTTTCTTTGCAATCTCTCTTTCGGATAAGTAATTGGATACCTAAAGTGTATTGCAATGAATCTGTGGTCCTAGGATCCCGCCCACCTTCCCCTACCTCACACCATACCTCGAATCGCCGGCTCGAGCCGGGTACCCCTCGCGGCTGGCTCGACCGGGAAGGTGGGGAAGGACTAGGGGACTAGGGGAAGGTGGGCGGGAACATAGGACCACAGATTCATTGCAATACACTTTAGGTAAAGCTGGTGTAGACCCTGCGTCGGGAGGTCGCCGGTTCGATTACGGCCACCGGCAGTCCTGACTGAAGGTTTTTTCCGAGGTTTTTCTCAGTCGTAAAAGCGAATGCTGGGATTGAGACATACTATCAGCCCTCGGACAATTCTTCCCAACTGTCCAAACACCCTAATAACCTAGTTAGTCACCTGAAGAGGGGCACATCAGGTAAAGCATGGTGTGCACCCTAGAACGGGTATTCCTACAAAAATTATTTTTATTATACCAGGCATTCTTATGGAAATACATCTTAAGAACACTGAACAATATTCATTGTGGTCAGTAACCAACATGTTATTGAGATTCGAGAGCTAAAAACTAGATTAACAAAATAAAATTTAAAACATTGCATTCAATACCGTTGTCATTAGGAAATCCAACAAAATGTGAATTTTTTCGTTGGCTTCCAAAATAATTAATATGTTTGAACCTTTTTTAAATCCGATGTTAAGGTGTTTCGAAACTCGATTAATGTCGGTTAGCAATAACTGTTTCAATATTGTGTAGCGATCTCAAGATAGTTCAAGTACACGATAATGTTTAGTGAGACTACCCCCTCCCTCCCCGTCAAGCTTGTCACATTGGGGTTGGTCGAAGCGGTCCTTCAGGGGGTGGGTCTGAAAATTTTGAAATTTAAAACTTGAGTAGTAATTCTTGTAAACGTTGTAGAATAAAATACATCTAGAAAGTCGGCTCCTTAACCCTCCCCCTCCCCCCTCACCCCCCAACCCCCCCCAACACCAGGATGCAGGAACGTCGCCACTTCACGTCAATGTTGAACACCGACGACTGCACACAATAGAAAACTCCGATATGAGATCAGAATTACGGATACAAGATTTCCAGTTCACACAATTTACGAAACGCAAAATACATATATTTGAATTTATAAATAATTTAATTTCGATCATTTTTCCCTTCTCAGGAACTACTGGCGTGATGTTGTGTGTGTGTGTGTGTGTGTGTGCATCGTAGATCGAGAACGTTGCCATATTTGTTGAGTTTGTTGCTTTCGGCAACGCTGGATGGTTGAGAGAGACTTAAATATTCAGTAGGAAATAAGAGGTATTTTCTGAAAAAGTTCTTGATGGGTCGGGTTGGGGGGGTTTGTATTTAATACTTTATTGAAAAAACTCAGTGTCGTTCCAAGTGTGAATGAATATTATGAATAACGTAAACTGCACGGTTTACCTTAAGTAACAATTAGCTGAATTCAAAATTAATTTAATTAACAACTTGTTTTACTATTTTGTCCATGCTTAGACCCCTTAAAAGACTGCGTGAAGATATAAAGCCTGCGATACTCCAGACTCCAGATGTTAAAACTAAGCAACCAAGCAATGAAGTTCCGTCAAATGATGGGCAAATACACAAGGAATGTTTTATGCGGGTTTCGAACCCATGTTCTTTTACGTGGCAACGCTTAGGACCCGTCTTCTAATCACACAAGTCACAGCAAGTGGCCGTGTGTTCTATGACAGCTGTATTTTACTTTTCATTTGTAACGTAAGTTTTCCCAAAAATATAAATGGGAAGCCGGTTAGTGTAGACTGCAGATTGAGAATAGTAATATGCAATAATAATTAATAATATAGTAATATAGTATACATATATAGTATGTTTAGTATGTAGTAGTATAATAATAGTGAGTACAGTAATATGCATCTAAGTGGTTAATGCAATGTGCAATATGAATCAATGTTGATTATTCAGTCGTTACTTGAGAAGCGCGTAAAAAGTCAACCGGGCAAAAGTGGGTACTGTTACCTATGTACATAACATTAAAAATAGAAACACGTTTTCTTTTTCTATCAAAAATTTACCTAAAGCTCCATAATGAATGCAATTTACATTATATGACCATCAAAACCCACAAACAAACAAAAAATAAATAAATAAACAAACAAATAATGATTTACTCTTGCAAGGCTTGAGGTCTCCGCTCCATTTCTTCAGTAACGGGAATGTAACCCAGATGTCAGAGTGCACTATTGCACCAATAAAGGCTTAAAAAAGAGAATGTATGCCAATAAAAATATACGTCTATCTTGTAAAGAGAAGAGTAGTACAATTATTATGTATTATCTTATCCGTCACCACAAAGTTGAAACCCCTTGGATCGTGAAAATATATAACCCCCCCCCCCCCCCCCACCCACCCACCAAACCTAAGCCCGTCACGAGGGATCAACGCTCGTCAAGTGATGACTGATGTGCGTGTGTGTGTGCGTGTGCGTGTGCGTGTGCGTGTGCGTGTGCGTGTGCGTGTGCGTGTGCGTGTGCGTGTGCGTGTGCGTGTGTGTGTGTGCGTGTTTTAAATATTACTCTAAAACGTTCTAGCAGTTAAAAATATTTGTGTTGTTCGACTAGAAGCATTCCCCACTTTCAATGTATAAGGATCAACCCTATTAGACTTGTTTTTAATGTATCCATTCAAAACTAGCGAGGACTTAAAAGCTGCTATAACAAACAGATTTTCACTGATATAAATATTAGTTCTTGTACACAAGTGAGTAACACAACTACTGCTACTTGAATATATTCTGTTCTGCAAATATACTTTAGCAATTATTACTAACGCTCATACACATTTACTTTTGAAAGATTTATATTTAATTATTATGATGAGTAGATGGTTATCGTGTATCAGTACCTATGATAATAAGTCCTAACATAATGTTAAACAATATATATATATATATATATATATATATATATATATATATATATATATATATATATAAAATGTTGTGTAATAATTAATCATTCTTATTTTTTTTTTATATTTAACTTGAATTGTTGTACTTCTTTACTAAAGTTATTGTAATATGTTCTCCTCGATAAGTTTGATTTTGTTGTTATACTGATATATAATTTTTTAAGTTCATCTATTGTGAATAAATACAAAAAAAACATACATACTAGAGAAAATAAAGCTTTTTTTGCTATAGCACTACAAAGGTCTATCGAATCGAACTGAGGAAGCTTTTTTTGCAATGTAGTCAGTATCCGCTTCTCTGCTAAACGGGTACGTAATAGTTTCATGCATGTAGAACCCCTAGCCCAAGGGGCACCCGTTGTTGCCACGTAGTAGTTTCTTGCATTTAGAACCCCTAGCCCAAGGGGCACCCGTTGTTGCCACGTTATAGTTTCATGCATGTAGAACCCCTAGCCCAAGGGGCACCCGTTGTTGCCACGTAATAGTTTCATGCATGTAGAACCCCTAGCCCAAGGGGCACCCGTTGTTGCCACGTTATAGTTTCATGCATGTAGAACCCCTAGCCCAAGGGGCACCCGTTGTTGCCACGTAATAGTTTCATGCATGTAGAACCCCTAGCCCAAGGGGCACCCGTTGTTGCCACGTAATAGTTTCATGCATGTAGAACCCCTAGCCCAAGGGGCACCCGTTGTTGCCACGTAATAGTTTCATGCATGTAGAACCCCTAGCCCAAGGGGCACCCATTGTTGCCACGTAATAGTTTCATGCATGTAGAACCCCTAGCCCAAGGGGCACCCGTTGTTGCCACGTTATAGTTTCATGCATGTAGAACCCCTAGCCCAAGGGGCACCCGTTGTTGCCACGTAATAGTTTCATGCATGTAGAACCCCTAGCCCAAGGGGCACCCGTTGTTGCCACGTAATAGTTTCATGCATGTAATTAGTACCCATATAGAAAGACAAATCCATATAGGGAGTATGCAATAACGTCATTTCCGGTATCGCATGGTGGCCATAGTGAGGTACTCTGTAAGCATTTCTTTACGTTCTTCCGACACTTCATTGTTGCAATATTGCAGATGTCCTTTGACTGACATATCAACTGTTTTCAAACAAAGGTTCCGTATTATAACTGAAAACAAAATAAGAACGCGTAAACTCTGTTTGAAGACAATCATTTACATGTTTTATCATTTGTAATCATTGTTGTTATCATTTTCTTGAACTTTTACCTGCACACATCAATCTATACGGCTTAAAACTGTGATTTTTCCTGGATAACCTATGTGTCTTCTATTGACAGAACAAATGTAAACAAGCAATGTGTACCTCATAATGGCCGCCACGTGACGTCTATTGAATACGCCCTATAGAAACATACCGATAGAGGCAGCGCAGCGGTAAATAAATAAAATAAATAAATTCACATCTAGAGTCTACCCACTCAGTAACTAAACTGATTTGCAGTGGGGGACTTTAATTTAATGTGACTAAACCAACCTTGTAGGCTTCGAACACCATCGACGAGTGAGCGATAACCAATCAAAGATCGATATTTCAAATACGAAACTTATGAATCAGTGATTGGACAGTGCGAACACCTGCGGATCAATGCCAGAATCAACAAGGCCGATTCAGAACAACTTTGAATATTGAGTGCTTCGTTGCTAGAACGGCTCCAAAGTCACCGTTTACTTATCGCTAGACTCGAATTTGGGAGGTCGCCGGTTCGATACCGGCCACCGGCAATGCTTACTGAAGGTTTATTTGAGATGGAGTTCTACTAATAGCCCTTGGATATTCTTTCCCAAATATCCTAACACTCTAACATACCTAGTAAGTGACCTGCGCCCATCGTTCCAGTACGTAAGTTGCAACCGGCTGCAACTTACGCCCGGGTTACAGAATAGGGGAAGCAACTTTACAACCCGCTACAATGATCTAAAACTGTTCTGAAATGAGAACTAGGTAAAGCTGGTGTGGACCCTATACCAGGTATTCGTATGGTAATACATCTTAAGAACACTGAACAATATTCATTGTGGTCAATAACAAACATGTTATTGAGTTTCATAAGAGCTAAAAACTAGATTAACAAAATAAAATTTAAAAAATTGCATTCATTACCGTCGTCATTAGGAAACCCAACAAAATGTGAATTTTTTCGTTGGCTTCCAAAATAAATAATATGTTCGACCTTTTTTTAAATCCGATGTTTAGTTGTTCCGAAACTCGATCAATGTTGGTTGGCAATAACTGTTTCAATATTGTGTAGCGATCTCAAGATAGTTCGAATACACGAGAATCTTAAGAGCGAAGGATACCTCTACGTGAAAAACCGGAGAAAAGTTTCATATTTTAATTATATCCCAAGATTGAAACACAAAATCGAAAATCTGAGAAACAATAGCGCTGCAGTGGTTTGGTAAGCCCTACACACTGAATGAACAATAAGCATGAGTGTTATAAAGATTTCCTTAAATTACTAAGGAAATCGTTATCACAGTCATACTGATTATAACATTAAATACCTTTATCATTCAGTGTGTAGGGCTTACCAAACCACTGCAGCGCTATTGTTTCTCAGATTTTCGATTTTGTGTTTCAATCTTGAGATATAATTAAAAAAATGAAACTTTTCTGCGGTTTTTGACGTAGAGGTATCCTTCGCTTACCCCTTCCCTCCCCGTCAAGCTTGTTACATTGGGGTTGGTCGAAGCGGTCCTTCAAGGGATGTGTCTGAAAATTTAGAAAATTAAAACTTGAGTAGTAATTCTTGTAAACGTTGTGAAATAAAATACATCTAGAAAGTCGGCTCCTTAACCCTCCCCCTCACCTGCCCCCCCCAGCACCAGAATTGCGGAACGTCGCCACTCCACGTCAATGTTGAACACCGACGACTGCACACAATAGAAAACTCCGATATGAGATCAGAATTACGGATAAAAGATTTCCATTTGCACAATTTACGAGAAGCAAAATACATATATTTGAATTTATAAATAATTTAATTTCGATCATTTTTCCCTTTTCAGAACCTACTGGCGTGATGTTGTGTGTGTGTGTGCATCGTAGATCGAGGACGTTGCCATATTTGTTGAGTTTGTTGGTTTCGGCAACGCTGGATGGTTGAGAGAGACGACTTACATATTCAGTAGGACGTAAGAGGTATTTTCTGAAAAAATTCTTGATGGGTTGGTTTGGTGCGGGCGGGGGCGGGGGGGGGGGAGGTGGTTGTTATTTAATATTTTATCGGTATTTCAATTAATTCAAACACGCACGCATTTAAAAAACTCAGT
>OX246742.1:11332429-11403802 GCA_945910005.1 Isoperla grammatica | reverse complement strand
TCAACGAAATTTCCTCAAAACGCTTGTGTAACATCAATATACATTACTCTAATCTACATTACTCTGATTGTTATTTCATATAATAAATAGTAAATGCATGACAAAATTCAAACAGACAACAGAACAGGAAAATGTACGTTTTCCAATACTCTATGAGACCAAATTAGTGCTTAAAATTAATTATGTACAGAATATACAGTTACCTTAGTCAACATTATAATAATGAGATCTAGCATAGTTCTGATTGGCGAGGCCCATCGTTTACCTCTCATTCACTAGCTTTTGCTCGTCCAAACGAAGTGACAAAAGACACTTTAAAATATTGTTTATTTATAATGAAATACTATGTTTTTATTTCTTCTCCGACACGTTTACTTTCTTTTCGTTATACGTTGGCCCAATTCCGCTTTCACAGACCCGACTCTTTTCTTCCTGGGATCGTTTTTTTCTTTTTCTCATGTTCACTTCGAGCTTCTTCAATATTAGCTGGATCCCTAGCGCATTGACCTCTCGGAATACGAGGGTCGGCTAATTTTGGCAGAATGCAATTGAAGTAGAAACTGCTCAATTTCGGAAGCATGACATCAGTCCACAGTTGGCGATCCGGAAGAATTCTCTCTGCGAAGTAGTCATTGTTGGCATAAACAATGAATTCGCAATAGGACCTCTGTGTAATGGCCAACTGCCCTTGGACCTGTTGATTAAAATCAATGTGTTATTATATTATGTATATAAAACTATAAAAAAAAATAATATATATTTTCACCCCCTGTGACTAACCTGGTAAAAGTAGTTGTGTTTTCTCTTTAGTTGGATGTTATTACCTACTCGCTCCAGCAAAGGTTCATAGTTTCCAACGCTTCAGCAATAGGTTTGTTTCCAATTGAAGGTAACGTCTTCACTTCTACAATTCCCTCCTCGCCGACTAAACCGTCGGGCGAGGCTCCCAAAAACGCATTTTCCCGGTCTATGAAAATACCACAGGGTACAACTGTGTTGCCCGTCTCCCTCTCGTAACGTTCAATAGCCGTTCTTTCATGCAGCCTTCCAAATGCAATGGATTTGTTTTTGGATAAGTCGTACGTGTTGTACAGCAATCTCTCTATAAGCTTATGGCAAGGCGTAGTGGGTCTCCTCTTCATAACCTACAAATACAAAGTGAACAATTTATTTCCTAAATACCTCATTTTAGTTCAGTTAGCTGATTATTGTTTAGGTTTAGTAGAATGGAACGTAATTCACAACCAGATAGGAATGTGTCTTATTTCTCTGCAACACACACTGAAATACAATTAATTAAAGTAAAATACTTACACATCCAAAATTTGAGGCGGTAAGTCGATCCGCTCGGAGCTGGCGCCCCAAAGCGCACTCAGATTGTCCCTGAAATTGAGTTCAACAATTACAATTTATACAGTTACAGCAAAAAACCTATAATGCTCAGTTGCTTTCAAAGCTCTGGGGCAAATAACAACGTAATAACAAATAACGTTGTTACTATCCAGAGTTCACAGAAATAAGTGCAAGCTTAGCGGTTACATATTTACACGAAAAAAGTACACAAAAATGTTTCTATTTACCTTTGATCTCTGTTGTAGGTCCCATTGCTTGTCGACAGTGTCTACTTGCTCTCTTTGCGCTGCCAGGATAACTTTGCATTTTTCTTTCGATTCATCTTCTGCCATGTCTTCCTGGGCAGCTAGTGGCCCATAGTCTCTACCGGGATCAATCGCCTTTTTTTTGTACGTGGGTCCTTGAACAAGGCGTCGACTTGCAGCGGAAATCCCTTTCTTTCTGCGCCTTAGAAATTCGCGTTTTGTTATCTTGCCTGGACTATGGCCAATAAGCTTTCGCGAAGGGCTGAGATGCCAGCTTGGACCACCACCGTGTGCTAGTCCAGCACCCAGAACACGACCCCTATACCCTCCTCGCTTTGCATGGTCAATACGTTTGCCAGATATCATCTTGGCGACCATGCTATTAAAGCGCTCAGCTTGGTTATTTGTCAGATTATATCTAAGGGTGTCTGCTTTCCGCACCACGTAATCAAGGTGTGACATCACTTCCGCAAACATGCCACACTCTTGTAGAAGTGGAACGTAGTTACTCTCTGGTTTACCCTTTCTCTTACAGTACGCAAAGTGTGAGCTAGCAGGCTCGTCTTCGGGAGAAATAGCTCTACACTTTTCATGATCGCCAAACACGTGTCTGGAAAATAAATGTTGTAAGTAGTGAACAAGTATTGCGTTTCTGTACCAGTACATACTATAAACTTATTGAATACATTTAATTTAATTGTTATTGTACTTGGGCTCACTCACCTAGGACCATTCCGAAGATCTTCCTGCAGCAAGGTTACGTTTTGGTGACTTTCGGCCTGTCTGATGGCGCTGCGAGCGGCGGTAGTCAACCGCGGAAGTTTGTCCCCGAGCACCTTCCGGACAGTTGGGTCAAACTTCATGTTCTTCTTGAGACCATGAAGCTTGCTGGTGTAACAACGGACCACGTGGTTAGCACACTCTATTTTAACCACACTCCGGCCGTACGTTACGCATTTTCGGATCCGGGGAAAAACACTCGAATCTCCGTCACCTGCGAAGCCAGAGTAAAATTATCTATGTTCGCATTGTTTCCTGCATACGCAATCTTATTAAATACTTACCAATGTAATATTTGTAACGGAGACCATGTTGCTCTTCACTTTTGTTGAAGCCCTCTACTATCACATCTGTTTCCATTCCTGATGACGGCCCGGTGTAATTTTTAAAACACGTGTGTTCTGGCACGGTGTCTTGGGTAGGCTTGGTCGCATGTTTTGAGCAAACGTAGCAGTACTTATTCCGAACACCTACGAAGAGCAACTGCTTCGTTTCTGCTCCAATTATGCAAGCCTGTAACATGGTGACGAAACATGTATTTTATAAGTACTGCTCACCAGGCACCATGCAATAATATGTGATTAGTAAAATAGATCCCAGCTTACAACGCCAGCTGAAGCTCCAAAGCCATGACCGTACGTCCGTGTACACCATCCGCCATCACCAATAACCCGTATAAAGGGGGTTCCATTTTCAATGTCACCCTTTGCAACTGCGATTTCTCTTTCCCTTCGACCAGCAGCGGCCATTTTCTCCACAAGGTGAGATTCCCAAGTCTGGAAAACATTATACGTGAAATCACTTTTCTTATAGAATTAAAAATAGAAAAGTTAATACAGACACGATTACACAATATCTGTTGGCAATGCATTGAATTGTGGCGTAAATATAATTGTGTTGAAGAAAGTCATTACCAGCCACGCCACCACTTAACACCATCACCAATAAAGTGTACGTGTCACTGAAATCCAATAAAAATTACCTGAAATACGGTGCTCTCGTTGTTTTTGTATGTCCGTTCAGTCATAAACGGGATGTCTAATATCGCCAGCATTTCTTGCGTCTGGGAGTAGCCGTTTCCTATGGAAGTGGCTCCCCATACTACGCTTTCATTTAATTCATTCTTTTTATTGCTATCTGTGTCCACATAACAATTTCGATCACAGTTGTTGCAGTGGAACTTAAGTGTGCTGACAAGACCGTTGACTTTCGCTTCATTTACTAACGTGTACCGGCCTGTTGTACAAAACCGCGAATGTTCGCCGAGCTTTAAAATCTCTGATATGAGGTGTTTTATATCGACAATTCGGCGCCCACTTACAATTTCTTCAACACCACTTGTTGCATTAGCTATGATCAGTTCCGGCGGGTCCGAGTCCGAGTCTTGCCATTCTGTTTCTTGCCTATAATGAAATCCACATAATTATGCTTTGTTACGAACTTCGTGCAATTTAACACACTATTTAACATACAGTTAACAAAAAACAAAATCCTGTAAGCTACTTATAATCTCTGCTCGCAGTATAGTTTTTAAACTATAGTAACGTCTTAGGCATACATTACCATGTCCATTCACAGAATACCTAAAACCATTACTAATTATTATGTTTTCATAAAACAAACTCAGATATTATGCCAGTCACGGTTTCATTTTATCGAAGCAAAATGTTCGAGCAATACTATGTTAGGGCTGTACCTGTCGGTGGAACCTGTAGGTGTCTCAGCGTGGTGATGGTGATGTAAGCCTGATGGACCAGGCTGCGGAGACGCAATCAAGCTGGTGTCCGTTTCGTCATTATTTATTGGCTCATCCCTAAAATGTGTTCGTAAAGGAAATAGTGCTACACCGCATGCTAATAATAACTAATAAGTAATAACATATTTATTAAAATAGTAGTGGTAACAAGGTAAATGATATGTTTGCGAAGCGGCGGTTCCGTGGGGAGGGGGGGGGGGGGGGGCGCAATAAAGAACTAGATGTGGAATAAAAAGTTACAAAAGTATATCTTATGTATTATTTTATAAATGTTACTTTTAAGTTTTTATAGTTTTTTTACTCTAGTGCACTGAAAACACAATTTCCGAATTACGTTTAATTATACTTTATTGCATGGCATACATACCAATCTTGCTCGAGTTTTGTTTTTTATCATTGAAAAACAGTAATACATCTAGCCGCCTACGCCCCTACTCTAAAATATCCAACTACTACTTGTTTTTGAGACAATGTGTTAATCTCAATACTCCTCCCCACAAAAGTGTCACCAAAATAATACTAAATATTTATTCTAAGTCCCCGCCAAATCTAACTCCGTCCACCGATCTGCTACTAGCTCAGAGGAATGTCGTGTTATTAGCTCTTTACTAGGCCTACATAATAAGAAAATACATTATTCATTACCTCTTATCAAATGTCCCACTCCCAGGTGGTGTTCTGGGTACTTTATGCACGACAGAAGTCAACCTCTTTAGCCTCTTGTAAACCTTGCCATGCCTTTTCACAGAATACCTAAAACCAATACTAGTTATTATGTTTTCATAAAACAAACTCAGATCATACGGAATTTCATTTTATCGAAGCAAAATGTTCGAGCAATACTATGTTAGGGCTGTACCTGTCGGTGGAACCTGTAGGTGTCTCAGCGTGGTGATGGTGATGTAAGCCTGATGGACCAGGCTGCGGAGACGCAATCAAGCTGGTGTCCGTTTCGTCATTATTTATTGGCTCATCCCTAAAATGTGTTCGTAAAGGAAATAGTGCTACACCGCATGCTAATAATAACTAATAAGTAATAACATATTTATTAAAATAGTAGTGGTAACAAGGTAAATGATATGTTTGCGAAGCGGCGGTTCCGTGGGGGGGGGGGGGGGGGGAGGGGGCGCAATAAAGAACTAGAAGTGGAATAAAAAGTTACAAAAGTATATCTTAGAATGTATTTATTTTATAAAATGCTGCTGCCCGGCGTGTCATAGCACAGCGCTCGGTAACTTGAGAACCGAACCAGCGGCGGCACAGCTGTGCCTGTCGAACACACCGCTCGGTACTTGGGCCACGCTCGCATACGCTCAATTGTCTTATCTTTCAAGCAGGGTTGAAGAATAGTGAACAAGAATGAACCTACCCAAAGATAAAACAACAAGTGTGTAGTCAACCATTTTTATCAATAGGACAAAATACCATCTTTATTGAACTATAAGCATGTGATAGCATTTATTATTTATATTCTAACAATATTTTTAATAGTTGCATCCTTTGTTCATTGACGCTTCCTTTGGTTTATGAAAGAGGTTGACAAAGAAAAGACAGATCGCTAACACTGACAAGTCAATGGTGACATTTCAATTTTCAATGGTCATTTTCGTAGCAATTATCTTCACAGCGGCTGATATTGTTATCACTTATCAGTCGAACTCATGGTCTAAGTATTTCTTGTGTGGACTAGGTCTGGCACTCCCGCGCGCCAACACGGCAAACATAAACAAAGTGCGAGGATTTTGAATATAAGTGTTTACTTAGAACAGAGACAGTATTCATTGATTACGCTGTCAAATAACTCAGAGCGGAGCCTTGAATGTGAGCACTTGACTCGTACGCTGGGCGATTCTTTTATCGCAATCGGATGAATAGTTTAGGACCGCATAAAAGACGTACACACACACATACACACATACATGCACACACTCGTTTTTATAGATATAGGTTATCAAGCGACTATAATGTACTTCTATTGTTTACTGGTATACTTGTCACTTTGTAATAATATGATGGTGGTATTATTGGCACAATATCACACTCCCATACCACATATGTCGCACGGTAAGAAATAAATATAACATATCGAGTTTTTTAATTTCCGTAAAATTAATACTTTGTATCGTTAGCATTTATGCAATTACATTTCATGTTATTGTTTATATTCTGAGCTATATACCTGACACTTATGGTGGTTTAGGTCTAAATCAATAATTCACTTACTTGCTTGTAGGCTTTGGGTTTGTCAAACCCAAAGTTGTAGGTGTTGATGCAGCCGGAACAAGTTTCTCTTGGGCTTTACGTTTAAAATAAGCTTGTAAAGCCTTTGACTGCTTATTTTTCTTCCTCCGTTTACTTGCTGGAATGTCTTTTCTTCCCATTATAATCACACAAATCAAAGTTGCAGATGAGCACCGCGTCGCATGGTTCCTGCATTCAAACTGCCGCGTGCGCTAGCCGTGTCGTAGTAGTACGCCGTGCCGCCGCAAGAACACCGGAGCGCTAGTCATCAGCCAGACTTGGCCAGACACGGACCCTCGCGCCAGCCGTTCGCTCGACTATTTGCATGCGTGTATTTATTCCACAGTTTCTCAGGAACCAGCAACACGATTTTAAAGTTTCTACCACCATTGAAAAGTAGCGTCTTCAACCGGGTACTCTTAACATTACTATTGCAATAGCACCTATATTAAATCTGTTAGAACAGTTACAAAACGTACTAAATTTAGGGTAAAAAACACGGTACAGCAAAAAAATTATAACTTTGGACCCCTGCATTTAAAAATGATGAAACTAGGAGATGGAACTAAAAACATGTTCTGTCAAGTACTGTACAAAAATAAATACTTTAACACAGCCGGTTTTATATGAACTGTGGAACAAAATTTGACTTTTTTACCGTCCCGGTACGCGCGAATGTCAATGACGGTATTTTTTTTTTCATTTTTTTTTTGTTCGCTAAGAACCATATTTAAAAGTTACAACCATAAAAAGCAGATTTTTAGTCCACGTGACAGCTGCTTAAACACTAATCACTATAACAGTTTGTTAACGCTTAAATATAAATCGTATACTTCAACCCTGTTAAACCTTAAATCGTTAGTCTTAAACACTAATCGTTAGTCTTAGTCATTTCCTAGTAGTACAGCAACTTTGTGTATAACTCCATTTACCATTTTAGATTTTGTGAGATGAACTTGCACCGTTGCAAATAGTAGTAATATAGTAGTAATAGTAGTAAACCGTTGCAAATGATCCAAAATAGTTACTAGATTGGATGCAGGCGCGAAAGTAGTTTGCGTGACTGGTGGCGCTCTGCGGTTCTTTGTGCAACCGTTTAAACTGTAAACATGTTTTGTTTCGGTCTGATGGCAGCGCAGCTAGTGAGAGCATTTGTCCCTCCTGGCGCTGGGTTAGCCTTAAAGCTGATTTCATTTACCAACATCCATACTCGTGTCCATAGAATCGTTTGCACGGAAATTCGATACCCTAACCCTCAGAATTAGTCGATCGTAGGCGCTTGCATGGGACAACTTATGTATTTATACTGATTTTACCATCTTCAAACTGATGGTGAAACTGCAAAGCTAACACAAAACCAATGTTTGTGTTACCTATTTACAAGTTTATTCTCGTCAGCAATTTCCATTGCCATACAAAGTGATGCTTGAAAGTTTTATTGACATCGTCTAAAGATTTTTATAGCATCGAATAAACATTATTTACTGTTAAGAATATCAAACGCCTAAAATCCCAACCATGAAACCAGATGATGTAAGTTCTCAGAGAACTAACGGCTTCCATGGAAACGAAAATACGTACTTTATATACGATCACCATATCCGCTTAACGCTCTGTTATGCAGTTTTATAATATCTTCCAATTTCCCCCACCCTCCCTTACTGTGGCAAATATCGCATTTATATGTAGACACCGCATAATTTATTTTCACATTCAAAAGAACTTTCAGTTGGGAAGCAAATTTGTTTAACAAAGTAGGCAGAACGAAATAACGTCATGTATAGAAACGTATAGGGTGTTACTACATATTTCTATGTTATGGTCGACATGTCTGGCTTATTAGGTTGAATAAATACATTTCAAGTGGGATGAATGATAACTAGAGTTATTCTTATGAAGGATGGTATTCAGAGGTAGATGTTGTTCCCGTTTGAGATGGGTAGATGAATTCGCGCTGCCCATTAGGTAGATTACAAGACTGCTATTGGGGGGGGGGGGGGGGGGGGGGGTGGCATGGCGTGATGGTGGGAGGGGGGAGGGGGGAGGAAAGATGCGCGGTGAGAGAGGGGTGAGAGGAAGGGAAGAGAGAGAAAACACGCACACGCACACGCACACGCAGTGAGTTGTTTTCCATAGTCAGCTGTTATTGGTGCATTCGTATAACTATAATGTGACATATGCATGGTTGACAACTGCGTTAATGGCAAAATAGAGCAGATAGAGTATTAAATTATTTGTTTGTTATTTAGGTTTAACATCTTATTAGTAACTACTATAGTGTTCTGTATTCAATCTTATGGAATACTCTATGGCATAGAATGAATATTTAATAATACAAAATGTACGGTTAGGATTAATTTGAAACAGGGTTGGTGTGTGTTTTCACATATATATATATATATATATATATATATATATATATATATATATATATATAGTACGAACACATTTTTACGGTAAACCCAATCCAACATTTATTTTCACAAAATAAATGTCAACGTTTCGACGACGTGTAGAGTCGTCTGTGTCAAGATGAACAAGAACAAATAGAAAACCACAACAACCAAAAACACTTACTTACAAAATCAAAATCACTGCCACAGCGAAACATCACTGGGTAGGTCTAGCATACTATACATTTTGCAACCAACAAAATCTAAGAAATCATAAATATATATATTGTCTTTATCGTCAGAAGAAAACATATATTTTTTCGTTTCTTCACTTAGAAAATTATGTACGAAATAAACAAATAACCTGAAATAAGGACAGTCCTGTCAAAGAGCGAAGAGCTGTGTCCCGTAGCGTCAAATTGTGCAAGTTGTGCATTGTTCTTTTTTGCAATTACCATTCCGTTTTTAATACCCAACTTTTTATAGTCTTCCTTGTATGTAAATGTATCCAATAGTACAATTTAATGGCAGATAATTTGAATATCTTCCAAAGTTAACAGAAACTATATCAAACATGCTAAGCACAACTTTTTGACAAGACTATCTCGTTTGTTCCTAGTTCTGCATAATTCAGTTCCCAAAGGTTTTAAAACTCCTAATCACTAATAGGATAAACTCTTCATCTACAAAAGAAACGTAAAACAAACCTTGCTTGGGTAATTGTTTTTGTAAAGTACAATTACTGCCTTGTAGCTAAAAATGTAATAAAAGTCTAGAGCGAAGCAGAGCGCAATTAGCAAACTAAAGAGTGTATTGAGCAAAGTGAAGCAAGAAGGAACAGGATGATAATAGTTAAATCCTAAAGGACGTCTGATCCTAAACATTTAACTAGGCAAATATTTAAACATAGCCCTGTGGCTTACAGGAACCACAGTTCTTGTACAGATTTTAACGATTTAGCTGCGGTAACTTAGCCGGTTCTTATACGAACACCGAAAATGAGCAACCTCGGGCTAGGTCAGGAGGTGGATGGGTGACCGCTCTGCTCTAAAACTCTAGTTACCGTTGGTTAGAGCAGATTGGGGGGTTCGAAAGCTTGTGTAACAGCTTCGTTCTTCTCGTCAACTTTTCGGCAGTTCAGGTTAGTGGAGAAACCTATATGACTAGTCAAAGTTACACCGTTCTTTCGGATGGGACGTAAAGCGATGGTCCCCTTGGTACTTTTCGACATAATGTAACGTTTCTTCATCTGCATAGTCACCCACTCATCGTCACGATTAGTCTCATTTAAAAAATATGGGACTTTAAACCCCAAATATCACCATCTCATGCCAGGTATTGTACCAATAAGATAACCAAACACGAAGCAGACTATCGCATCTCATCATTGCTAGATTCACAAAACGAGCAATTCACACGACTTGACCCGAAAAACTGTAAAATGTTTCTGTAAAACCCTTGATTCTTGCAAGTCAGCTAGTACAAATAGGCTAGTAACTCCGATGCGCATCCCGCATATACTACTTTAAGTTTGATACCAAAAACAAACAATATCAACACGTGTTGAAAGTTCAAGAATGTTCCGAACTTCAACGTTGGAATTTAAAGAATTTCCAATAGAAAAGTATTGATTGTTTTATTACTAAAACGAGCAACTCAGAACAAACTCGGCAAGGATGGTCTGGTAGTCACAGTGCCAGTTTAGTACATGCTCTCTGTTCTGATGGGTTAGTAAAAATGTTTGTACTTACATGAGAACTTATTTGCAATTAAAGACATTGTACAGTTTTAAATCTGTTGGTATCAAGAAAGCGTTCCTATTCCAAACTGATAAGATAATTATAATATTTTATTCAGTAATAAAGTCATAAGTGAGTCCAGTAGTAAACTCCAAACATATCGTCTTCACTAAGTATCCAGTTTTATATTTAATTCAAGTGCAAAGAGGTATTTATTTGTCGAAGGTGACATGTGCGATTAATACTACTAACATTTATATAGTTGAATCAATGAGCTGGAAAAGGTTTTTCTCTTTTCAGAATTTGACCAAAATTATGTCCGAAATAGAGGCTGAATCAAACTCACGACCCACAGCAACGATTTCAGCAGAAATCGTCATCAACAAAGTTATGTAATCCTATATTGCACGAACAAGGTTCGAATTCAGGCAGAATTTATTCCTGAACATCCGAAAAAGTAACAGAATAAGGCCGGGCCCAGTAGTTTTGAACCATTTCGAATGCAATCCCTTTAAATCAAGCTCTATAATAAAATTTTAAATTGCAGATCCGAGTCCCGTGAACCAATCAGGAACCAGAACGGTGAAATGAAATACGTATTAAGCACTGCCACAAAATACCCTCAAGTAACAACTAAGTTTATGTAAATAGAACCAAAAACTTTGTTATTCATTTGTTCGTGGTTGAGACAGGGCTTTATAAGTAAATATTTTTATTGTATTTATTTTTAATTTCACGATTTTAGGATTGTAAGCAGTTCGAGTGTGATTTGAGAGTTGTAGATTGCAATTGAAAACCAGCAACATCCGGGCTATGCGGCCTCTACCCAACGTACATTACTCGAACCAAAGCGATCTAGCTGGAGCTTATTGGGTCTCTACTATGTCAGTGGTCACAGGATCGCGACACGCAGGAGTGTAGTGTAGTGTTGTATGCATCCTAGTGGCCCTGAGTGCTCTAGACACGTCACCCATGCTAATGGAGCGAACCAAAGCGATCTAGCTGCAGCTTATTGGATCTGCATTATGTCAGTGGTCACAGGATCGCGACACGCAGGAGTGTAGTGTAGTGTTGTATGCATCCAAGTGGCTGTGAGTGCTCTAGACACGTCACCCATGCTAATGGAGCGAACCAAAGCGATCTAGCTGGAGCTTATTGGATCTGCATTATGTCAGTGTTCACAGGATCGCGACACGCAGGAGTGTAGTGTAGTGTTGTATGCATCCAAGTGGCTCTGAGTGCTCTAGACACGTCACCCATGCTAATGGAGCGAACCAAAGCGATCTAGCTGGAGCTTATTGGATCTGCATTATGTCAGTGGTCACAGGATCGCGACACGCAGGAGTGTAGTGTAGTGTTGTATGCATCCAAGTGGCTCTGAGTGCTCTAGACACGTCACCCATGCTAATGGAGCGAACCAAAGCGATATAGCTGCAGCTTATTGGATCTGCATTATGTCAGTGGTCACAGGATCGCGACACGCAGGAGTGTAGTGTAGTGTTGTATGCAATATGCATCCAAGTGGCTCTGAGTGCTCTAGACACGTCACCCATGCTAATGGAGCGAACCAAAGCGATCTAGCTGGAGCTTATTGGATCTGCATTACGTCAGTGGCCACAGGATCGCGACACGCAGGAGTGTAGTGTAGTGTTGTATGCATCCAAGTTGCTCTGAGTGCTCTAGTGACGTCACCCATGCTAATGGAGCGAACCAAAGCGATCTAGCTGGAGCTTATTGAATCTGTATTATGTCAGAGGTCACAGGATCGCGACACGCAGGAGTGTAGTGTAGTGTTGTATGCAATATGCATCCAAGTGGCTGTGAGTGCTCTAGACACGTCACCCATGCTAATGGAGCGAACCAAAGCGATATAGCTGCAGCTTATTGGATCTGCATTATGTCAGTGGTCACAGGATCGCGACACGCAGGAGTGTAGTGTAGTGTTGTATGCATCCAAGTAGCTCTGAGTGCTCTAGACACGTCACCCATGCTAATGGAGCGAACCAAAGCGATCTAGCTGGAGCTTATTGGATCTGCATTATGTCAGTGGTCACAGGATCGCGACACGCAGGGGTGTAGTGTAGTGTTGTATCCATCCAAGTGGCTGTGAGTGCTCTAGACACGTCACCCATGCTAATGGAGCGAACCAAAGCGATCTAGCTGGAGCTTATTGGATCTGCATTATGTCAGTGGTCACAGGATCGCGTCACGCAGGAGTGTAGTGTAGTGTTGAATGCATCCAAGTGGCTCTGAGTGCTCTAGACACGTCACCCATGCTAATGGAGCGAACCAAAGCGATCTAGCTGTAGCTTATTGGATCTGCATTATGTCAGTGGTCACAGGATCGCGACACGCAGGAGTGTAGTGTAGTGTTGTATGCATCCAAGTGGCTCTGAGTGCTCTAGACACGTCACCCATGCTAATGGAGCGAACCAAAGCGATCTAGCTGTAGCTTATTGGATCTGCATTATGTCAGTGGTCACAGGATCGCGACACGCAGGAGTGTAGTGTAGTGTTGTATGCATCCAAGTGGCTGTGAGTGCTCTAGACACGTCACCCATGCTAATGGAGCGAACCAAAGCGATCTAGCTGGAGCTTATTGGATCTGCATTATGTCAGTGGTCACAGGATCGCGTCACGCAGGAGTGTAGTGTAGTGTTGAATGCATCCAAGTGGCTCTGAGTGCTCTAGACACGTCACCCATGCTAATGGAGCGAACCAAAGCGATCTAGCTGGAGCTTATTGGATCTGCATTATGTCAGTGGTCAGAGGATCGCGACACGCAGGAGTGTAGTGTAGTGTTGTATGCATCCAAGTGGCTCTGAGTGCTCTAGGCACGTCACCCATGCTAATGGAGCGAACCAAAGCGATCTAGCTGGAGCTTATTGGATCTGCATTATGTCAGTGGTCACAGGATCGCGACACGCAGGAGTGTAGTGTAGTGTTGTATGCATCCAAGTGGCTTTGAGTGCTCTAAACACGTCACCCATGCTAATGGAGCGAACCAAAGCGATCTAGCTGGAGCTTATTGGATCTGTATTATGTCAGTGGTCACAGGATCGCGACACGCAGGAGTGTAGTGTAGTGTTGTAAGCATCCAAGTAGCTCTGAGTGCTCTAGACACGTCACCCATGCTAATGGAGCGAACCAAAGCGATCTAGCTGGAGCTTATTGGATCTGCATTATGTCAGTGGTCACAGGATCGCGACACGCAGGAGTGTAGTGTAGTGTTGTATGCATCCAAGTGGCTTTGAGTGCTCTAAACACGTCACCCATGCTAATGGAGCGAACCAAAGCGATCTAGCTGGAGCTTATTGGATCTGTATTATGTCAGTGGTCACAGGATCGCGACACGCAGGAGTGTAGTGTAGTGTTGTAAGCATCCAAGTGGCTCTGAGTGCTCTAGACATGTCACCCATGCTAATGGAGCGAACCAAAGCGATCTAGCTGTAGCTTATTGGATCTGCATTATGTCAGTGGTCACAGGATCGCGACACGCAGGAGTGTAGTGTAGTGTTGTATGCATCCAAGTGGCTCTGAGTGCTCTAGACACGTCACACATGCTAATGGAGCGAACAGGTGGCCGAGACGCGGTTATGCAATTACACCTCTGTCCTGCGTCGCCACATTCAATGCGGTACTGATTGGACTGAAGGCCCTTGTGATGTTCATCAATTCAATTTGGTTAAGCATTCGCGCAATATTCGTGAGGGTTCATATTTTTAAGCGTTTTAATTTTTGCTAAAGGGGGGTCTACACAACCTCCGGGTGAGAAAACCTCAATAAATTCATTTCAATTCAACAACGTAACACGTAGTGCATTATACATTAAGGCTGAATGTCCACATAGCCTTCGTAACTCCCGATTTCGGTCTGTTTAAATTGTTTAAAATGTATTTAACCTCAATCAAAATATGTCATTCCGTGGTGAATTTATTGCTTTTTCATATTAATGTTATTTCTTTGTTCGAATTAATATTGCTTGCACAATTGAGACGAACATTGAGGTATCTCTCTGTATGTTTTCAATTTAATAGTTAAGAAATGTACAATTTATCGGTATGCTTATCATTTGCTAATGTTGATGCTTCAATAGGTTTGATTCCATTGTCGGCAGTATTGTAATAACAGGATTACGGGCTCTGTAAATACATATTTTTGGTTGTGGGTCCCAAATAATTATGCCAACCGGTTTGCTTATCGATTGGTTTATTTTATTATAAGTCGTAAGTAAACAATCAACACACAAATCACATTAAATTGAAAAACGCAGTTCGTTAGGTCGTGTTAGTCGTATCGTGCTCTAATAGGCGCTTGACACAACCATGCATTGCTGGTATGTTGAATACATACTTCCTATTGCGCGTTTAGGCGCCTTTCTACAAATATACGATGTTTTTAAATTACGTATCTGCTCTTTTCATCAATATTGCCCACAATGCCGACCATTGGGTGGACCGTATAGTATCACGTGGTCATGTTCTGCCAATAGTAACATTCAATACATTGCTCACCAAACATTGCTACTACTGGCAATAGAGGTTGTTCGTGAAAGGGATGTACCTTCTTTGATCTACACTGCTAGGGTAGTACCCTCAATTTCCGTTGGCTAAAATTCCTTTTAAATGCTTCAAAACTTTCAAAAATATATTAAAATACTTCATCCTATAGATTTTAAATTGAAAGTTTTTTCTTTTTTTAATGTTCCCCTTTTCCAAAACTAATATTAACATATTTAATTGTGAAATGTGTTGCAACAAAACAAAAGTTAAATAAGTTTATTTACAAAAATGGATTTATTGAAACCAAGAATCAAGCATAAGAAGGAATAAATTCTGTAGACAATGATATATTTAGGTTTACTTTTTGATATTTTTAAAGCATTTTATTAACCTCCGGAACAGAAGTCGGGGTGCCGCAGGGTAGTTGGAGTTACAGGTGTAGAACCGGCATCACTGCAGCGGATGCGGACGTGGCAACACCGCTTTATACCTGCAGCCTCTCCGTCGCAGTAGACTGACCCGTGTAATTAACTTAAGACTCATCTGTCTGGGCTAAATCCTTCTAAGAAACAAGGAGTCACGAGTTACAGCATCCCTGTTGCAAATACACTATATTATGAAGTTGACCCAACGGACGCTTCAAAAATAGGCCTACTAGAGAAACAATTCTCGAATTCTGTATTTCTTCTTGACATATGTCCATTAGGGATAATCTATTATCTTGGATTGTGTACCTAAAAATTTCAAATACACAATATTAAAAAATTGCTTATTATTAGTTTATATATATTTTATGTAAATTTATTTATGAAAATAAATATTGTAGCTTCAACAAAGAATTGCTTTAATTAAATATTTAAGGAATCATTTTTGAATTGTATGGCGATATCAAATTGTCCTATTGCAGAGTTGTGAAAATGAAAGTCTCCCTGCAACATATTTAATAGTGAATTTTAGTATAGTCTTCGATCAGTGCATCTCACATCTCACATTTTGCTTTATGTTCATTTCAAGCGGTGAAATACAATGTCCCGTGTAGACCACAAAGGTGTTTTCGCCGTCTGATGAAACACAAGAAAACAAATTACTTCCAATATCATTATACGTTAAATGTTAATTACTTCGTAAATGTTTTCTTACGCAAATAAATGAGAGTTGAGGTAAGTTAATACCTCGTTACTTTCTGTAAAATTCTTTGTTAGTTCAGCCACGTTGGTCCAATGTTCCCTAAAGTACGCTATTTGTTTTAATACAAATTATTTAAGGCTGGTCCACACAGATTTTGAACACATTATGCATAAGGTTTTAAGACGTGGTTTTTAGGGCTCTGGTTCACATAGTTTCGTTTCGTTCAAGATCGGCCTAGTAAAGTGAAGTACTTTGTAACGTTTTATCCTCAGTTAAAACATCACTGTGATGCAACACAAACTAATTTAAATTTGTATTATCCATAATTAATTATAATAGCCTTGTTTACAACAATTCCTGCACATCTGACAATTAATTCGTTAGTATTATTAAAGTAGATGGTCCGTTGACTTGAGATTTTAGTAACTTGTTTTAAGATTTAAGCATAAAATTGGACATTGCCAAACTTTATGACAATGAATAACGCAAAAAAACAACGTCTTAAAACTAAAACTGTGTGTGAACGCCAGTACGTGTTTCCTATGATCCAACTTAACGCCTACGTGTTAAACCTTAAATCTTATGTCTTAAAAATATGTGTGAACCAGCCTTAAATTACGGTGTTTTCTAAAATAAGTGTGTTATTATAGTAACTTTCGGTCGCAGTAACGCTTACATGCGCAGATCTCAATTTGACAACGTCTTGACATGAACTGTACTTGACGTCAGACAACTGAGATCTGATTTGCTTTGGATAAATGTATTTTCGAACTAACTGGCTTGTGCAAACAAACACAACATTTGCATCATTCGGCTCAGCAGGAAACGCCAAACCTGAGCACATATCTTATGTACAGAGGTGGACGTGAGCGTGGGACAGCCTTTAGAGACAGTTGGACGCCAACAAATCTCATCTTACAATATTATAGTGATGATAACTTGTATGCTTTACAATATAAGCATTACCAAATTTATTTTCATTGTTTGGTTATTTATGCTCTGAAAGGGAACTTGGGCGTAATGAGATGTTTCACAAGAAGCCATTTCTCAATTGATTCCAACAAGGAAGACAATTTATTTTATATTCTTGAATGTTTTGAATGTTACACAATGTTGTTGCTCAAGGAATATGGAACTATTGTGTTCTCAGCATGGAGTTTACAAACGTGCATTTTATTTTCTAAATCTATTATTATAATAATATATGATAAATGTTTTAGTATATGGCAAGTAACTCTTCCTTGGGAATATTACTGATCTTTGATTCTATGTTAATAAATTATTGTTATTGACAGAGTTTATGATATTTGCACATTTCGTAAATATAATCAGTGATAAAAATAAGCTGAAATGACCACACGTAAACATGGCTGGATAAAAGGACATGACTTCAGAATTGAGTTAACAAGTCAAATCAATATTTATTTAAAAAAAACTGTCCTAACCTTAACGAAATGAGTTGGTTTGTTCTACTAGAAATGGCTTCAGCTGGTTCTCCGTGGAAACATACAAAAACATAACACAAAGATAGCCGCCATCCGCATGGTTTTAAGGTTTCGTGGACACCGTCAATTCATAGTTCCCACGTGACGTCACAGCGGCCATGATTGCGACACAACTGATGAAAGCCTATACTAAATAATTTACGGATATTATATAAATTACCGACAGCATTATTTAAGATTTACATTAAAAAGACTAGAAACAAAAAAATAAAAATGTCCGTACATATAAACGATATTTAAAAAAAGGCTGAATTCTAAAACACTTAGGTTGGAATTCATAGTCGGCCCCTACACCTAGGGGCACCCATTGTTGCTATGGATTTGTTTTGTTTATGGGAAATAACATGGAAACAATTGTTACCGTGGTAACAATGGGCGCCCCTAGGTGTAGGGGCCGACTATGAATTCCAACCTTAATATCTGTGTTTTACCACAACAGTCTTCAATTGTTTCTCGATGGCAACGTCCAAGTTTGGTCGCAAAAATGGCCGCCATGTGTGCGTGCAGCCTATGAATAACTTGTCGACATTTAGTCGGCTTGTGCAGTGATTACGGCCATCGTTGTGATTTAGCATTCTGTCTCGATCCCATCAGTAAGTTGCGTGTAAACAAAACCCACAATTGTGTACACCTGTTTGGCGTATTGCCAAGTACTAATACGAAGAACTCTACGGCTTCTTGCGGTTATAACGTCTACAGGGGTTGACAAGCATTTCCAAGAAACATGACCTCTACCCCTTAAGGGCTTCGCCGTTTGGTCTAAAACATACAGATTAAGGGTAAAAGGGAACTCACTCGCTCAGTTCGAAGTAAAGTTATTGATTGATGTCTTGAAAACGGTTCATGATATTGAACACCTTGATTGAAATGCGGGGTTTGGTTTTGTATCGGCTAAATAAGGAATCTAAGAACTGTCCACTATTGTAATTGTATCGGTTATCATTTTAATAATTAATTAATTCTAAAACATGACTGACCGGAATTACAGCAGCCAATAAGAAAGTAAATAGCTTATAACTATGTCTTTACCATGGACTCCACTAATAAAAAGCCAATAGCTTATTTGCCACTATTACATTCCTTATTAGCTGTACATAATACTGAGTAAAATTAATTGTAGAAACCAAAGAAAGAAACAGCTACAACTGTTTAAGAAAGATTCTCAATTAATTGTTGAGCTGATACAAATTCAAATTCCGCGATGAAATAACTTTTAAATATCTTGTTGAGCTAATAACAATCTTTGATGATATCGTTTATTTTGCGTGGATAATTATTGCGATGTAACTATTATTGTTGCAGACATATTCCCCGACAGGTGTAGACCACGGGAAGTAAAGACATGTATATCTGAACTCCTCGGTTAAGGTATCAAGGTATTTATCAACCAGGGCTCTAAGCGTCGGACCAACCAGATCCATCACACATTGCCGGGGTCGCCAGCCGGTTAATGGCTCACACCGGCACCACCACCAAAAAACAATACGCAACCATGACCTTGCTCCGGCTCAGCCCGGCACTTAAGTCCGTAGGCAAAGCCTAGACTCAAGCCTAGACTCAAGCCCAGACACGAGCATTACTCACCTCAAACCAGACTCAAGTCACATGGGTTGTTATTATTACCGGTGTGCGGAGTAGCCACTACAAGGCCCAGTGCGGGGTGGGGTGACTAGGACGTGCGCGCGCACCCTATAGAGAGCAGCTAGTCACATGGGTTGTTATTATTACCGGTGTGCGGAGTAGCCACTACAAGGCCCAGTGCGGGGTGGGGTGACTAGGACGTGCGCGCGCACCCTATAGAGAGCAGCTAGTCACATGGGTTGTTATTATTACCGGTGTGCGGAGTAGCCACTACAAGGCCCAGTGCCAGGTGGGGTGACTAGGACGTGCGCGCGCACCCTATAGAGAGCAGCTAGTCACATAGGTTGTTATTATTACCGGTGTGCGGAGTAGCCACTACAAGGCCCAGTGCGGGGTGGGGTGACTAGGACGTGCGCGCGCACCCTATAGAGAGCAGCTAGTCACATAGGTTGTTATTATTACCGGTGTGCGGAGTAGCCACTACAAGGCCCAGTGCCAGGTGGGGTGACTAGGACGTGCGCGCACACCCTATAGAGAGCAGCTAGTCACATAGGTTGTTATTATTACCGGTGTGCGGAGTAGCCACTACAAGGCCCAGTGCGGGGTGGGGTGACTAGGACGTGCGCGCGCACCCTATAGAGAGCAGCTAGTCACATAGGTTGTTATTATTACCGGTGTGCGGAGTAGCCACTACAAGGCCCAGTGCCAGGTGGGGTGACTAGGACGTGCGCGCGCACCCTATAGAGAGCAGCTAGTCACATGGGTTGTTATTATTACCGGTGTGCGGAGTAGCCACTACAAGGCCCAGTGCCAGGTGGGGTGACTAGGACGTGCGCGCGCACCCTATAGAGGGCAGCTAGTCACATGGGTTGTTATTATTACCGGTGTGCGGAGTAGCCACTACAAGGCCCAGTGCCAGGTGGGGTGACTAGGACGTGCGCGCGCACCCTATAGAGAGCAGCTAGTCACATGGGTTGTTATTATAACCGGTGTGCGGAGTAGCCACTACAAGGCCTAGTGCGGGGTGGGGTGACTAGGACGTGCGCGCGCACCCTATAGAGAGCAGCTAGTCACATAGGTTGTTATTATTACCGGTGTGTGGAGTAGCCACTACAAGGCCCAGTGCCAGGTGGGGTGACTAGGACGTGCGCGCGCACCCTATAGAGAGCAGCTAGTCACATGGGTTGTTATTATTACCGGTGTGCGGAGTAGCCACTACCAGGCCCAGTGCCAGGTGGGGTGACTAGGACGTGCGCGCGCACCCTATAGAGAGCAGCTAGTCACATGGGTTGTTATTATAACCGGTGTGCGGAGTAGCCACTACAAGGCCTAGTGCGGGGTGGGGTGACTAGGACGTGCGCGCGCACCCTATAGAGAGCAGCTAGTCACATAGGTTGTTATTATTACCGGTGTGTGGAGTAGCCACTACAAGGCCCAGTGCCAGGTGGGGTGACTAGGACGTGCGCGCGCACCCTATAGAGAGCAGCTAGTCACATGGGTTGTTATTATTACCGGTGTGCGGAGTAGCCACTACAAGGCCCAGTGCGGGGTGGGGTGACTAGGACGTGCGCGCGCACCCTATAGAGAGCAGCTAGTCACATGGGTTGTTATTATTACCGGTGTGCGGAGTAGCCACTACAAGGCCCAGTGCCAGGTGGGGTCACTAGGACGTGCGCGCGCACCCTATAGAGAGCAGCTAGTCACATGGGTTGTTATTATTACCGGTGTGCGGAGTAGCCACTACAAGGCCCAGTGCGGGGTGGGGTGACTAGGACGTGCGCGCGCACCCTATAGAGAGCAGCTAGTCACATGGGTTGTTATTATTACCGGTGTGCGGAGTAGCCACTACAAGGCCCAGTGCGGGGTGGGGTGACTAGGACGTGCGCGCGCACCCTATAGAGAGCAGCTAGTCACATGGGTTGTTATTATTACCGGTGTGCGGAGTAGCCACTACAAGGCCCAGTGCGGGGTGGGGTGACTAGGACGTGCGCGCGCACCCTATAGAGAGCAGCTAGTCACATGGGTTGTTATTATTACCGGTGTGCGGAGTAGCCACTACAAGGCCCAGTGCCAGGTGGGGTGACTAGGACGTGCGCGCGCACCCTATAGAGAGCAGCTAGTCACATGTGTTGTTATTATTACCGGTGTGCAGTAGCCACTACAAGGCCCAGTGCCAGGTGGGGTGACTAGGACGTGCGCGCGCACCCTATAGAGAGCAGCTAGTCACATGGGTTGTTATTATTACCGGTGTGCGGAGAAGCCACTACAAGGCCCAGTGCGGGGTGGGGTGACTAAGACGTGCGCGCGCACCCTATAGAGAGCAGCTAGTCACATGGGTTGTTATTATTACCGGTGTGCGGAGTAGCCACTACAAGGCCCAGTGCCAGGTGGGGTGACTAGGACGTGCGCGCGCACCCTATAGAGAGCAGCTAGTCACATGGGTTGTTATTATTACCGGTGTGCGGAGTAGCCACTACAAGGCTCAGTGCCAGGTGGGGTGACTAGGACGTGCGCGCGCACCCTATAGAGAGCAGCTAGTCACATGGGTTGTTATTATTACCGGTGTGCGGAGTAGCCACTACAAGGCCCAGTGCGGGGTGGGGTGACTAGGACGTGCGCGCGCACCCTATAGAGAGCAGCTAGTCACATGGGTTGTTATTATAACCGGTGTGCGGAGTAGCCACTACAAGGCCCAGTGCGGGGTGGGGTGACTAGGACGTGCGCGCGCACCCTATAGAGAGCAGCTAGTCACATGAGTTGTTATTATTACCGGTGTGCGGAGTAGCCACTACAAGGCTCAGTGCGAGGTGGGGTGACTAGGACGTGCGCGCGCACCCTATAGAGGGCAGCTAGTCACATGGGTTGTTATTATTACCGGTGTGTGGAGTAGCCACTACAAGGCTCAGTGCCAGGTGGGGTGACTAGGACGTGCGCGCGCACCCTATAGAGAGCAGCTAGTCACATGGGTTGTTATTATTACCGGTGTGCGGAGTAGCCACTACAAGGCCCAGTGCCAGGTGGGGTGACTAGGACGTGCGCGCGCACCCTATAGAGAGCAGCTAGTCACATGGGTTGTTATTATTACCGGTGTGCGGAGTAGCCACTACAAGGCCCAGTGCGGGGTGGGGTGACTAGGACGTGCGCGCGCACCCTATAGAGAGCAGCTAGTCACATGGGTTGTTATTATTACCGGTGTGCGGAGTAGCCACTACAAGGCCCAGTGCCAGGTGGGGTGACTAGGACGTGCGCGCGCACCCTATAGAGAGCAGCTAGTCACATGGGTTGTTATTATTACCGGTGTACGGAGTAGCCACTACAAGGCCCAGTGCGGGGTGGGGTGACTAGGACGTGCGCGCGCACCTTATAGAGAGCAGCTAGTCACATGGGTTGTTATTATTACCGGTGTGCGGAGTAGCCACTACAAGGCCCAGTGCCAGGTGAGGTTACTAGGACGTGCGCGCGCACCCTATAGAGAGCAGCTAGTCACATGGGTTGTTATTATTACCGGTGTGCGGAGTAGCCACTACAAGGCCCAGTGACAGGTGGGGTGACTAGGACGTGCGCGCGCACCCTATAGAGAGCAGCTAGTCACATGGGTTGTTATTATTACCGGTGTGCGGAGTAGCCACTACAAGGCCCAGTGCCAGGTGGGGTGACTAGGACGTGCGCGCGCACCCTATAGAGAGCAGCTAGTCACATGGGTTGTTATTATTACCGGTGTGCGGAGTAGCCACTACAAGGCCCAGTGCCAGGTGGGGTGACTAGGACGTGCGCGCGCACCCTATAGAGAGCAGCTAGTCACATGGGTTGTTATTATTACCGGTGTGCGGAGTAGCCACTACAAGGCCCAGTGCGGGGTGAGGTTACTAGGACGTGCGCGCGCACCCTATAGAGAGCAGCTAGTCACATGGGTTGTTATTATTACCGGTGTGCGGAGTAGCCACTACAAGGCCCAGTGCCAGGTGGGGTGACTAGGACGTGCGCGCGCACCCTATAGAGAGCAGCTAGTCACATGGGTTGTTATTATTACCGGTGTGCGGAGTAGCCACTACAAGGCTCAGTGCCAGGTGGGGTGACTAGGACGTGCGCGCGCACCCTATAGAGAGCAGCTAGTCACATGGGTTGTTATTATTACCGGTGTGCGGAGTAGCCACTACAAGGCCCAGTGCCAGGTGGGGTGACTAGGACGTGCGCGCGCACCCTATAGAGAGCAGCTAGTCACATGGGTTGTTATTATTACCGGTGTGCGGAGTAGCCACTACAAGGCTCAGTGCCAGGTGGGGTGACTAGGACGTGCGCGCGCACCCTATAGAGAGCAGCTAGTCACATGGGTTGTTATTATTACCGGTGTGCGGAGTAGCCACTACAAGGCCCAGTGCCAGGTGGGGTGACTAGGACGTGCGCGCGCACCCTATAGAGAGCAGCTAGTCACATGGGTTGTTATTATTACCGGTGTGCGGAGTAGCCACTACAAGGCCCAGTGCGGGGTGGGGTGACTAGGACGTGCGCGCGCACCCTATAGAGAGCAGCTAGTCACATGGGTTGTTATTATTACCGGTGTGCGGAGTAGCCACTACAAGGCCCAGTGCCAGGTGGGGTGACTAGGACGTGCGCGCGCACCCTATAGAGAGCAGCTAGTCACATGGGTTGTTATTATTACCGGTGTGCGGAGTAGCCACTACAAGGCCCAGTGCCAGGTGGGGTGACTAGGACGTGCGCGCGCACCCTATAGAGAGCAGCTAGTCACATGGGTTGTTATTATTACCGGTGTGCGGAGTAGCCACTACAAGGCCCAGTGCCAGGTGGGGTGACTAGGACGTGCGCGCGCACCCTATAGAGAGCAGCTAGTCACATGGGTTGTTATTATTACCGGTGTGCGGAGTAGCCACTACAAGGCCCAGTGCGGGGTGGGGTGACTAGGACGTGCGCGCGCACCCTATAGAGAGCAGCTAGTCACATGGGTTGTTATTATTACCGGTGTGCGGAGTAGCCACTACAAGGCCCAGTGCGGGGTGGGGTGACTAGGACGTGCGCGCGCACCCTATAGAGAGCAGCTAGTCACATGGGTTGTTATTATTACCGGTGTGCGGAGTAGCCACTACAAGGCCCAGTGCGGGGTGGGGTGACTAGGACGTGCGCGCGCACCCTATAGAGGGCAGCTAGTCACATGGGTTGTTATTATTACCGGTGTGCGGAGTAGCCACTACAAGGCCCAGTGCCAGGTGGGGTACTAGGACGTGCGCGCGCACCCTATAGAGGGCAGCTAGTCACATGGGTTGTTATTATTACCGGTGTGCGGAGTAGCCACTACAAGGCTCAGTGCCAGGTGGGGTGACTAGGACGTGCGCGCGCACCCTATAGAGAGCAGCTAGTCACATGGGTTGTTATTATTACCAGTGTGCGGAGTAGCCACTACAAGGCCCAGTGCCAGGTGGGGTGACTAGGACGTGCGCGCGCACCCTATAGAGAGCAGCTAGTCACATGGGTTGTTATTATTACCGGTGTGCAGTAGCCACTACAAGGCCCAGTGCCAGGTGGGGTGACTAGGACGTGCGCGCGCACCCTATAGAGGGCAGCTAGTCACATGGGTTGTTATTATTACCGGTGTGCGGAGTAGCCACTACAAGGCGAAGTGCGGGGTGGGGAGACTAGGACGTGCGCGCGCACCCTATAGAGAGCAGCTAGTCACATGGGTTGTTATTATTACCGGTGTGCGGAGTAGCCACTACAAGGCCCAGTGCCAAGTGGGGTGACTAGGACGTGCGCGCGCACCCTATAGAGAGCAGCTAGTCACATGGGTTGTTATTATTACCGGTGTGCGGAGTAGCCACTACAAGGCCCAGTGCCAGGTGGGGTGACTAGGACGTGCGCGCGCACCCTATAGAGAGCAGCTAGTCACATGGGTTGTTATTATTACCGGTGTGCGGAGTAGCCACTACAAGGCTCAGTGCGGGGTGGGGTGACTAGGACGTGCGCGCGCACCCTATAGAGAGCAGCTAGTCACATGGGTTGTTATTATTACCGGTGTGTGGAGTAGCCACTACAAGGCTCAGTGCGGGGTGGGGTGACTAGGACGTGCGCGCGCACCCTATAGAGAGCAGCTAGTCACATGGGTTGTTATTATTACCGGTGTGCGGAGTAGCCACTACAAGGCCCAGTGCGGGGTGGGGTGACTAGGACGTGCGCGCGCACCCTATAGAGAGCAGCTAGTCACATGGGTTGTTATTATTACCGGTGTGCGGAGTAGCCACTACAAGGCCCAGTGCCAGGTGGGGTGACTAGGACGTGCGCGCGCACCCTATAGAGAGCAGCTTGTCACATGGGTTGTTATTATTACCGGTGTGCGGAGTAGCCACTATAAGGCCCAGTGCCAGGTGGGGTGACTAGGACGTGCGCGCGCACCCTATAGAGAGCAGCTAGTCACATGGGTTGTTATTATTACCGGTGTGCGGAGTAGCCACTACAAGGCCCAGTGCGGGGTGGGGTGACTAGGACGTGCGCGCGCACCCTATAAAGAGCAGCTAGTCACATGGGTTGTTATTATTACCGGTGTGCGGAGTAGCCACTACAAGGCCCAGTGCGGGGTGGGGTGACTAGGACGTGCGCGCGCACCCTATAGAGAGCAGCTAGTCACATGGGTTGTTATTATTACCGGTGTGCGGAGTAGCCACTACAAGGCCCAGTGCGGGGTGGGGTGACTAGGACGTGCGCGCGCACCCTATAGAGAGAAGCTAGTCACATGGGTTGTTATTATTACCGGTGTGCGGAGTAGCCACTACAAGGCCCAGTGCCAGGTGGGGTGACTAGGACGTGCGCGCGCACCCTATAGAGAGCAGCTAGTCACATGGGTTGTTATTATTACCGGTGTGCGGAGTAGCCACTACAAGGCTCAGTGCGGGGTAGGGTGACTAGACGTGCGCGCGCACCCTATAGAGAGCAGCTAGTCACATGGGTTGTTATTATTACCGGTGTGCGGAGTAGCCACTACAAGGCCCAGTGCCAGGTGGGGTGACTAGGACGTGCGCGCGCACCCTATAGAGAGCAGCTAGTCACATGGGTTGTTATTATTACCGGTGTACGGAGTAGCCACTACAAGGCCCAGTGCGCGGTGGGGTGACTAGGACGTGCGCGCGCACCCTATAGAGAGCAGCTAGTCACATGGGTTGTTATTATTACCGGTGTGCGGAGTAGCCACTACAAGGCCCAGTGCCAGGTGGGGTGACTAGGACGTGCGCGCGCACCCTATAGAGAGCAGCTAGTCACATGGGTTGTTATTATTACCGGTGTGCGGAGTAGCCCCTACAAGGCCCAGTGCCAGGTGGGGTGACTAGGACGTGCGCGTGCACCCTATAGAGAGCAGCTAGTCACATGGGTTGTTATTATTACCGGTGTGCGGAGTAGCCACTACAAGGCCCAGTGCGGGGTGGGGTGACTAGGACGTGCGCGCGCACCCTATAGAGGGCAGCTAGTCACATGGGTTGTTATTATTACCGGTGTGCGGAGTAGCCACTACAAGGCCCAGTGCGAGGTGGGGTGACTAGGACATGCGTGCGCACCCTATAGAGAGCAGCTAGTCACATGGGTTGTTATTATTACCGGTGTGCGGAGTAGCCACTACAAGGCCCAGTGCGAGGTGGGGTGACTAGGACGTGCGCGCGCACCCTATAGAGAGCAGCTAGTCACATGGGTTGTTATTATTACCGGTGTGCGGAGTAGCCACTACAAGGCCCAGTGCCAGGTGGGGTGACTAGGACGTGCGCGCGCACCCTATAGAGAGCAGCTAGTCACATGGGTTGTTATTATTACCGGTGTGCGGAGTAGCCACTACAAGGCCCAGTGCGGGGTGGGGTGACTAGGACGTGCGCGCGCACCCTATAGAGAGCAGCTAGTCACATGGGTTGTTATTATTACCGGTGTGCGGAGTAGCCACTACAAGGCCCAGTGCCAGGTGGGGTGACTAGGACGTGCGCGCGCACCCTATAGAGAGCAGCTAGTCACATGGGTTGTTATTATTACCGGTGTGCGGAGTAGCCACTACTAGGCCCAGTGCCAGGTGGGGTGACTAGGACGTGCGCGCGCACCCTATAGAGAGCAGCTAGTCACATGGGTTGTTATTATTACCGGTGTGCGGAGTAGCCACTACAAGGCCCAGTGCGGGGTGGGGTGACTAGGACGTGCGCGCGCACCCTATAGAGAGCAGCTAGTCACATGGGTTGTTATTATTACCGGTGTGCGGAGTAGCCACTACAAGGCCCAGTGCCAGGTGGGGTGACTAGGACGTGCGCGCGCACCCTATAGAGAGCAGCTAGTCACATGGGTTGTTATTATTACCGGTGTGCGGAGTAGCCACTACAAGGCCCAGTGCCAGGTGGGGTGACTAGGACGTGCGCGCGCACCCTATAGAGAGCAGCTAGTCACATGGGTTGTTATTATTACCGGTGTGCGGAGTAGCCACTACAAGGCCCAGTGCCAGGTGGGGTGACTAGGACGTGCGCGCGCACCCTATAGAGAGCAGCTAGTCACATGGGTTGTTATTATTACCGGTGTGCGGAGTAGCCACTACAAGGCCCAGTGCCAGGTGGGGTGACTAGGACGTGCGCGCGCACCCTATATAGAGCAGCTAGTCACATGGGTTGTTATTATTACCGGTGTGCGGAGTAGCCACTACAAGGCCCAGTGCGGGGTGGGGTGACTAGGACGTGCGCGCGCACCCTATAGAGCGCAGCTAGTCACATGGGTTGTTATTATTACCGGTGTGCGGAGTAGCCACTACAAGGCCCAGTGCCAGGTGGGGTGACTAGGACGTGCGCGCGCACCCTATAGAGAGCAGCTAGTCACATGGGTTGTTATTATTACCGGTGTGCGGAGTAGCCACTACAAGGCCCAGTGCCAGGTGGGGTGACTAGGACGTGCGCGCGCACCTTATAGAGAGCAGCTAGTCACATGGGTTGTTATTATTACCGGTGTGCGGAGTAGCCACTACAAGGCCCAGTGCCAGGTGGGGTGACTAGGACGTGCGCGCGCACCCTATAGAGAGCAGCTAGTCACATGGGTTGTTATTATTACCGGTGTGCGGAGTAGCCACTACAAGGCCCAGTGCCAGGTGGGGTGACTAGGACGTGCGCGCGCACCCTATAGAGAGCAGCTAGTCACATGGGTTGTTATTATTACCGGTGTGCGGAGTAGCCACTACAAGGCCCAGTGCGGGGTGGGGTGACTAGAACGTGCGCGCGCCCCCTATAGAGAGCAGCTAGTCACATGGGTTGTTATTATTACCGGTGTGCGGAGTAGCCACTACAAGGCCCAGTGCCAGGTGGGGTGACTAGGACGTGCGCGCGCACCCTATAGAGAGCAGCTAGTCACATGGGTTGTTATTATTACCGGTGTGCGGAGTAGCCACTACAAGGCCCAGTGCCAGGTGGGGTGACTAGGACGTGCGCGCGCACCCTATAGAGAGCAGCTAGTCACATGGGTTGTTATTATAACCGGTGTGCGGAGTAGCCACTACAAGGCCCAGTGCCAGGTGGGGTGACTAGGACGTGCGCGCGCACCCTATAGAGGGCAGCTAGTCACATGGGTTGTTATTATTACCGGTGTGCGGAGTAGCAACTACAAGGCCCAGTGCGGGGTGGGCTGACTAGCACGTGCGCGCGCACCCTATAGGGAGCAGCTAGTCACATGGGTTGTTATTATTACCGGTGTGCGGAGTAGCCACTACAAGGCCCAGTGCATGGTGGGGTGACTAGGACGTGCGCGCGCACCCTATAGAGAGCAGCTAGTCACATGGGTTGTTATTATTACCGGTGTGCGGAGTAGCCACTACAAGGCCCAGTGCCAGGTGGGGTGACTAGGACGTGCGCGCGCACCCTATAGAGAGCAGCTAGTCACATGGGTTGTTATTATTACCGGTGTGCGGAGTAGCCACTACAAGGCCCAGTGCCAGGTGGGGTGACTAGGACGTGCGCGCGCACCCTATAGAGAGCAGCTAGTCACATGGGTTGTTATTATTACCGGTGTGCGGAGTAGCCACTACAAGGCCCAGTGCCAGGTGGGGTGACTAGGACGTGCGCGCGCACCCTATAGAGAGCAGCTAGTCACATGGGTTGTTATTATTACCGGTGTGCGGAGTAGCCACTACAAGGCCCAGTGCGGGGTGGGGTGACTAGGACGTGCGCGCGCACCCTATAGAGAGCAGCTAGTCACATGGGTTGTTATTATTACCGGTGTGCGGAGTAGCCACTACAAGGCCCAGTGCGGGGTGGGGTGACTAGGACGTGCGCGCGCACCCTATAGAGAGCAGCTAGTCTCATGGGTTGTTATTATTACCGGTGTGCGGAGTAGCCACTACAAGGCCCAGTGCCAGGTGGGGTGACTAGGACGTGCGCGCGCACCCTATAGAGAGCAGCTAGTCACATGTGTTGTTATTATTACCGGTGTGCAGTAGCCACTACAAGGCCCAGTGCCAGGTGGGGTGACTAGGACGTGCGCGCGCACCCTATAGAGAGCAGCTAGTCACATGGGTTGTTATTATTACCGGTGTGCGGAGAAGCCACTACAAGGCCCAGTGCGGGGTGGGGTGACTAAGACGTGCGCGCGCACCCTATAGAGAGCAGCTAGTCACATGGGTTGTTATTATTACCGGTGTGCGGAGTAGCCACTACAAGGCCCAGTGCCAGGTGGGGTGACTAGGACGTGCGCGCGCACCCTATAGAGAGCAGCTAGTCACATGGGTTGTTATTATTACCGGTGTGCGGAGTAGCCACTACAAGGCTCAGTGCCAGGTGGGGTGACTAGGACGTGCGCGCGCACCCTATAGAGAGCAGCTAGTCACATGGGTTGTTATTATTACCGGTGTGCGGAGTAGCCACTACAAGGCCCAGTGCGGGGTGGGGTGACTAGGACGTGCGCGCGCACTTTATAGAGAGCAGCTAGTCACATGGGTTGTTAATATAACCGGTGTGCGGAGTAGCCACTACAAGGCCCAGTGCGGGGTGGGGTGACTAGGACGTGCGCGCGCACCCTATAGAGAGCAGCTAGTCACATGAGTTGTTATTATTACCGGTGTGCGGAGTAGCCACTACAAGGCTCAGTGCGAGGTGGGGTGACTAGGACGTGCGCGCGCACCCTATAGAGGGCAGCTAGTCACATGGGTTGTTATTATTACCGGTGTGTGGAGTAGCCACTACAAGGCTCAGTGCCAGGTGGGGTGACTAGGACGTGCGCGCGCACCCTATAGAGAGCAGCTAGTCACATGGGTTGTTATTATTACCGGTGTGCGGAGTAGCCACTACAAGGCCCAGTGCCAGGTGGGGTGACTAGGACGTGCGCGCGCACCCTATAGAGAGCAGCTAGTCACATGGGTTGTTATTATTACCGGTGTGCGGAGTAGCCACTACAAGGCCCAGTGCGGGGTGGGGTGACTAGGACGTGCGCGCGCACCCTATAGAGAGCAGCTAGTCACATGGGTTGTTATTATTACCGGTGTGCGGAGTAGCCACTACAAGGCCCAGTGCCAGGTGGGGTGACTAGGACGTGCGCGCGCACCCTATAGAGAGCAGCTAGTCACATGGGTTGTTATTATTACCGGTGTACGGAGTAGCCACTACAAGGCCCAGTGCGGGGTGGGGTGACTAGGACGTGCGCGCGCACCTTATAGAGAGCAGCTAGTCACATGGGTTGTTATTATTACCGGTGTGCGGAGTAGCCACTACAAGGCCCAGTGCCAGGTGAGGTTACTAGGACGTGCGCGCGCACCCTATAGAGAGCAGCTAGTCACATGGGTTGTTATTATTACCGGTGTGCGGAGTAGCCACTACAAGGCCCAGTGACAGGTGGGGTGACTAGGACGTGCGCGCGCACCCTATAGAGAGCAGCTAGTCACATGGGTTGTTATTATTACCGGTGTGCGGAGTAGCCACTACAAGGCCCAGTGCCAGGTGGGGTGACTAGGACGTGCGCGCGCACCCTATAGAGAGCAGCTAGTCACATGGGTTGTTATTATTACCGGTGTGCGGAGTAGCCACTACAAGGCCCAGTGCCAGGTGGGGTGACTAGGACGTGCGCGCGCACCCTATAGAGAGCAGCTAGTCACATGGGTTGTTATTATTACCGGTGTGCGGAGTAGCCACTACAAGGCCCAGTGCGGGGTGAGGTTACTAGGACGTGCGCGCGCACCCTATAGAGAGCAGCTAGTCACATGGGTTGTTATTATTACCGGTGTGCGGAGTAGCCACTACAAGGCCCAGTGCCAGGTGGGGTGACTAGGACGTGCGCGCGCACCCTATAGAGAGCAGCTAGTCACATGGGTTGTTATTATTACCGGTGTGCGGAGTAGCCACTACAAGGCTCAGTGCCAGGTGGGGTGACTAGGACGTGCGCGCGCACCCTATAGAGAGCAGCTAGTCACATGGGTTGTTATTATTACCGGTGTGCGGAGTAGCCACTACAAGGCCCAGTGCCAGGTGGGGTGACTAGGACGTGCGCGCGCACCCTATAGAGAGCAGCTAGTCACATGGGTTGTTATTATTACCGGTGTGCGGAGTAGCCACTACAAGGCTCAGTGCCAGGTGGGGTGACTAGGACGTGCGCGCGCACCCTATAGAGAGCAGCTAGTCACATGGGTTGTTATTATTACCGGTGTGCGGAGTAGCCACTACAAGGCCCAGTGCCAGGTGGGGTGACTAGGACGTGCGCGCGCACCCTATAGAGAGCAGCTAGTCACATGGGTTGTTATTATTACCGGTGTGCGGAGTAGCCACTACAAGGCCCAGTGCGGGGTGGGGTGACTAGGACGTGCGCGCGCACCCTATAGAGAGCAGCTAGTCACATGGGTTGTTATTATTACCGGTGTGCGGAGTAGCCACTACAAGGCCCAGTGCCAGGTGGGGTGACTAGGACGTGCGCGCGCACCCTATAGAGAGCAGCTAGTCACATGGGTTGTTATTATTACCGGTGTGCGGAGTAGCCACTACAAGGCCCAGTGCCAGGTGGGGTGACTAGGACGTGCGCGCGCACCCTATAGAGAGCAGCTAGTCACATGGGTTGTTATTATTACCGGTGTGCGGAGTAGCCACTACAAGGCCCAGTGCCAGGTGGGGTGACTAGGACGTGCGCGCGCACCCTATAGAGAGCAGCTAGTCACATGGGTTGTTATTATTACCGGTGTGCGGAGTAGCCACTACAAGGCCCAGTGCGGGGTGGGGTGACTAGGACGTGCGCGCGCACCCTATAGAGAGCAGCTAGTCACATGGGTTGTTATTATTACCGGTGTGCGGAGTAGCCACTACAAGGCCCAGTGCGGGGTGGGGTGACTAGGACGTGCGCGCGCACCCTATAGAGGGCAGAGTCACATGGGTTGTTATTATTACCGGTGTGCGGAGTAGCCACTACAAGGCCCAGTGCCAGGTGGGGTACTAGGACGTGCGCGCGCACCCTATAGAGGGCAGCTAGTCACATGGGTTGTTATTATTACCGGTGTGCGGAGTAGCCACTACAAGGCTCAGTGCCAGGTGGGGTGACTAGGACGTGCGCGCGCACCCTATAGAGAGCAGCTAGTCACATGGGTTGTTATTATTACCAGTGTGCGGAGTAGCCACTACAAGGCCCAGTGCCAGGTGGGGTGACTAGGACGTGCGCGCGCACCCTATAGAGAGCAGCTAGTCACATGGGTTGTTATTATTACCGGTGTGCAGTAGCCACTACAAGGCCCAGTGCCAGGTGGGGTGACTAGGACGTGCGCGCGCACCCTATAGAGGGCAGCTAGTCACATGGGTTGTTATTATTACCGGTGTGCGGAGTAGCCACTACAAGGCGAAGTGCGGGGTGGGGTGACTAGGACGTGCGCGCGCACCCTATAGAGAGCAGCTAGTCACATGGGTTGTTATTATTACCGGTGTGCGGAGTAGCCACTACAAGGCCCAGTGCGGGGTGGGGTGACTAGGACGTGCGCGCGCACCCTATAGAGAGCAGCTAGTCACATGGGTTGTTATTATTACCGGTGTGCGGAGTAGCCACTACAAGGCCCAGTGCCAAGTGGGGTGACTAGGACGTGCGCGCGCACCCTATAGAGAGCAGCTAGTCACATGGGTTGTTATTATTACCGGTGTGCGGAGTAGCCACTACAAGGCCCAGTGCCAGGTGGGGTGACTAGGACGTGCGCGCGCACCCTATAGAGAGCAGCTAGTCACATGGGTTGTTATTATTACCGGTGTGCGGAGTAGCCACTACAAGGCCCAGTGCCAGGTGGGGTGACTAGGACGTGCGCGCGCACCCTATAGAGAGCAGCTAGTCACATGGGTTGTTATTATTACCGGTGTGCGGAGTAGCCCCTACAAGGCCCAGTGCGGGTTGGGGTGACTAGGACGTGCGCGCGCACCCTATAGAGAGCAGCTAGTCACATGGGTTGTTATTATTACCGGTGTGCGGAGTGGCCACTACAAGGCCCAGTGCCAGGTGGGGTGACTAGGACGTGCGCGCGCACCCTATAGAGAGCAGCTAGTCACATGGGTTGTTATTATTACCGGTGTGCGGAGTAGCCACTACAAGGCCCAGTGCCAGTTGGGGTGACTAGGACGTGCGCGCGCACCCTATAGAGAGCAGCTAGTCACATGGGTTGTTATTATTACCGGTGTGCGGAGTAGCCACTACAAGGCTCAGTGCGGGGTGGGGTGACTAGGACGTGCGCGCGCACCCTATAGAGAGCAGCTAGTCACATGGGTTGTTATTATTACCGGTGTGTGGAGTAGCCACTACAAGGCTCAGTGCGGGGTGGGGTGACTAGGACGTGCGCGCGCACCCTATAGAGAGCAGCTAGTCACATGGGTTGTTATTATTACCGGTGTGCGGAGTAGCCACTACAAGGCCCAGTGCGGGGTGGGGTGACTAGGACGTGCGCGCGCACCCTATAGAGAGCAGCTAGTCACATGGGTTGTTATTATTACCGGTGTGCGGAGTAGCCACTACAAGGCCCAGTGCCAGGTGGGGTGACTAGGACGTGCGCGCGCACCCTATAGAGAGCAGCTTGTCACATGGGTTGTTATTATTACCGGTGTGCGGAGTAGCCACTATAAGGCCCAGTGCCAGGTGGGGTGACTAGGACGTGCGCGCGCACCCTATAGAGAGCAGCTAGTCACATGGGTTGTTATTATTACCGGTGTGCGGAGTAGCCACTACAAGGCCCAGTGCGGGGTGGGGTGACTAGGACGTGCGCGCGCACCCTATAAAGAGCAGCTAGTCACATGGGTTGTTATTATTACCGGTGTGCGGAGTAGCCACTACAAGGCCCAGTGCGGGGTGGGGTGACTAGGACGTGCGCGCGCACCCTATAGAGAGCAGCTAGTCACATGGGTTGTTATTATTACCGGTGTGCGGAGTAGCCACTACAAGGCCCAGTGCGGGGTGGGGTGACTAGGACGTGCGCGCGCACCCTATAGAGAGAAGCTAGTCACATGGGTTGTTATTATTACCGGTGTGCGGAGTAGCCACTACAAGGCCCAGTGCGGGGTGGGGTGACTAGGACGTGCGCGCGCACCCTATAGAGAGCAGCTAGTCACATGGGTTGTTATTATTACCGGTGTGCGGAGTAGCCACTACAAGGCCCAGTGCCAGGTGGGGTGACTAGGACGTGCGCGCGCACCCTATAGAGAGCAGCTAGTCACATGGGTTGTTATTATTACCGGTGTGCGGAGTAGCCACTACAAGGCCCAGTGCGGGGTGGGGTGACTAGGACGTGCGCGCGCACCCTATAGAGAGCAGCTAGTCACATGGGTTGTTATTATTACCGGTGTGCGGAGTAGCCACTACAAGGCCCAGTGCCAGGTGGGGTGACTAGGACGTGCGCGCGCACCCTATAGAGAGCAGCTAGTCACATGGGTTGTTATTATTACCGGTGTACGGAGTAGCCACTACAAGGCCCAGTGCGCGGTGGGGTGACTAGGACGTGCGCGCGCACCCTATAGAGAGCAGCTAGTCACATGGGTTGTTATTATTACCGGTGTGCGGAGTAGCCACTACAAGGCCCAGTGCCAGGTGGGGTGACTAGGACGTGCGCGCGCACCCTATAGAGAGCAGCTAGTCACATGGGTTGTTATTATTACCGGTGTGCGGAGTAGCCCCTACAAGGCCCAGTGCCAGGTGGGGTGACTAGGACGTGCGCGTGCACCCTATAGAGAGCAGCTAGTCACATGGGTTGTTATTATTACCGGTGTGCGGAGTAGCCACTACAAGGCCCAGTGCGGGGTGGGGTGACTAGGACGTGCGCGCGCACCCTATAGAGGGCAGCTAGTCACATGGGTTGTTATTATTACCGGTGTGCGGAGTAGCCACTACAAGGCCCAGTGCGAGGTGGGGTGACTAGGACATGCGTGCGCACCCTATAGAGAGCAGCTAGTCACATGGGTTGTTATTATTACCGGTGTGCGGAGTAGCCACTACAAGGCCCAGTGCGAGGTGGGGTGACTAGGACGTGCGCGCGCACCCTATAGAGAGCAGCTAGTCACATGGGTTGTTATTATTACCGGTGTGCGGAGTAGCCACTACAAGGCCCAGTGCCAGGTGGGGTGACTAGGACGTGCGCGCGCACCCTATAGAGAGCAGCTAGTCACATGGGTTGTTATTATTACCGGTGTGCGGAGTAGCCACTACAAGGCCCAGTGCGGGGTGGGGTGACTAGGACGTGCGCGCGCACCCTATAGAGAGCAGCTAGTCACATGGGTTGTTATTATTACCGGTGTGCGGAGTAGCCACTACAAGGCCCAGTGCCAGGTGGGGTGACTAGGACGTGCGCGCGCACCCTATAGAGAGCAGCTAGTCACATGGGTTGTTATTATTACCGGTGTGCGGAGTAGCCACTACTAGGCCCAGTGCCAGGTGGGGTGACTAGGACGTGCGCGCGCACCCTATAGAGAGCAGCTAGTCACATGGGTTGTTATTATTACCGGTGTGCGGAGTAGCCACTACAAGGCCCAGTGCGGGGTGGGGTGACTAGGACGTGCGCGCGCACCCTATAGAGAGCAGCTAGTCACATGGGTTGTTATTATTACCGGTGTGCGGAGTAGCCACTACAAGGCCCAGTGCCAGGTGGGGTGACTAGGACGTGCGCGCGCACCCTATAGAGAGCAGCTAGTCACATGGGTTGTTATTATTACCGGTGTGCGGAGTAGCCACTACAAGGCCCAGTGCCAGGTGGGGTGACTAGGACGTGCGCGCGCACCCTATAGAGAGCAGCTAGTCACATGGGTTGTTATTATTACCGGTGTGCGGAGTAGCCACTACAAGGCCCAGTGCCAGGTGGGGTGACTAGGACGTGCGCGCGCACCCTATAGAGAGCAGCTAGTCACATGGGTTGTTATTATTACCGGTGTGCGGAGTAGCCACTACAAGGCCCAGTGCGGGGTGGGGTGACTAGGACGTGCGCGCGCACCCTATAGAGCGCAGCTAGTCACATGGGTTGTTATTATTACCGGTGTGCGGAGAAGCCACTACAAGGCCCAGTGCCAGGTGGGGTGACTAGGACGTGCGCGCGCACCCTATAGAGAGCAGCTAGTCACATGGGTTGTTATTATTACCGGTGTGCGGAGTAGCCACTACAAGGCCCAGTGCCAGGTGGGGTGACTAGGACGTGCGTGCGCACCCTATAGAGAGCAGCTAGTCACATGGGTTGTTATTATTACCGGTGTGCGGAGTAGCCACTACAAGGCCCAGTGCCAGGTGGGGTGACTAGGACGTGCGCGCGCACCCTATAGAGAGCAGCTAGTCACATGGGTTGTTATTATTACCGGTGTGCGGAGTAGCCACTACAAGGCTCAGTGCGGGGTGGGGTGACTAGGACGTGCGCGCGCACCCTATAGAGAGCAGCTAGTCACATGGGTTGTTATTATTACCGGTGTGCGGAGTAGCCACTACAAGGCCCAGTGCCAGGTGGGGTGACTAGGACGTGCGCGCGCACCCTATAGAGAGCAGCTAGTCACATGGGTTGTTATTATTACCGGTGTGCGGAGTAGCCACTACAAGGCCCAGTGCCAGGTGGGGTGACTAGGACGTGCGCGCGCACCCTATAGAGAGCAGCTAGTCACATGGGTTGTTATTATTACCGGTGTGCGGAGTAGCCACTACAAGGCCCAGTGCCAGGTGGGGTGACTAGGACGTGCGCGCGCACCCTATAGAGAGCAGCTAGTCACATGGGTTGTTATTATTACCGGTGTGCGGAGTAGCCACTACAAGGCTCAGTGCTGGGTGGGGTGACTAGGACGTGCGCGCGCACCCTATAGAGAGCAGCTAGTCACATGGGTTGTTATTATTACCGGTGTGCGGAGTAGCCACTACAAGGCCCAGTGCCAGGTGGGGTGACTAGGACGTGCGCGCGCACCCTATAGAGAGCAGCTAGTCACATGGGTTGTTATTATTACCGGTGTGCGGAGTAGCCACTACAAGGCCCAGTGCCAGGTGGGGTGACTAGGACGTGCGCGCGCACCCTATAGAGAGCAGCTAGTCACATGGGTTGTTATTATTACAAGTGTGCGGAGTAGCCACTACAAGGCTCAGTGCCAGGTGGGGTGACTAGGACGTGCGCGCGCACCCTATAGAGAGCAGCTAGTCACATGGGTTGTTATTATTACCGGTGTGCGGAGTAGCCACTACAAGGCCCAGTGCGGGGTGGGGTGACTAGGACGTGCGCGCGCACCCTATAGAGAGCAGCTAGTCACGTGGGTTGTTATTATTACCGGTGTGCGGAGTAGCCACTACAAGGCCCAGTGCCAGGTGGGGTGACTAGGACGTGCGCGCGCACCCTATAGAGAGCAGCTAGTCTCATGGGTTGTTATTATTACCGGTGTGCGGAGTAGCCACTACAAGGCTCAGTGCCAGGTGGGGTGACTAGGACGTGCGCGCGCACCCTATAGAGAGCAGCTAGTCACATGGGTTGTTATTATTACCGGTGTGCGGAGTAGCCACTACAAGGCCCAGTGCCAGGTGGGGTGACTAGGACGTGCGCGCGCACCCTATAGAGAGCAGCTAGTCACATGGGTTGTTATTATTACCGGTGTGCGGAGTAGCCACTACAAGGCCCAGTGCCAGGTGGGGTGACTAGGACGTGCGCGCGCACCCTATAGAGAGCAGCTAGTCAATTGGGTTGTTATTATTACCGGTGTGCGGAGTAGCCACTACAAGGCCCAGTGCCAGGTGGGGTGACTAGGACGTGCGCGCGCACCCTATAGAGAGCAGCTAGTCACATGGGTTGTTATTATTACCGGTGTGCAGTAGCCACTACAAGGCCCAGTGCCAGGTGGGGTGACTAGGACGTGCGCGCGCACCCTATAGAGAGCAGCTAGTCACATGGGTTGTTATTATTACCGGTGTGCGGAGTAGCCACTACAAGGCCCAGTGCCAGGTGGGGTGACTAGGACGTGCGCGCGCACCCTATAGAGAGCAGCTAGTCACATGGGTTGTTATTATTACCGGTGTGCGGAGTAGCCACTACAAGGCCCAGTGCGGGGTGGGGTGACTAGGACGTGCGCGCGCACCCTATAGAGAGCAGCTAGTCACATGGGATGTTATTATTACCGGTGTGCGGAGTAGCCACTACAAGGCCCAGTGCCAGGTGGGGTGACTAGGACGTGCGCGCGCACCCTATAGAGAGCAGCTAGTCACATGGGTTGTTATTATTACCGGTGTGCGGAGTAGCCACTACAAGGCCCAGTGCGGGGTGGGGTGACTAGGACGTGCGCGCGCACCCTATAGAGAGCAGCTAGTCACATGGGTTGTTATTATTACCGGTGTGCGGAGTAGCCACTACAAGGCCCAGTGCCAGGTGGGGTGACTAGGACGTGCGCGCGCACCCTATAGAGAGCAGCTAGTCACATGGGTTGTTATTATTACCGGTGTGCGGAGTAGCCACTACAAGGCCCAGTGCGAGGTGGGGTGACTAGGACGTGCGCGCGCACCCTATAGAGAGCAGCTAGTCACATGGGTTGTTATTATTACCGGTGTGCGGAGTAGCCACTACAAGGCCCAGTGCCAGGTGGGGTGACTAGGACGTGCGCGCGCACCCTATAGAGAGCAGCTAGTCACATGGGTTGTTATTATTACCGGTGTGCGGAGTAGCCACTACAAGGCCCAGTGCGAGGTGGGGTGACTAGGACGTGCGCGCGCACCCTAAAGAGAGCAGCTAGTCACATGGGTTGTTATTATTACCGGTGTGCGGAGTAGCCACTACAAGGCCCAGTGCCAGGTGGGGTGACTAGGACGTGCGCGCGCACCCTATAGAGAGCAGCTAGTCACATGGGTTGTTATTATTACCGGTGTGCGGAGTAGCCACTACAAGGCCCAGTGCGGGGTGGGGTGACTAGGACGTGCGCGCGCACCCTATAGAGAGCAGCTAGTCACATGGGTTGTTATTATTACCGGTGTGCGGAGTAGCCACTACAAGGCCCAGTGCGGGGTGGGGTGACTAGGACGTGCGCGCGCACCCTATAGAGAGCAGCTAGTCACATGGGTTGTTATTATTACCGGTGTGCGGAGTAGCCACTACAAGGCCCAGTGCCAGGTGGGGTGACTAGGACGTGCGCGCGCACCCTATAGAGAGCAGCTAGTGACATGGGTTGTTATTATTACCGGTGTGCGGAGTAGCCACTACAAGGCCCAGTGCGGGGTGGGGTGACTAGGACGTGCGCGCGCACCCTATAGAGAGTAGCTAGTCACATGGGTTGTTATTATTACCGGTGTGCGGAGTAGCCACTACAAGGCCCAGTGCCAGGTGGGGTGACTAGGACGTGCGCGCGCACCCTATAGAGAGCAGCTAGTCACATGGGTTGTTATTATTACCGGTGTGCGGAGTAGCCACTACAAGGCCCAGTGCCTGGTGGGGTGACTAGGACGTGCGCGCGCACCCTATAGAGAGCAGCTAGTCACATGGGTTGTTATTATTACCGGTGTGCGGAGTAGCCACTACAAGGCCCAGTGCGGGGTGGGGTGACTAGGACGTGCGCGCGCACCCTATAGAGGGCAGCTTGTCACATGGGTTGTTATTATTACCGGTGTGCGGAGTAGCCACTACAAGGCCCAGTGCCAGGTGGGGTGACTAGGACGTGCGCGCGCACCCTATAGAGAGCAGCTAGTCACATGGGTTGTTTTTATTACCGGTGTGCGGAGTAGCCACTACAAGGCCCAGTGCCAGGTGGGGTGACTAGGACGTGCGCGCGCACCCTATAGAGAGCAGCTAGTCACATGGGTTGTTATTATTACCGGTGTGCGGAGTAGCCACTACAAGGCCCAGTGCCAGGTGGGGTGACTAGGACGTGCGCGCGCACCCTATAGAGAGCAGCTAGTCACATGGGTTGTTATTATTACCGGTGTGCGGAGTAGCCACTACAAGGCTCAGTGCCAGGTGGGGTGACTAGGACATGCGCGCGCACCCTATAGAGAGCAGCTAGTCACATGGGTTGTTATTATTACCGGTGTGCGGAGTAGCCACTACAAGGCCCAGTGCGGGGTGGGGTGACTAGGACGTGCGCGCGCACCCTATAGAGAGCAGCTAGTCACATGGGTTGTTATTATAACCGGTGTGCGGAGTAGCCACTACAAGGCCCAGTGCCAGGTGGGGTGACTAGGACGTGCGCGCGCACCCTATAGAGAGCAGCTAGTCACATGGGTTGTTATTATTACCGGTGTGCGGAGTAGCCACTACAAGGCTCAGTGCGGGGTGGGGTGACTAGGACGTGCGCGCGCACCCTATAGAGAGCAGCTAGTCACATGGGTTGTTATTATTACCGGTGTGCGGAGTAGCCACTACAAGGCTCAGTGCGAGGTGGGGTGACTAGGACGTGCGCGCGCACCCTATAGAGAGCAGCTAGTCACATGGGTTGTTATTATTACCGGTGTGCGGAGTAGCCACTACAAGGCCCAGTGCCAGGTGGGGTGACTAGGACGTGCGCGCGCACCCTATAGAGAGCAGCTAGTCACATGGGTTGTTATTATTACCGGTGTGCGGAGTAGCCACTACAAGGCCCAGTGCGGGGTGGGGTGACTAGGACGTGCGCGCGCACCCTATAGAGAGCAGCTAGTCACATGGGTTGTTATTATTACCGGTGTGCGGAGTAGCCACTACAAGGCCCAGTGCGGGGTGGGGTGACTAGGACGTGCGCGCGCACCCTATAGAGAGCAGCTAGTCACATGGGTTGTTATTATTACCGGTGTGCGGAGTAGCCACTACAAGGCCCAGTGCGGGGTGGGGTGACTAGGACGTGCGCGCGCACCCTATAGAGGGCAGCTAGTCACATGGGTTGTTATTATTACCGGGTGCGGAGTAGCCACTACAAGGCTCAGTGCCAGGTGGGGTGACTAGGACGTGCGCGCGCACCCTATAGAGAGCAGCTAGTCACATGGGTTGTTATTATTACCGGTGTGCGGAGTAGCCACTACAAGGCCCAGTGCGAGGTGGGGTGACTAGGACGTGCGCGCGCACCCTATAGAGAGCAGCTAGTCACATGGGTTGTTATTATTACCGGTGTGCGGAGTAGCCACTACAAGGCTCAGTGCGGGGTGGGGTGACTAGGACGTGCGCGCGCACCCTATAGAGAGCAGCTAGTCACATGGGTTGTTATTATTACCGGTGTGCGGAGTAGCCACTACAAGGCTCAGTGCGAGGTGGGGTGACTAGGACGGGCGCGCGCACCCTATAGAGAGCAGCTAGTCACATGGGTTGTTATTATTACCGGTGTGCGGAGTAGCCACTACAAGGCCCAGTGCGAGGTGGGGTGACTAGGACGTGCGCGCGCACCCTATAGAGAGCAGCTAGTCACATGGGTTGTTATTATTACCGGTGTGCGGAGTAGCCACTACAAGGCTCAGTGCGGGGTGGGGTGACTAGGACGTGCGCGCGCACCCTATAGAGAGCAGCTAGTCACATGGGTTGTTATTATTACCGGTGTGCGGAGTAGCCACTACAAGGCTCAGTGCGAGGTGGGGTGACTAGGACGTGCGCGCGCACCCTATAGAGAGCAGCTAGTCACATGGGTTGTTATTATTACCGGTGTGCGGAGTAGCCACTACAAGGCCCAGTGCGGGGTGGGGTGACTAGGACGTGCAAGCGCACCCTATAGAGAGCAGCTAGTCACATGGGTTGTTATTATTACCGGTGTGCGGAGTAGCCACTACAAGGCCCAGTGCCAGGTGGGGTGACTAGGACGTGCGCGCGCACCCTATAGAGAGCAGCTAGTCACATGGGTTGTTATTATTACCGGTGTGCGGAGTAGCCACTTCAAGGCCCAGTGCCAGGTGGGGTGACTAGGACGTGCGCGCGCACCCTATAGAGAACAGCTAGTCACATGGGTTGTTATTATTACCGGTGTGTGGAGTAGCCACTACAAGGCCCAGTGCCAGGTGGGGTGACTAGGACGTGCGCGCGCACCCTATAGAGAGCAGCTAGTCACATGGGTTGTTATTATTACCGGTGTGCGGAGTAGCCACTACAAGGCTCAGTGCCAGGTGGGGTGACTAGGACGTGCGCGCGCACCCTATAGAGAGCAGCTAGTCACATGGGTTGTTATTATAACCGGGGTGCGGAGTAGCCAATACAACTCCCAGTGCGAGGTGGGGTGACTAGGACGTGCGCGCGCACCCTATAGAATGCAGCTAGTCACTTGGGTTGTTATTATTACCGGTGTGCGGAGTAGCCACTACAAGGCCCAGTGCCAGGTGGGGTGACTAGGACGTGCGCGCGCACCCTATAGAGAGCAGCTAGTCACATGGGTTGTTATTATTACCGGTGTGCGGAGTAGCCACTACAAGGCCCAGTGCCAGGTGGGGTGACTAGGACTTGTTATTATAACCGGTGCGCGGAGTAGCCACTACAAGGCCCAGTGCCAGGTGGGGTGACTAGGACGTGCGCGCGCACCCTATAGAGAGCAGCTAGTCACATGGGTTGTTATTATTACCGGTGTGCGGAGTAGCCACTACAAGGCTCAGTGCGGGGTGGGGTGACTAGGACGTGCGCGCGCTCCCTATAGAGAGCAGCTAGTCTCATGGGTTGTTATTATTACCGGTGTGCGGAGTAGCCACTACAAGGCCCAGTGCCAGGTGGGGTGACTAGGACGTGCGCGCGCACCCTATAGAGAGCAGCTAGTCACATGGGTTGTTATTATTACCGGTGCGCGGAGTAGCCACTACAAGGCCCAGTGCCAGGTGGGGTGACTAGGACGTGCGCGCGCACCCTATAGAGAGCAGCTAGTCACATGGGTTGTTATTATTACCGGTGTGCAGTAGCCACTACAAGGCCCAGTGCCAGGTGGGGTGACTAGGACGTGCGCGCGCACCCTATAGAGAGAGCAGCTAGTCACATGGGTTGTTATTATTACCGGTGTGCGGAGTAGCCACTACAAGGCCCAGTGCCAGGTGGGGTGACTAGGACGTGCGCGCGCACCCTATAGAGAGCAGCTAGTCACATGGGTTGTTATTATTACCGGTGTGCGGAGTAGCCACTACAAGGCCCAGTGCCAGGTGGGGTGACTAGGACGTGCGCGCGCACCCTATAGAGAGCAGCTAGTCACATGGGTTGTTATTATTACCGGTGTGCGGAGTAGCCACTACAAGGCCCAGTGCGAGGTGGGGTGACTAGGACGTGCGCGCGCACCCTAAAGAGAGCAGCTAGTCACATGGGTTGTTATTATTACCGGTGTGCGGAGTAGCCACTACAAGGTTTAGTGCCAGGTGGGGTGACTAGGACGTGCGCGCGCACCCTATAGAGAGCAGCTAGTCACATGGGTTGTTATTATTACCGGTGTGCAGAGTAGCCACTACAAGGCCCAGTGCGGGGTGGGGTGACTAGGACGTGCGCGCGCACCCTATAGAGAGCAGCTAGTCACATGGGTTGTTATTATTACCGGTGTGCGGAGTAGCCACTACAAGGCCCAGTGCGGGGTGGGGTGACTAGGACGTGCGCGCGCACCCTATAGAGAGCAGCTAGTCACATGGGTTGTTATTATTACCGGTGTGCGGAGTAGCCACTACAAGGCCCAGTGCCAGGTGGGGTGACTAGGACGTGCGCGCGCACCCTATAGAGAGCAGCTAGTGACATGGGTTGTTATTATTACCGGTGTGCGGAGTAGCCACTACAAGGCCCAGTGCGGGGTGGGGTGACTAGGACGTGCGCGCGCACCCTATAGAGAGTAGCTAGTCACATGGGTTGTTATTATTACCGGTGTGCGGAGTAGCCACTACAAGGCCCAGTGCCAGGTGGGGTGACTAGGACGTGCGCGCGCACCCTATAGAGAGCAGCTAGTCACATGGGTTGTTATTATTACCGGTGTGCGGAGTAGCCACTACAAGGCCCAGTGCCTGGTGGGGTGACTAGGACGTGCGCGCGCACCCTATAGAGAGCAGCTAGTCACATGGGTTGTTATTATTACCGGTGTGCGGAGTAGCCACTACAAGGCTCAGTGCGAGGTGGGGTGACTAGGACGTGCGCGCGCACCCTATAGAGAGCAGCTAGTCACATGGGTTGTTATTATTACCGGTGTGCGGAGTAGCCACTACAAGGCCCAGTGCGAGGTGGGGTGACTAGGACGTGCGCGCGCACCCTATAGAGAGCAGCTAGTCACATGGGTTGTTATTATTACCGGTGTGCGGAGTAGCCACTACAAGGCTCAGTGCGGGGTGGGGTGACTAGGACGTGCGCGCGCACCCTATAGAGAGCAGCTAGTCACATGGGTTGTTATTATTACCGGTGTGCGGAGTAGCCACTACAAGGCTCAGTGCGAGGTGGGGTGACTAGGACGTGCGCGCGCACCCTATAGAGAGCAGCTAGTCACATGGGTTGTTATTATTACCGGTGTGCGGAGTAGCCACTACAAGGCCCAGTGCGGGGTGGGGTGACTAGGACGTGCAAGCGCACCCTATAGAGAGCAGCTAGTCACATGGGTTGTTATTATTACCGGTGTGCGGAGTAGCCACTACAAGGCCCAGTGCCAGGTGGGGTGACTAGGACGTGCGCGCGCACCCTATAGAGAGCAGCTAGTCACATGGGTTGTTATTATTACCGGTGTGCGGAGTAGCCACTACAAGGCCCAGTGCCAGGTGGGGTGACTAGGACGTGCGCGCGCACCCTATAGAGAGCAGCTAGTCACATGGGTTGTTATTATTACCGGTGTGCGGAGTAGCCACTACAAGGCCCAGTGCCAGGTGGGGTGACTAGGACTTGTTATTATAACCGGTGCGCGGAGTAGCCACTACAAGGCCCAGTGCCAGGTGGGGTGACTAGGACGTGCGCGCGCACCCTATAGAGAGCAGCTAGTCACATGGGTTGTTATTATTACCGGTGTGCGGAGTAGCCACTACAAGGCTCAGTGCGGGGTGGGGTGACTAGGACGTGCGCGCGCTCCCTATAGAGAGCAGCTAGTCTCATGGGTTGTTATTATTACCGGTGTGCGGAGTAGCCACTACAAGGCCCAGTGCCAGGTGGGGTGACTAGGACGTGCGCGCGCACCCTATAGAGAGCAGCTAGTCACATGGGTTGTTATTATTACCGGTGCGCGGAGTAGCCACTACAAGGCCCAGTGCCAGGTGGGGTGACTAGGACGTGCGCGCGCACCCTATAGAGAGCAGCTAGTCACATGGGTTGTTATTATTACCGGTGTGCAGTAGCCACTACAAGGCCCAGTGCCAGGTGGGGTGACTAGGACGTGCGCGCGCACCCTATAGAGAGAGCAGCTAGTCACATGGGTTGTTATTATTACCGGTGTGCGGAGTAGCCACTACAAGGCCCAGTGCCAGGTGGGGTGACTAGGACGTGCGCGCGCACCCTATAGAGAGCAGCTAGTCACATGGGTTGTTATTATTACCGGTGTGCGGAGTAGCCACTACAAGGCCCAGTGCGAGGTGGGGTGACTAGGACGTGCGCGCGCACCCTATAGAGAGCAGCTAGTCACATGGGTTGTTATTATTACCGGTGTGCAGTAGCCACTACAAGGCCCAGTGCCAGGTGAGGTGACTAGGACGTGCGCGCGCACCCTATAGAGAGCAGCTAGTCACATGGGTTGTTATTATTACCGGTGTGCGGAGTAGCCACTACAAGGCCCAGTGCCAGGTGAGGTGACTAGGACGTGCGCGCGCACCCTATAGAGAGCAGCTAGTCACATGGGTTGTTATTATTACCGGTGTGCGGAGTAGCCACTACAAGGCCCAGTGCGAGGTGGGGTGACTAGGACGTGCGCGCGCACCCTATAGAGGGCAGCTAGTCACATGGGTTGTTATTATTACCGGTGTGCGGAGTAGCCACTACAAGGCCCAGTGCGAGGTGGGGTGACTAGGACGTGCGCGCGCACCCTATAGAGAGCAGCTAGTCACATGGGTTGTTATTATTACCGGTGTGCGGAGTAGCCACTACAAGGCCCAGTGCCAGGTGGGGTGACTAGGACGTGCGCGCGCACCCTATAGAGGGCAGCTAGTCACATGGGTTGTTATTATTACCGGTGTGCGGAGTAGCCACTACAAGGCCCAGTGCCAGGTGGGGTGACTAGGACGTGCGCGCGCACCCTATAGAGGGCAGCTAGTCACATGGGTTGTTATTATTACCGGTGTGCAGTAGCCACTACAAGGCCCAGTGCCAGGTGGGGTGACTAGGACGTGCGCGCGCACCCTATAGAGAGCAGCTAGTCACATGGGTTGTTATTATTACCGGTGTGCGGAGTAGCCACTACAAGGCCCAGTGCCAGGTGGGGTGACTAGGACGTGCGCGCGCACCCTATAGAGAGCAGCTAGTCACATGGGTTGTTATTATTACCGGTGTGCGGAGTAGCCACTACAAGGCCCAGTGCCAGGTGGGGTGACTAGGACGTGCGCGCGCACCCTATAGAGGGCAGCTAGTCACATGGGTTGTTATTATTACCGGTGTGCGGAGTAGCCACTACAAGGCCCAGTGCCAGGTGGGGTGACTAGGACGTGCGCGCGCACCCTATAGAGAGCAGCTAGTCACATGGGTTGTTATTATTACCGGTGTGCGGAGTAGCCACTACAAGGCCCAGTGCGAGGTGGGGTGACTAGGACGTGCGCGCGCACCCTATAGAGAGCAGCTAGTCACATGGGTTGTTATTATTACCGGTGTGTGGAGTAGCCACTACAAGGCCCAGTGCCAGGTGGGGTGACTAGGACGTGCGCGCGCACCCTATAGAGAGCAGCTAGTCACATGGGTTGTTATTATTACCGGTGTGCGGAGTAGCCACTACAAGGCCCAGTGCCAGGTGGGGTGACTAGGACGTGCGCGCGCACCCTATAGAGAGCAGCTAGTCACATGGGTTGTTATTATTACCGGTGTGCGGAGTAGCCACTACAAGGCCCAGTGCCAGGTGGGGTGACTAGGACGTGCGCGCGCACCCTATAGAGAGCAGCTAGTCACATGGGTTGTTATTATTACCGGTGTGCGGAGTAGCCACAACAAGGCTCAGTGCCAGGTGGGGTGACTAGGACGTGCGCGCGCACCCTATAGAGAGCAGCTAGTCACATGGGTTGTTATTATACCGGTGTGCAGTAGCCACTACAAGGCCCAGTGCGAGGTGGGGTGACTAGGACGTGCGCGCGCACCCTATAGAGAGCAGCTAGTCACATGGGTTGTTATTATTACCGGTGTGCGGAGTAGCCACTACAAGGCCCAGTGCCAGGTGGGGTGACTAGGACGTGCGCGCGCACCCTATAGAGAGCAGCTAGTCACATGGGTTGTTATTATTACCGGTGTGTGGAGTAGCCACTACAAGGCCCAGTGCCAGGTGGGGTGACTAGGACGTGCGCGCGCACCCTATAGAGAGCAGCTAGTCACATGGGTTGTTATTATTACCGGTGTGCGGAGTAGCCACTACAAGGCTCAGTGCGGGGTGGGGTGACTAGGACGTGCGCGCGCACCCTATAGAGAGCAGCTAGTCACATGGGTTGTTATTATTACCGGTGTGCGGAGTAGCCACTACAAGGCCCAGTGCCAGGTGGGGTGACTAGGACGTGCGCGCGCACCCTATAGAGGGCAGCTATTCACATGGGTTGTTATTATTACCGGTGTGCGGAGTAGCCACTACAAGGCCCAGTGCCAGGTGGGGTGACTAGGACGTGCGCGCGCACCCTATAGAGAGCAGCTAGTCACATGAGTTGTTATTATTACCGGTGTGCGGAGTAGCCACTACAAGGCCCAGTGCGGGGTGGGGTGACTAGGACGTGCGCGCGCACCCTATAGAGAGCAGCTAGTCACATGGGTTGTTATTATTACCGGTGTGCGGAGTAGCCACTACAAGGCCCAGTGCGGGGTGGGGTGACTAGGACGTGCGCGCGCACCCTATAGAGAGCAGCTAGTCACATGGGTTGTTATTATTACCGGTGTGCGGAGTAGCCACTACAAGGCCCAGTGCGGGGTGGGGTGACTAGGACGTGCGCGCGCACCCTATAGAGAGCAGCTAGTCACATGGGTTGTTATTATTACCGGTGTGCGGAGTAGCCACTACAAGGCCCAGTGCCAGGTGGGGTGACTAGGACGTGCGCGCGCACCCTATAGAGAGCAGCTAGTCACATGGGTTGTTATTATTACCGGTGTGCGGAGTAGCCACTACAAGGCCCAGTGCGGAGTGGGGTGACTAGGACGTACGCGCGCACCCTATAGAGAGCAGCTAGTCACTTGGGTTGTTATTATTACCGGTGTGCGGAGTAGCCACTACAAGGCCCAGTGCCAGGTGGGGTGACTAGGACGTGCGCGCGCACCCTATAGAGGGCAGCTAGTCACATGGGTTGTTATTATTACCGGTGTGCAGTAGCCACTACAAGGCCCAGTGCCAGGTGGGGTGACTAGGACGTGCGCGCGCACCCTATAGAGAGCAGCTAGTCACATGGGTTGTTATTATTACCGGTGTGCGGAGTAGCCACTACAAGGCCCAGTGCCAGGTGGGGTGACTAGGACGTGCGCGCGCACCCTATAGAGGGCAGCTAGTCACATGGGTTGTTATTATTACCGGTGTGCGGAGTAGCCACTACAAGGCCCAGTGCCAGGTGGGGTGACTAGGACGTGCGCGCGCACCCTATAGAGAGCAGCTAGTCACATGGGTTGTTATTATTACCGGTGTGCGGAGTAGCCACTACAAGGCCCAGTTCCAGGTGGGGTGACTAGGACGTGCGCGCGCACCCTATAGAGAGCAGCTAGTCACATGGGTTGTTATTATTACCGGTGTGTGGAGTAGCCACTACAAGGCCCAGTGCCAGGTGGGGTGACTAGGACGTGCGCGCGCACCCTATAGAGAGCAGCTAGTCACATGGGTTGTTATTATTACCGGTGTGCGGAGTAGCCACTACAAGGCCCAGTGCCAGGTGGGGTGACTAGGACGTGCGCGCGCACCCTATAGAGAGCAGCTAGTCACATGGGTTGTTATTATTACCGGTGTGCGGAGTAGCCACTACAAGGCCCAGTGCGGGGTGGGGTGACTAGGACGTGCGCGCGCACCCTATAGAGAGCAGCTAGTCACATGGGTTGTTAGTATTACCGGTGTGCGGAGTAGCCACTACAAGGCCCAGTGCCAGGTGGGGTGACTAGGACGTGCTAGTCAGGAGGGAAATCGCTACCACTATGATTCCGCTAAACTTTTTGAGTAGAAGCAAGACACGGGTATCAAAATGTTCGTATGAAGGTCAGGAATCATCTCTACCCAGTGTGCATCTCGGCATTTGATGCGGGTGGCGGGGGGCGGGGGTCAAAGGTCACGCGCGCGGCGCTCCATTATTTTGGTTTTATCTCCCGAACTAATAAACATACGTAGTTCTAGTTTTCGAAATTAAATACCTCATAAACCGGCTAATTGATAACTGGCAATTGATCTGCCCTCTGACGTCACGAAGTCCCAGAGTTGGGACAAATCCGCTTACAGTTACGAATTCACGCGCATGACATACGACACCTATCTCGTTCTAGCTGCTATAATATTCATTTTAAGGTAAAACGTTTGGGAACGCGTATTTAGTGCACATATCAGTGGTTCTTAAAACGATTATTTCAAAATTATAGACCGAGTAGTTAACTTGTTATAACCATTCACGCATCAGAATATGTCAAAGTTAGCAAAGTGTGTTTGTTTTTCCAACTTCAAGTGGCGAAAAACTAATGACCGAATTAGAACGAGAGGTCCTTAAAGATACGCAGCAATAATGTGAGACAATAATTAAATAAACTTTCAAAATTATAGACCCAGTAGTTGACTTGTTATAACAATTCACGAATCATAATATGTAAAAATGAGCAAAGTGTGTTTGTTTTTCAACTTCAATTGGCAATAAACTAATGATCGGATTGGAACGAGAGGTCCTTAGGAATACGAACCAATAATGTGAGACAATAATTACATAAACTTTCTAGATAGAAAGTGCCTAGAACGAAAATTCATAGCATGCACTAATTTGCAGGGTGCAGCACTTGGGCTTCAAAAGCAGCGGTTTGGGCCATGAAACTACGCACCCTGCATATTAGTGCAAGCTATGAATTTTCGTTCAGAGCACTTTCTATCTAAAAAGTTTATTAATACATATTAAAAATAAGTTTACTAAGGTGCAGTTGGGTCTACAAGGTTTAATTGTAAATATTTTAGTTGAAAGAACGGACGTAAGGCCTACATTTACCGCCCGCGCCGACAATGAACAATTTCAGGGATCTCGCAAACACCTCTTGCATTTATCAGTTTTGGAGGCTTTATTTTTTTTAATAACATCCTCGTCAGGATACCAGTGGACGTCTGGCTCCTCTGGCCACCTCCATCCTTTATGGCCACTCATGACCATCACACTGACGCGAACACTTCCTCTTTTTTTTCAATAATCGTTCCTGGGAAGAATTCCTCTTCATAGGTATCAGATTGATAAAGTGGGCCTACACAAATTCTTAGGTCTGATGGGCCTGTATTCTGTAAGCAATTAAACTAAGTAAAACAGGCAGTAACTAAATAAAAAATAGGATTTAGCTTTGCATTGGAAGACTTCTTATTAACCTAAAAAAAAGTAGCAACAATTTGAAAGTAATACCACGTGGTTCTAATCTAAATAATAAAGTCAATACTTCCTAAAAACCCAGTACGTGTAAGCTATCACCTCAGAAATGCAAAAGATATGGTTAAACCAAGCATCCTGTTGCACATGACCAAGCTCATGTCAGCCAAAATTAGGCCTCTATATTATCCACCCGCATGCACATAAAAACTATTGAACTCTTGGTGCTATTATTTTTAATACATACTACTAGTTATAATGTTCACTAATGCAAAGTTTGAAAGCCATACTTAAAATACTTAAACATAAACATAATTCGGAATTCACAACACGACAAATGGAAAATTTGAATACATGCAGGCTTTGATTCCTCCCAACAAAAGTTTGTGAGTTTATCATTCTTTAACTAACACATATAACGTAATTAAATCTTAACTTTAAATATGTCGTAGGTTTTCGCGGCCAAGTCTTCACTAAAACTTGCAGTCGGAACGAAACGTCAGACCTTTAAATTCAATGGACTCACCGATACCTGGGATCCAAATTGCAGTTTTATTGCTGGATATAGTTTCTTCATTTGTGTTCAATGTATAGTGTATGTAGTAGCAATTTGCAGTAATTGAAGTTTGAGTTTGAAAGCACATTGGATCCATTTGATTCGTTTCTGTTTACAAAGTAGCACATAATGTATCCACTGGCTACAAGTTTCACACCTTATACAGTGCCTTGCACAGTACAGATGGGATGGAGATTATCTACATACTACTGTCATTGCAAATCTGACGCGTTTGCGTGCAAGTTTTCTATACAATTTCATTTTTGCTATCATTAAATTTCAGGCGATATTTGCAAGTCTGTACTATCAAAATATGACACACCAAGAAGGAAAATATTCCTTTTAGTCCGACTTACGAGCTACTGTCCGGACGGATCCACGCACAACACATCCGCACTTACCTCGTTCTAGCTGCTCTTACATTCATTTAAGGTGTTACCTATAGGAAAGCATAATAGTTCACGTATCAGTGGCCATTTTAAAGATTATTTCAAAAGTATAGACCCAGTAGTTTGTTATAACAATTTACCCATACTTGTACAAATGAGCAACGTGTCTACGTGTTCGCAACTTCAATTGGAGAAAAGCTAATTATCGGATTTAAACGAGAGGTCCTTAAAAATACGTACCAACAATGTGAGACAATAATGAAATAAACTTTTTAGATAGAAAGTGCTCTGAACGAAAATTCATAGCTTGCACTAATATGCAGGGTGCGTAGTTTCATGGCCCAAACCGCTGCTTTTGAAGCCCAAGTGCTGCACCCTGCAAATTAGTGCATGCTATGAATTTTCGTTCTAGGCACTTTCTATCTAGAAAGTTTATGTAATTATTGTCTCACATTATTGGTTCGTATTCCTAAGGACCTCTCGTTCCAATCCGATCATTAGTTTATTGCCAATTGAAGTTGAAAAACAAACACACTTTGCTCATTTTTACATATTATGATTCGTGAATTGTTATAACAAGTCAACTACTGGGTCTATAATTTTGAAAGTTTATTTAATTATTGTCTCACATTATTGCTGCGTATCTTTAAGGACCTCTCGTTCTAATTCGGTCATTAGTTTTTCGCCACTTGAAGTTGGAAAAACAAACACACTTTGCTAACTTTGACATATTCTGATGCGTGAATGGTTATAACAAGTTAACTACTCGGTCTATAATTTTGAAATAATCGTTTTAAGAACCACTGATATGTGCACTAAATACGCGTTCCCAAACGTTTTACCTTAAAATGAATATTATAGCAGCTAGAACGAGATAGGTGTCGTATGTCATGCGCGTGAATTCGTAACTGTAAGCGGATTTGTCCCAACTCTGGGACTTAGTGACGTCAGAGGGCAGATCAATTACCAGTTATCAATTATCCGGTTTATGAGGTATTTAATTTCGAAAACTAGAACTACGTATGTTTATTGGTTCGGGAGATATAACCAAAATAATGGAGCGCCGCGCGCATGACCTTTGACCCCCGCCCCCCGCCACCCGCATCAAATGCCGAGATGCACACTGGGTAGAGATGATTCCTGACCTTCATACGAACATTTTGATACCCGTGTCTTGCTTCTACTCAAAAAGTTTAGCGGAATCGGTTTCTAGAGGTCTTTTTCAGATTTCCCTCCTGACTATGCGCGCGCACCCTATAGAGCAGCTAGTCACATGGGTTGTTATTATTACCGGTGTGCGGAGTAGCCACTACAAGGCCCAGTGCCAGGTGGGGTGACTAGGCGCACCTTATAGAGAGCAGCTAGTCACATGGGTTGTTATTATTACCGGTGTGCAGAGTAGCCACTACAAGGCCCAGTGCCAGGTGGGGTGACTAGGCGCACCTTATAGAGAGCAGCTAGTCACATGGGTTGTTATTATTACCGGTGTGCGGAGTAGCCACTACAAGGCCCAGTGCCAGGTGGGGTGACTAGGCGCACCTTATAGAGAGCAGCTAGTCACATGGGTTGTTATTATTACCGGTGTGCGGAGTAGCCACTACAAGGCCCAGTGCCAGGTGGGGTGACTAGGACGTGCGCGCGCACCCTATAGAGAGCAGCTAGTCATATGGGTTGTTATTATTACCGGTGTTAGGAGTAGCCACTACAAGGCTCAGTGCCAGGTGGGGTGACTAGGACGTGCGCGCGCACCCTATAGAGAGCAGCTAGTCACATGGGTTGTTATTATTACCGGTGTGCGGAGTAGCCACTACAAGGCCCAGTGCCAGGTGGGGTGACTAGGACGTGCGCGCGCACCCTATAGAGAGCAGCTAGTCACATGGGTTGTTATTATTACCGGTGTGCGGAGTAGCCACTACAAGGCCCAGTGCCAGGTGGGGTGACTAGGACGTGCGCGCGCACCCTATAGAGAGCAGCTAGTCACATGGGTTGTTATTATTACCGGTGTGCGGAGTAGCCACTACAGGGCCCAGTGCCAGGTGGGGTGACTAGGACGTGCGCGCGCACCCTATAGAGAGCAGCTAGTCACATGGGTTGTTATTATTACCGGTGTGCGGAGTAGCCACTACAAGGCCCAGTGCCAGGTGGGGTGACTAGGACGTGCGCGCGCACCCTATAGAGAGCAGCTAGTCACATGGGTTGTTATTATTACCGGTGTGCGGAGTAGCCACTACAAGGCCCAGTGCGGGGTGGGGTGACTAGGACGTGCGCGCGCACCCTATAGAGAGCAGCTAGTCACATGGGTTGTTATTATTACCGGTGTGCGGAGTAGCCACTACAAGGCCCAGTGCCAGGTGGGGTGACTAGGACGTGCGCGCGCACCCTATAGAGAGCAGCTAGTCACATGGGTTGTTATTATTACCGGTGTGCGGAGTAGCCACTACAAGGCCCAGTGCCAGGTGGGGTGACTAGGACGTGCGCGCGCACCCTATAGAGAGCAGCTAGTCACATGGGTTGTTATTATTACCGGTGTGCGGAGTAGCCACTACAAGGCCCAGTGCCAGGTGGGGTGACTAGGACGTGCGCGCGCACCCTATAGAGAGCAGCTAGTCACATGGGTTGTTATTATTACCGGTGTGCGGAGTAGCCACTACAAGGCCCAGTGCCAGGTGGGGTGACTAGGACGTGCGCGCGCACCCTATAGAGAGCAGCTAGTCACATGGGTTGTTATTATTACCGGTGTGCGGAGTAGCCACTACAAGGCCCAGTGCGAGGTGGGGTGACTAGGACGTGCGCGCGCACCCTATAGAGAGCAGCTAGTCACATGGGTTGTTATTATTACCGGTGTGCGGAGTAGCCACTACAAGGCCCAGTGCCAGGTGGGGTGACTAGGACGTGCGCGCGCACCCTATAGAGGGCAGCTAGTCACATGGGTTGTTATTATTACCGGTGTGCGGAGTAGCCACTACAAGGCCCAGTGCCAGGTGGGGTGACTAGGACGTGCGCGCGCACCCTATAGAGAGCAGCTAGTCACATGGGTTGTTATTATTACCGGTGTGCGGAGTAGCCACTACAAGGCCCAGTGCCAGGTGGGGTGACTAGGACGTGCGCGCGCACCCTATAGAGAGCAGCTAGTCACATGGGTTGTTATTATTACCGGTGTGCGGAGTAGCCACTACAAGGCCCAGTGCCAGGTGGGGTGACTAGGACGTGCGCGCGCACCCTATAGAGAGCAGCTAGTCACATGGGTTGTTATTATAACCGGTGTGCGGAGTAGCCACTACAAGGCCCAGTGCCAGGTGGGGTGACTAGGACGTGCGCGCGCACCCTGTAGAGAGCAGCTAGTCACATGGGTTGTTATTATTACCAGTGTGCGGAGTAGCCACTATAAGGCCCAGTGCCAGGTGGGGTGACTAGGACGTGCGCGCGCACCCTATAGAGAGCAGCTAGTCACATGGGTTGTTATTATTACCGGTGTGCGGAGTAGCCACTACAAGGCCCAGTGCCAGCTGGGGCGACTAGGACGTGCGCGCGCACCCTATAGAGAGCAGCTAGTCACATGGGTTGTTATTATTACCGGTGTGCGGAGTAGCCACTACAAGGCCCAGTGCGGGGTGGGGTGACTAGGACGTGCGCGCGCACCCTATAGAGAGCAGCTAGTCACATGGGTTGTTATTATGACCGGTGTGCGGAGTAGCCACTACAAGGCCCAGTGCCAGGTGGGGTGACTAGGACGTGCGCGCGCACCCTATAGAGAGCAGCAAGTCACATGGGTTGTTATTATTACCGGTGTGCGGAGTAGCCACTACAAGGCCCAGTGCGGGGTGGGGTGACTAGGACGTGCGCGCGCACCCTATAGAGAGCAGCTAGTCACATGGGTTGTTATTATTACCGGTGTGCGGAGTAGCCACTACAAGGCCCAGTGCCAGGTGGGGTGACTAGGACGTGCGCGCGCACCCTATAGAGAGCAGCTAGTCACATGGGTTGTTATTATTACCGGTGTGCGGAGTAGCCACTACAAGGCCCAGTGCCAGGTGGGGTGACTAGGACGTGCGCGCGCACCCTATAGAGAGCAGCTAGTCACATGGGTTGTTATTATTACCGGTGTGCGGAGTAGCCACTACAAGGCCCAGTGCGGGGTGGGGTGACTAGGACGTGCGCGCGCACCCTATAGAGAGCAGCTAGTCACATGGGTTGTTATTATTACCGGTGTGCGGAGTAGCCACTACAAGGCTCAGTGCCAGGTGGGGTGACTAGGACGTGCGCGCGCACCCTATAGAGAGCAGCTAGTCACATGGGTTGTTATTATTACCGGTGTGCGGAGTAGCCACTACAAGGCCCAGTGCCAGGTGGGGTGACTAGGACGTGCGCGCGCACCCTATAGAGGGCAGCTAGTCACATGGGTTGTTATTATTACCGGTGTGCGGAGTAGCCACTACAAGGCCCAGTGCCAGGTGGGGTGACTAGGACGTGCGCGCGCACCCTAAAGAGAGCAGCTAGTCACATGGGTTGTTATTATTACCGGTGTGCGGAGTAGCCACTACAAGGCCCAGTGCCAGGTGGGGTGACTAGGACGTGCGCGCGCCCCCTATAGAGAGCAGCTAGTCACATGGGTTGTTATTATTACCGGTGTGCGGAGTAGCCACTACAAGGCCCAGTGCGGGGTGGGGTGACTAGGACGTGCGCGCGCACCCTATAGAGAGCAGCTAGTCACATGGGTTGTTATTATTACCGGTGTGCGGAGTAGCCACTACAAGGCTCAGTGCCAGGTGGGGTGACTAGGACGTGCGCGCGCACCCTATAGAGAGCAGCTAGTCACATGGGTTGTTATTATTACCGGTGTGCGGAGTAGCCACTACAAGGCCCAGTGCCAGGTGGGGTGACTAGGACGTGCGCGCGCACCCTATAGAGAGCAGCTAGTCACATGGGTTGTTATTATTACCGGTGTGCGGAGTAGCTACTACAAGGCCCAGTGCGGGGTGGGGTGACTAGGACGTGCGCGCGCACCCTATAGAGAGCAGCTAGTCACATGGGTTGTTATTATTACCGGTGTGCGGAGTAGCCACTACAAGGCTCAGTGCCAGGTGGGGTGACTAGGACGTGCGCGCGCACCCTATAGAGAGCAGCTAGTCACATGGGTTGTTATTATTACCGGTGTGCGGAGTAGCCACTACAAGGCCCAGTGCGGGGTGGGGTGACTAGGACGTGCGCGCGCACCCTATAGAGAGCAGCTAGTCACATGGGTTGTTATTATTACCGGTGTGCGGAGTAGCCACTACAAGGCCCAGTGCCAGGTGGGGTGACTAGGACGTGCGCGCGCACCCTATAGAGAGCAGCTAGTCACATGGGTTGTTATTATTACCAGTGTGCGGAGTAGCCACTACAAGGCCCAGTGCCAGGTGGGGTGACTAGGACGTGCGCGCGCACCCTATAGAGAGCAGCTAGTCACATGGGTTGTTATAATTACCGGTGTGCGGAGTAGCCACTACAAGGCCCAGTGCCAGGTGGGGTGACTAGGACGTGCGCGCGCACCCTATAGAGAGCATCTAGTCACATGGGTTGTTATTATTACCGGTGTGCGGAGTAGCCACTACAAGGCCCAGTGCCAGGTGGGGTGACTAGGACGTGCGCGCGCACCCTATAGAGAGCAGCTAGTCACATGGGTTGTTATTATTACCGGTGTGCGGAGTAGCCACTACAAGGCCCAGTGCCAGGTGGGGTGACTAGGACGTGCGCGCGCACCTTATAGAGAGCAGCTAGTCACATGGGTTGTTATTATTACCGGTGTGCGGAGTAGCCACTACAAGGCCCAGTGCCAGGTGGGGTGACTAGGACGTGCGCGCGCACCCTATAGAGAGCAGCTAGTCACATGGGTTGTTATTATTACCGGTGTGCGGAGTAGCCACTACAAGGCCCAGTGCGGGGTGGGGTGACTAGGACGTGCGCGCGCACCCTATAGAGAGCAGCTAGTCACATGGGTTGTTATTATTACCGGTGTGCGAAGTAGCCACTACAAGGCCCAGTGCCAGGTGGGGTGACTAGGACGTGCGCGCGCACCCTATAGAGAGCAGCTAGTCACATGGGTTGTTATTATTACCGGTGTGCGGAGTAGCCACTACAAGGCCCAGTGCGAGGTGGGGTGACTAGGACGTGCGCGCGCACCCAATAGAGAGCAGCTAGTCACATGGGTTGTTATTATTACCGGTGTGCGGAGTAGCCACTACAAGGCCCAGTGCCAGGTGGGGTGACTAGGACGTGCGTTCGCACCCAATAGAGAGCAGCTAGTCACATGGGTTGTTATTATTACCGGTGTGCAGTAGCCACTACAAGGCCCAGTGCCAGGTAAGGTGACTAGGACGTGCGCGCGCACCCCATAGAGAGCAGCTAGTCACATGGGTTGTTATTATTACCGGTGTGCGGAGTAGCCACTACAAGGCCCAGTGCCAGGTGGGGTGACTAGGACGTGCGCGCGCACCCTATAGAGAGCAGCTAGTCACATGGGTTGTTATTATTACCGGTGTGCGGAGTAGCCACTACAAGGCCCAGTGCGGGGTGGGGTGACTAGGACGTGCGCGCGCACCCTATAGAGAGCAGCTAGTCACATGGGTTGTTATTATTACCGGTGTGCGGAGTAGCCACTACAAGGCCCAGTGCCAGGTGGGGTGACTAGGACGTGCGCGCGCACCCTATAGAGAGCAGCTAGTCACATGGGTTGTTATTATTACCGGTGTGCGGAGTAGCCACTACAAGGCCCAGTGCGGGGTGGGGTGACTAGGACGTGCGCGCGCACCCTATAGAGAGCAGCTAGTAGCATGGGTTGTTATTATTACCGGTGTGCGGAGTAGCCACTACAAGGCCCAGTGCCAGGTGGGGTGACTAGGACGTGCGCGCGCACCCTATAGAGAGCAGCTAGTCACATGGGTTGTTATTATTACCGGTGTGCAGTAGCCACTACAAGGCCCAGTGCGGGGTGGGGTGACTAGGACGTGCGCACGCACCCTATAGAGAGCAGCTAGTCACATGGGTTGTTATTATTACCGGTGTGCGGAGTAGCCACTACAAGGCCCAGTGCCAGGTGGGGTGACTAGGACGTGCGCGCGCACCCTATAGAGAGCAGCTACTCACATGGGTTGTTATTATTACCGGTGTGCGGAGTAGCCACTACAAGGCCCAGTGCCAGGTGGGGTGACTAGGACGTGCGCGCGCACCCTATAGAGAGCAGCTAGTCACATGGGTTGTTATTATTACCGGTGTGCGGAGTAGCCACTACAAGGCCCAGTGCGGGGTGGGGTGACTAGGACGTGCGCGCGCACCCTATAGAGAGCAGCTAGTCACATGGGTTGTTATTATTACCGGTGTGCAGTAGCCACTACAAGGCCCAGTGCGGGGTGGGGTGACTAGGACGTGCGCGCGCACCCTATAGAGAGCAGCTAGTCACATGGGTTGTTATTATTACCGGTGTGCGGAGTAGCCACTACAAGGCCCAGTGCCGAGTGGGGTGACTAGGACGTGCGCGCGCACCCTATAGAGAGCAGCTAGTCACATGGGTTGTTATTATTACCGGTGTGCGGAGTAGCCACTACAAGGCCCAGTGCGGGGTGGGGTGATTAGGACGTGCGCGCGCACCCTATAGAGAGCAGCTAGTCGCATGGGTTGTTATTATTACCGGTGTGCGGAGTAGCCACTACAAGGCCCAGTGCCAGGTGGGGTGACTAGGACGTGCGCGCGCACCCTATAGAGAGCAGCTAGTCACATGGGTTGTTATTATTACCGGTGTGCGGAGTAGCCACTACAAGGCCCAGTGCGGGGTGGGGTGACTAGGACGTGCGCGCGCACCCTATAGAGAGCAGCTAGTCACATGGGTTGTTATTATTACCGGTGTGCGGAGTAGCCACTACAAGGCCCAGTGCCAGGTGGGGTGACTAGGACGTGCGCGCGCACCCTATAGAGAGCAGCTAGTCACATGGGTTGTTATTATTACCGGTGTGCGGAGTAGCCACTACAAGGCCCAGTGCCAGGTGGGGTGACTAGGACGTGCGCGCGCACCCTATAGAGAGCAGCTAGTCGCATGGGTTGTTATTATTACCGGTGTGCGGAGTAGCCACTACAAGGCCCAGTGCGAGGTGGGGTGACTAGGACGTGCGCGCGCACCCTATAGAGAGCAGCTAGTCGCATGGGTTGTTATTATTACCGGTGTGCGGAGTAGCCACTACAAGGCCCAGTGCGAGGTGGGGTGACTAGGACGTGCGCGCGCACCCTATAGAGAGCAGCTAGTCACATGGGTTGTTATTATTACCGGTGTGCGGAGTAGCCACTACAAGGCCCAGTGCCAGGTGGGGTGACTAGGACGTGCGCGCGCACCCTATAGAGAGCAGCTAGTCACATGGGTTGTTATTATTACCGGTGTGCGGAGTAGCCACTACAAGGCCCAGTGCCAGGTGGGGTGACTAGGACGTGCGCGCGCACCCTATAGAGAGCAGCTAGTCACATGGGTTGTTATTATTACCGGTGTGCGGAGTAGCCACTACAAGGCCCAGTGCGAGGTGGGGTGACTAGGACGTGCGCGCGCACCCTATAGAGAGCAGCTAGTCACATGGGTTGTTATTATTACCGGTGTGCGGAGTAGCCACTACAAGGCCCAGTGCGGGGTGGGGTGACTAGGACGTGCGCGCGCACCCTATAGAGAGCAGCTAGTCGCATGGGTTGTTATTATTACCGGTGTGCGGAGTAGCCACTACAAGGCCCAGTGCGAGGTAGGGTGACTAGGACGTGCGCGCGCACCCTATAGAGAGCAGCTAGTCACATGGGTTGTTATTATTACCGGTGTGCGGAGTAGCCACTACAAGGCCCAGTGCCAGGTGGGGTGACTAGGACGTGCGCGCGCACCCTATAGAGAGCAGCTAGTCACATGGGTTGTTATTATTACCGGTGTGCGGCGTAGCCACTACAAGGCCCAGTGCGGGGTGGGGTGACTAGGACGTGCGCGCGCACCCTATAGAGAGCAGCTAGTCACATGGGTTGTTATTATTACCGGTGTGCGGAGTAGCCACTACAAGGCCCAGTGCCAGGTGGGGTGACTAGGACGTGCGCGCGCACCGTATAGAGAGCAGCTAGTCACATGGGTTGTTATTATTACCGGTGTGCGGAGTAGCCACTACAAGGCCCAGTGCGAGGTGGGGTGACTAGGACGTGCGCGCGCACCCTATAGAGAGCAGCTAGTCGCATGGGTTGTTATTATTACCGGTGTGCGGAGTAGCCACTACAAGGCCCAGTGCGAGGTAGGGTGACTAGGACGTGCGCGCGCACCCTATAGAGAGCAGCTAGTCACATGGGTTGTTATTATAACCGGTGTGCGGAGTAGCCACTACAAGGCCCAGTGCCAGGTGGGGTGACTAGGACGTGCGCGCGCACCCTATAGAGAGCAGCTAGTCACATGGGTTGTTATTATTACCGGTGTGCGGAGTAGCCACAACAAGGCCCAGTGCCAGGTGGGGTGACTAGGACGTGCGCGCGCACCCTATAGAGAGCAGCTAGTCACATGGGTTGTTATTATTACCGGTGTGCAGTAGCCACTACAAGGCCCAGTGCGGGGTGGGGTGACTAGGACGTGCGCGCGCACCCTATAGAGAGCAGCTAGTCACATGGGTTGTTATTATTACCGGTGTGCGGAGTAGCCACTACAAGGCCCAGTGCGGGGTGGGGTGACTAGGACGTGCGCGCGCACCCTATGGAGAGCAGCTAGTCACATGGGTTGTTATTAATACCGGTGTGCGGAGTAGCCACTACAAGGCCCAGTGCGGGGTGGGGTGACTAGGACGTGCGCGCGCACCCTATAGAGAGCAGCTAGTCACATGGGTTGTTATTATTACCGGTGTGCGGAGTAGCCACTACAAGGCCCAGTGCCAGGTGGGGTGACTAGGACGTGCGCGCGCACCCTATAGAGAGCAGCTAGTCACATGGGTTGTTATTATTACCGGTGTGCGGAGTAGCCACTACAAGGCCCAGTGCGGGGTGGGGTGACTAGGACGTGCGCGCGCACCCTATAGAGAGCAGCTAGTCACATGGGTTGTTATTATTACCGGTGTGCGGAGTAGCCACTACAAGGCCCAGTGCCAGGTGGGGTGACTAGGACGTGCGCGCGCACCCTATAGAGGGCAGCTAGTCACATGGGTTGTTATTATTACCGGTGTGCGGAGTAGCCACTACAAGGCCCAGTGCCAGGTGGGGTGACTAGGACGTGCGCGCGCACCCTATAGAGAGCAGCTAGTCACATGGGTTGTTATTATTACCGGTGTGCGGAGTAGCCACTACAAGGCCCAGTGCGGGGTGGGGTGACTAGGACGTGCGCGCGCACCCTATAGAGAGCAGCTAGTCACATGGGTTGTTATTATTACCGGTGTGCGGAGTAGCCACTACAAGGCCCAGTGCCAGGTGGGGTGACTAGGACGTGCGCGCGCACCCTATAGAGAGCAGCTAGTCACATGGGTTGTTATTATTACCGGTGTGCGGAGTAGCCACTACAAGGCCCAGTGCCGGGTGGGGTGACTAGGACGTGCGCGCGCACCCTATAGAGAGCCGCTAGTCACATGGGTTGTTATTATTACCGGTGTGCGGAGTAGCCACTACAAGGCCCAGTGCCAGGTGGGGTGACTAGGACGTGCGCGCGCACCCTATAGAGAGCAGCTAGTCACATGGGTTGTTATTATTACCGGTGTGCGGAGTAGCCACTACAAGGCCCAGTGCGGGCTGGGGTGACTAGGACGTGCGCGCGCACCCTATAGAGAGCAGCTAGTCACATGGGTTGTTATTATTACCGGTGTGCGGAGTAGCCACTACAAGGCCCAGTGCCAGGTGGGGTGACTAGGACGTGCGCGCGCACCCTATAGAGGGCAGCTAGTCACATGGGTTGTTATTATTACCGGTGTGCGGAGTAGCCACTACAAGGCCCAGTGCCAGGTGGGGTGACTAGGACGTGCGCGCGCACCCTATAGAGAGCAGCTAGTCACATGGGTTGTTATTATTACCAGTGTGCGGAGTAGCCACTACAAGGCCCAGTGCCAGGTGGGGTGACTAGGACGTGCGCGCGCACCCTATAGAGGGCAGCTAGTCACATGGGTTGTTATTATTACCGGTGTGCGGAGTAGCCACTACAAGGCCCAGTGCCAGGTGGGGTGACTAGGACGTGCGCGCGCACCCTATAGAGAGCAGCTAGTCACATGGGTTGTTATTATTACCAGTGGGCGGAGTAGCCACTACAAGGCCCAGTGCCAGGTGGGGTGACTAGGACGTGCGCGCGCACCCTATAGAGGGCAGCTAGTCACATGGGTTGTTATTATTACCGGTGTGCGGAGTAGCCACTACAAGGCCCAGTGCCAGGTGGGGTGACTAGGACGTGCGCGCGCACCCTATAGAGAGCAGCTAGTCACATGGGTTGTTATTATTACCGGTGTGCGGAGTAGCCACTACAAGGCCCAGTGCCAGGTGGGGTGACTAGGACGTGCGCGCGCACCCTATAGAGAGCAGCTAGTCACATGGGTTGTTATTATTACCGGTGTGCGGAGTAGCCACTACAAGGCCCAGTGCGGGGTGGGGTGACTAGGACGTGCGCGCGCACCCTATAGAGAGCAGCTAGTCACATGGGTTGTTATTATTACCGGTGTGCGGAGTAGCCACTACAAGGCCCAGTGCCAGGTGGGGTGACTAGGACGTGCGCGCGCACCCTATAGAGAGCAGCTAGTCACATGGGTTGTTATTATTACCGGTGTGCGGAGTAGCCACTACAAGGCCCAGTGCGGGGTGGGGTGACTAGGACGTGCGCGCGCACCCTATAGAGAGCAGCTAGTCACATGGGTTGTTATTATTACCGGTGTGCGGAGTAGCCACTACAAGGCCCAGTGCCAGGTGGGGTGACTAGGACGTGCGCGCGCACCCTATAGAGAGCAGCTAGTCACATGGGTTGTTATTATTACCGGTGTGCGGAGTAGCCACTACAAGGCCCAGTGCCAGGTGGGGTGACTAGGACGTGCGCGCGCACCCTATAGAGGGCAGCTAGTCACATGGGTTGTTATTATTACCGGTGTGCGGAGTAGCCACCACAAGGCCCAGTGCGGGGTGGGGTGACTAGGACGTGCGCGCGCACCCTATAGAGAGCAGCTAGTCACATGGGTTGTTATTATTACCGGTGTGCGGAGTAGCCATTACAAGGCCCAGTGCCAGGTGGGGTGACTAGGACGTGCGCGCGCACCCTATAGAGAGCAGCTAGTCACATGGGTTGTTATTATTACCGGTGTGCGGAGTAGCCACTACAAGGCCCAGTGCGGGGTGGGGTGACTAGGACGTGCGCGCGCACCCTATAGAGAGCAGCTAGTCACATGGGTTGTTATTATTACCGGTGTGGGGAGTAGCCACTACAAGGCCCAGTGCGGGGTGGGGTGACTAGGACGTGCGCGCGCACCCTATAGAGAGCAGCTAGTCACATGGGTTGTTATTATTACCGGTGTGCGGAGTAGCCACTACAAGGCCCAGTGCCAGGTGGGGTGACTAGGACGTGCGCGCGCACCCTATAGAGAGCAGCTAGTCACATGGGTTGTTATTATTACCGGTGTGCGGAGTAGCCACTACAAGGCCCAGTGCGGGGTGGGGTGACTAGGACGTGCGCGCGCACCCTATAGAGAGCAGCTAGTCACATGGGTTGTTATTATTACCGGTGTGCGGAGTAGCCACTACAAGGCCCAGTGCCAGGTGGGGTGACTAGGACGTGCGCGCGCACCCTATAGAGGGCAGCTAGTCACATGGGTTGTTATTATTACCGGTGTGCGGAGTAGCCACTACAAGGCCCAGTGCCAGGTGGGGTGACTAGGACGTGCGCGCGCACCCTATAGAGGGCAGCTAGTCACATGGGTTGTTATTATTACCGGTGTGCGGAGTAGCCACTACAAGGCCCAGTGCGGGGTGGGGTGACTAGGACGTGCGCGCGCACCCTATAGATGGCAGCTAGTCACATGGGTTGTTATTATTACCGGTGTGCAGTAGCCACTACAAGGCTCAGTGCGGGGTGGGGTGACTAGGACGTGCGCGCGCACCCTATAGAGAGCAGCTAGTCACATGGGTTGTTATTATTACCGGTGTGCGGAGTAGCCACTACAAGGCCCAGTGCCAGGTGGGGTGACTAGGACGTGCGCGCGCACCCTATAGAGAGCAGCTAGTCACATGGGTTGTTATTATTACCGGTGTGCGGAGTAGCCACTACAAGGCCCAGTGCGGGGTGGGGTGACTAGGACGTGCGCGCGCACCCTATAGAGAGCAGCTAGTCACATGAGTTGTTATTATTACCGGTGTGCAGTAGCCACTACAAGGCTCAGTGCGGGGTGGGGTGACTAGGACGTGCGCGCGCACCCTATAGAGAGCAGCTAGTCACATGGGTTGTTATTATTACCGGTGTGCGGAGTAGCCACTACAAGGCCCAGTGCCAGGTGGGGTGACTAGGACGTGCGCGCGCACCCTATAGAGAGCAGCTAGTCACATGGGTTGTTATTATTACCGGTGTGCGGAGTAGCCACTACAAGGCCCAGTGCCAGGTGGGGTGACTAGGACGTGCGCGCGCACCCTATAGAGAGCAGCTAGTCACATGGGTTGTTATTATTACCGGTGTGCGGAGTAGCCACTACAAGGCCCAGTGCGGGGTGGGGTGACTAGGACGTGCGCGCGCACCCTATAGAGAGCAGCTAGTCACATGGGTTGTTATTATTACCGGTGTGCGGAGTAGCCACTACAAGGCCCAGTGCCAGGTGGGGTGACTAGGACGTGCGCGCGCACCCTATAGAGAGCAGCTAGTCACATGGGTTGTTATTATTACCGGTGTGCGGAGTAGCCACTACAAGGCCCAGTGCAGGGTGGGGTGACTAGGACGTGCGCGCGCACCCTATAGAGAACAGCTAGTCACATGGGTTGTTATTATTACCGGTGTGCGGAGTAGCCACTACAAGGCCCAGTGCCAGGTGGGGTGACTAGGACGTGCGCGCGCACCCTATAGAGAGCAGCTAGTCACATGGGTTGTTATTATTACCGGTGTGCGGAGTAGCCACTACAAGGCCCAGTGCGGGGTGGGGTGACTAGGACGTGCGCGCGCACCCTATAGAGAGCAGCTAGTCACATGGGTTGTTATTATTACCGGTGTGCGGAGTAGCCACTACAAGGCCCAGTGCCAGGTGGGGTGACTAGGACGTGCGCGCGCACCCTATAGAGAGCAGCTAGTCACATGGGTTGTTATTATTACCGGTGTGCGGAGTAGCCACTACAAGGCCCAGTGCGGGGTGGGGTGACTAGGACGTGCGCGCGCACCCTATAGAGAGCAGCTAGTCACATGGGTTGTTATTATTACCGGTGTGCGGAGTAGCCACTACAAGGCCCAGTGCGGGGTGGGGTGACTAGGACGTGCGCGCGCACCCTATAGAGAGCAGCTAGTCACATGGGTTGTTATTATTACCGGTGTGCAGTAGCCACTACAAGGCTCAGTGCCAGGTGGGGTGACTAGGACGTGCGCGCGCACCCTATAGAGAGCAGCTAGTCACATGGGTTGTTATTATTACCGGTGTGCGGAGTAGCCACAACAAGGCCCAGTGCCAGGTGGGGTGACTAGGACGTGCGCGCGCACCCTATAGAGAGCAGCTAGTCACATGGGTTGTTATTATTACCGGTGTGCGGAGTAGCCACAACAAGGCCCAGTGCAAGGTGGGGTGACTAGGACGTGCGCGCGCACCCTATAGAGAGCAGCTAGTCACATGGGTTGTTATTATTACCGGTGTGCAGTAGCCACTACAAGGCTCAGTGCGGGGTGGGGTGACTAGGACGTGCGCGCGCACCCTATAGAGAGCAGCTAGTCACATGGGTTGTTATTATTACCGGTGTGCGGAGTAGCCACTACAAGGCCCAGTGCCAGGTGGGGTGACTAGGACGTGCGCGCGCACCCTATAGAGGGCAGCTAGTCACATGGGTTGTTATTATTATCGGTGTGCGGAGTAGCCACTACAAGGCCCAGTGCGGAGTGGGGTGACTAGGACGTGCGCGCGCACCCTATAGACAGCAGCTAGTCACATGGGTTGTTATTATTACCGGTGTGCGGAGTAGCCACTACAAGGCCCAGTGCCAGGTGGGGTGACTAGGACGTGCGCGCGCACCCTATAGAGAGCAGCTAGTCACATGGGTTGTTATTATTACCGGTGTGCGGAGTAGCCACTACAAGGCCCAGTGCGGAGTGGGGTGACTAGGACGTGCGCGCGCACCCTATAGAGAGCAGCTAGTCACATGGGTTGTTATTATTACCGGTGTGCGGAGTAGCCACTACAAGGCTCAGTGCGGGGTGGGGTGACTAGGACGTGCGCGCGCACCCTATAGAGAGCAGCTAGTCACATGGGTTGTTATTATTACCGGTGTGCGGAGTAGCCACTACAAGGCCCAGTGCCAGGTGGGGTGACTAGGACGTGCGCGCGCACCCTATAGAGAGCAGCTAGTCACATGGGTTGTTATTATTACCGGTGTGCGGAGTAGCCACTACAAGGCCCAGTGCCAGGTGGGGTGACTAGGACGTGCTCGCGCACCCTATAGAGAGCAGCTAGTCACATGGGTTGTTATTATTACCGGTGTGCGGAGTAGCCACTACAAGGCCCAGTGCCAGGTGGGGTGACTAGGACGTGCGCGCGCACCCTATAGAGAGCAGCTAGTCACATGGGTTGTTATTATTACCGGTGTGCGGAGTAGCCACTACAAGGCCCAGTGCCAGGTGGGGTGACTAGGACGTGCGCGCGCACCCTATAGAGGGCAGCTAGTCACATGGGTTGTTATTATTACCGGTGTGCGGAGTAGCCACTACAAGGCCCAGTGCCAGGTGGGGTGACTAGGACGTGCGCGCGCACCCTATAGAGAGCAGCTAGTCACATGGGTTGTTATTATTACCGGTGTGCGGAGTAGCCACTACAAGGCCCAGTGCCAGGTGGGGTGACTAGGACGTGCGCGCGCACCCTATAGAGAGCAGCTAGTCACATGGGTTGTTATTATTACCGGTGTGCGGAGTAGCCACTACAAGGCCCAGTGCCAGGTGGGGTGACTAGGACGTGCGCGCGCACCCTATAGAGAGCAGCTAGTCACATGGGTTGTTATTATTACCGGTGTGCGGAGTAGCCACTACAAGGCCCAGTGCCAGGTGGGGTGACTAGGACGTGCGCGCGCACCCTATAGAGAGCAGCTAGTTACATGGGTTGTTATTATTACCGGTGTGCGGAGTAGCCACTACAAGGCCCAGTGCCAGGTGGGGTGACTAGGACGTGCGCGCGCACCCTATAGAGGGCAGCTAGTCACATGGGTTGTTATTATTACCGGTGTGCGGAGTAGCCACTACAAGGCCCAGTGCCAGGTGGGGTGACTAGGACGTGCGCGCGCACCCTATAGAGAGCAGCTAGTCACATGGGTTGTTATTATTACCGGTGTGCGGAGTAGCCACTACAAGGCCCAGTGCCAGGTGGGGTGACTAGGACGTGCGCGCGCACCCTATAGAGAGCAGCTAGTAACATGGGTTGTTATTATTACCGGTGTGCGGAGTAGCCACTACAAGGCCCAGTGCGAGGTGGGTTGACTAGGACGTGCGCGCGCACCCTATAGAGAGCAGCTAGGCACATGGGTTGTTATTATTACCGGTGTGCGGAGTAGCCACTACAAGGCCCAGTGCCAGGTGGGGTGACTAGGACGTGCGCGCGCACCCAATAGAGAGCAGCTAGTCACATGGGTTGTTATTATTACCGGTGTGCGGAGTAGCCACTACAAGGCCCAGTGCCAGGTGGGGTGACTAGGACGTGCGCGCGCACCCTATAGAGAGCAGCTAGTCACATGGGTTGTTATTATTACCGGTGTCCGGAGTAGCCACTACAAGGCCCAGTGCCAGGTGGGGTGACTAGGACGTGCGCGCGCACCCTATAGAGAGCAGCTAGTCACATGGGTTGTTATTATTACCGGTGTGCGGAGTAGCCACTACAAGGCCCAGTGCCAGGTGGGGTGACTAGGACGTGCGCGCGCACCCTATAGAGAGCAGCTAGTCACATGGGTTGTTATTATTACCGGTGTGCGGAGTAGCCACTACAAGGCCCAGTGCCAGGTGGGGTGACTAGGACGTGCGCGCGCACCCTATAGAGAGCAGCTAGTCACATGGGTTGTTATTATAACCGGTGTGCGGAGTAGCCACTACAAGGCCCAGTGCGAGGTGGGGTGACTAGGACGTGCGCGCGCACCCTATAGAGGGCAGCTAGTCACATGGGTTGTTATTATTACCGGTGTGCGGAGTAGCCACTACAAGGCCCAGTGCCAGGTGGGGTGACTAGGACGTGCGCGCGCACCCTATAGAGAGCAGCTAGTCACATGGGTTGTTATTATTACCGGTGTGCGGAGTAGCCACTACAAGGCCCAGTGCGGGGTGGGGTGACTAGGACGTGCGCGCGCACCCTATAGAGAGCAGCTAGTCACATGGGTTGTTATTATTACCGGTGTGCGGAGTAGCCACTACAAGGCCCAGTGCCAGGTGGGGTGACTAGGACGTGCGCGCGCACCCTATAGAGAGCAGCTAGTCACATGGGTTGTTATTATTACCGGTGTGCGGAGTAGCCACTATAAGGCCCAGTGCCAGGTGGGGTGACTAGGACGTGCGCGCGCACCCTATAGAGAGCAGCTAGTCACATGGGTTGTTATTATTACCGGTGTGCGGAGTAGCCACTACAAGGCCCAGTGCCAGGTGGGGTGACTAGGACGTGCGCGCGCACCCTATAGAGAGCAGCTAGTCACATGGGTTGTTATTATTACCGGTGTGCGGAGTAGCCACTACAAGGCTCAGTGCCAGGTGGGGTGACTGGGACGTGCGCGCGCACCCTATAGAGAGCAGCTAGTCACATGGGTTGTTATTATTACCGGTGTGCGGAGTAGCCACTACAAGGCCCAGTGCGGGGTGGGGTGACTAGGACGTGCGCGCGCACCCTATAGAGAGCAGCTAGTCACATGGGTTGTTATTATTACCGGTGTGCGGAGTAGCCACTACAAGGCTCAGTGCCAGGTGGGGTGACTAGGACGTGCGCGCGCACCCTATAGAGAGCAGCTAGTCACATGGGTTGTTATTATTACCGGTGTGCGGAGTAGCCACTACAAGGCCCAGTGCCAGGTGGGGTGACTAGGACGTGCGCGCGCACCCTATAGAGAGCAGCTAGTCACATGGGTTGTTATTATTACCGGTGTGCGGAGTAGCCACTACAAGGCCCAGTCCCAGGTGGGGTGACTAGGACGTGCGCGCGCACCCTATAGAGAGCAGCTAGTCACATGGGTTGTTATTATTACCGGTGTGCGGAGTAGCCACTACAAGGCCCAGTGCGGGGTGGGGTGACTAGGACGTGCGCGCGCACCCTATAGAGAGCAGCTAGTCACATGGGTTGTTATTATTACCGGTGTGCGGAGTAGCCACTACAAGGCCCAGTGCAGGGTGGGGTGACTAGGACGTGCGCGCGCACCCTATAGAGAGCAGCTAGTCACATGGGTTGTTATTATTACCGGTGTGCGGAGTAGCCACTACAAGGCCCAGTGCCAGGTGGGGTGACTTGGACGTGCGCGCGCACCCTATAGAGGGCAGCTAGTCACATAGGTTGTTATTATTACCGGTGTGCGGAGTAGCCACTACAAGGCCCAGTGCCAGGTGGGGTGACTAGGACGTGCGCGCGCACCCTATAGAGAGCAGCTAGTCACATGGGTTGTTATTATTACCGGTGTGCGGAGTAGCCACTACAAGGCCCAGTGCCAGGTGGGGTGACTAGGACGTGCGCGCGCACCCTATAGAGAGCAGCTAGTCACATGGGTTGTTATTATTACCGGTGTGCGGAGTAGCCACTACAAGGCCCAGTGCGGGGTGGGGTGACTAGGACGTGCGCGCGCACCCTATAGAGAGCAGCTAGTCACATGGGTTGTTATTATTACCGGTGTGCGGAGTAGCCACTACAAGGCCCAGTGCCAGGTGGGGTGACTAGGACGTGCGCGCGCACCCTATAGAGGGCAGCTAGCCGCGCTCCAGAGTCCAGTCAGTGGATCAGTCTGTGTCGTGCGGTGGTGGTTGCAACACGGAGTAGCGGGCGGCCGACTACTGAGCAGATCACGAGACGCAACACGAGGTAAGCGTACTGAACCGATACACTCTAGCCTAGAACCC
>OX246742.1:11287675-11332229 GCA_945910005.1 Isoperla grammatica | reverse complement strand
AGGACTTGAGAAGTAGCCAACAAACTAATTTTTACTTAAAATATACAACACTATTTAATTATTGAAGAATTTTTTGAAAAAGGATATTTTTGACCATTTTAGGGACATGGCCCCAAAATCAAAATTTTGATTTCCGGGCAAAATTGGAGTTCAAAAAATTTGAATAAAACTAACTTTATGATTGTTAACACGAATCTGAAATCACATTTGTAATTTGTTTATTGGTTTGGCTGTAACAAAATAATTTGTGGTCACAAAATCAGCAAAATTCACCCTTTGGACACCCCTGGGTGCCACACCCACCACTGGTCATGCGGCCAACAAGTCAAATTCTACTCCAAATTCATTACTCTATCATAATATATAGAAGTCAAAAATTCCGCAGGGGGGGGGAGGGTCTCACTAATGGTGTGTTCCGGTCTACAAGCAGTAGGCCCAGCAAACAAAGCAAGCAGTATATCTACAACACTGAGTACTGACCCAAAATTGACATTAACTTTATTGTTGCACATAGCACAAGTATAAAATAATGCTTTTATAGGTTAAGTTTTTCTTCACGGTGATCTAAAAGTATAATGTGTTTATGGGCTGATTGTATTTCCACACTCCAAATTTGTGATTGTTGTTTTTTAAAAACAATGTTTCATCATGGTTTTCCACGTGTTTCCCAGTGTGTCATGGAGTGCGCCTTCACAACTGAGGGATTAACCACAAAGAATGTAAGTCCTTCTCTTTGCTTTCCATATGGGAGGATTTGAAACAAACGTGTATCAATTACTTTCTATTCATCATTATGTTATGCCATTTTTTAATTTGTGGAATATATTGAATGAGTATTTGTTTATGTCAAGCCACTATGTCCTTCATAAGAGGCAGATTAATAAAATCTGTGTGTTTCCTCCGATAATTCTTTCGTTTCCACACTGTTTACACATTTAGATCAAATATTTATTACGTTAAAAACCAAAACAAATTTTCATTTTTAAATTAAAACTCAATAATGGACTTCGAAATCGAAATATAAATGTAAGGCTGGGTTGGTATTTTAAGGCCTACAGACTGAATTAAATATAATTGGTAGCGTAGTTATTTTGATTATCAAATCCATCATAAATAGTAACAAAATTAATTACAAATAAAACCGTATTAAATATAAAATACTGATAATAATGTTTGACAGATTTGAGAGAACTCAGTCTGTAGGGCTTAGCAGGATTGAGCCTTTTGATAAGGAGTTCTGTTCTCTAGACGTAATTTAAAAATGAAAATATTGTGCGTTTTTTTAAAAAAGCTACCCTTCACTCTAAAACACTAAGAAGCTTCATTGACTGTTCTGTGCTTTTTAACAGAAAATAAACTCTATAATCTGTTTTATTTCTCTATGTCAAAACAACAACCAACAACATATCCGATGTTTGGGAAATAACTGAGGAAATGTTTTTAAAAAATGCTTCATAAATGCTTTCTATATGTTTAGCCTGCGAATGGAAAGTACAGCATCGACTTTAAAGCTCTAAACAAACTGCTTGACAAGTATGCAGTCGGAGATTGGGCGCCTATTATCAAGGACGCCCAGGATGCCTGCACAGCCAAACCACGTGAGTATCCAAACAAGTCACAAAGGTATTCATAACGTTAGCCTCATATTCTCCAGTCTATGATATAACCCTGATGTAGAGATGTCTGTCTTCTACTTAAGGTCAAGGTCTTTATAAGGTCTTTATAACGTTAGCCTCATACTCTTCAGTCTATGATAAGACCCGGATGAAGAGATGTCTGTCTTCTACTTAAGGTCAAGGTCTTTATAAGGTCTTTATAACGTTAGCCTCATACTCTTCAGTCTATGATAAGACCCGGATGAAGAGATGTCTGTTTTCTACTTAGGGTCAAGGTCTTTATAAGGTCTTTATAACGTTAGCCTCGTACTCTTCAGTCTATGATAAGACCCGGATGAAGAGATGTCTGTTTTCTACTTAGGGTCAAGGTCTTTATAAGGTCTTTATAACGTTAGCCTCATACTCTTCAGTCTATGATAAGACCCAGGTGAAGAGATGTCTGTCTTCTACTTAAGGTCAAGGTCTTTATAAGGTCTTTATAACGTTAGCCTAATACTCTTCAGTCTATGATAAGACCTGGATGAAGAGATGTCTGTCTTCTTCTTAAGGTCAAGGTCTTTATAAGGTCTTTATAACGTTAGCCTCATATTCTTCAGTCTATGATAAGACCCGGATAAAGAGATATCTGTCTTCTTCTTAAGGTCAAGGTCTTTATAAGGTCTTTATAACATTAGCCTCATATTCTTAAGTCTATGATAAGACCCGGATGAAGAGATGTCTGTCTCTTACTTAACGTCAAGGTCTTTATAACGTTAGCCTAATATTCTTCAGTCTATGATAAGACCCGGATAAAGAGATGTCTGTCTTCTACTTAAGGTCAAGGTCTTTATAAGGTCTTTATAGCATTAGCCTCATATTCTTCAGTCTATGATAAGACCCGGATAAAGAGATGTCTGTCTTCTACTTAAGGTCAAGGTCTTTATAAGGTCTTTATAACATTAGCCTCATATTCTTCAGTCTATGATAAGACCCGGATGAAGAGATGTCCGTCTTCTACTTAAGGTCAAGGTCTTTATAAGGTCTCTATAACGTTAGCCTCATACTCTTCAGTCTATGATAAGACCCGGATGAAGAGATGTCTGTCTTCTACTTCGGTCAAGGTCTTTATAAGGTCCTTATAACGTTAGCCTCATATTCTTCAGTCTATGATAAGACCCGGATAAGGAGATGTCTGTCTTATACTTACCGCTTGTTCGCCCGGAAATGGAACCAGAATAACCAATTCTAAGGGATGAATACATTTTTCTCATTTATTGGGAGTGTCAAAAGTGTCAAGACTGTGCTAGTCTGATCAATATCTGGAAATAATAAATATAATAATAACAATCATGTTTCGTAGGAAACCTGCCCTGGGACAAACCATACCCCTGTTCAGGTGACTAGGTTGTGTGGTGCTTTGAATAGTTTGGAAGGAATATTCAAGAGCTGAAAGTATGACTAAATTCCAGCATTTGCCTTGTGTGTACCCACTTCCCTTACAACTTTAAGAACCTAATTATGAAAATGAAATGTAAATATGTAAGCAATCTATATAAAGTGCCATGTCAGTATGTATTTAATTTGTCCACTGTAGAAAATGTTTTCTCTCTTAGCTACTCCAAAGCTGGTAGAACCGTGTCGTTCGGGCTGTAATGAAGTTTCCAAATGCCTGTCTGCTAACTTCATAAACGTAAGTTAACAAGTCTTTTCTACATATAATTTGTGTTACGTTCTTTGAAGTGACACTTGTAGATTTAAAAGGGTGGATTTGTTGCGGGGGAAAGATTTATCTTCCGTTAATATATATTCGGCATCTTAAAAATATTGCATTGTTCAAAATGACCTGACCGTTGACATAGCCCCACTATTTCAAATTATTGTATTTCGTAATTAACTTGGTTACAACTAATAATATTTTAGATAGTAAAGGCACTGTCGCATCTTGGTCCCACTGCAACGATAACTATTCATTTTCGACTTAATTGGTATTTGACAATCTTGGTCGCACATTAAGTAGCTTAATAAAACACTACTTCACAGAATCCAGTGCGCCCAACATACCGTCACTGCACTGGCAGTTGAGTTGTGAATATGGTTTCCGTGAGGGCTAATTTATAAGTGAACCCAAATAAAGTAGAATTACATGTTAAAAATAACATCTCATTCCACTTCCTCTACGGCACGTTGTGTTGCCACACTACCCAGATGGGGAAAGTTTCTGCAGTGTGAGGAAGAAAGTTCCTGCAGTGTGAGACGGGATTTGAGCGTGAATATGATGCTCAGTCAATTAAAAAAAAAAAAAGTCGGCCAACGATCGTCGCTCGTGCATTCACGTCAATCTACGTTAACGAGCGCGAATACGAAGCTCAGTCTAGTCGGCCAACGATCGTCGCTCGTGCATTCACGTCAATCTTCGTTAACGAGCGCGAATACGAAGCTCAGTTTAGTCGGCCAACGATCGTCGCTCGTGCATTCACGTCAATCTTCGTTAACGAGCGCGAATACGAAGCTCAGTCTAGTCGGCCAACGATCGTCGCTCGTGCATTCACGTCAATCTACGTTAACGAGCGCGAATACGAAGCTCAGTCTAGTCGGCCAACGATGTCGCTCGTGCATTCACGTCAATCTTCGGTTAACGAGCGCGAATACGAAGCTCAGTCTAGTCGGCCAACGATCGTCGCTCGTGCATTCACGTCAATCTACGTTAACGAGCGCGAATACGAAGCTCAGTCTAGTCGGCAAACGATCGTCGCTCTAGCATTCACGTCAATCTACGTTAACGAGCGCGAATACGAAGCTCAGTCTAGTCGGCCAACGATCGTCGCTCGTGCATTCACGTCAATCTTCGTTAACGAGCGCGAATACGAAGCTCAGTCTAGTCGGCCAACGATCGTCGCTCGTGCATTCACGTCAATCTTCGTTAACGAGCGCGAATACGAAGCTCAGTCTAGTCGGCCAACGATCGTCGCTCGTGCATTCACGTCAATCTACGTTAACGAGCGCGAATACGAAGCTCAGTCTAGTCGGCCAACGATCGTCGCTCGTGCATTCACGTCAATCTACGTTAACGAGCGCGAATACGAAGCTCAGTCTAGTCAGCCAACGATGTCGCTCGTGCATTCACGTCAATCTTCGTTAACGAGCGCGAATACGAAGCTCAGTCTAGTCGGCCAACGATCGTCGCTCGTGCATTCACGTCAATCTTCGTTAACAAACGCGAATACGAAGCTCAGTCTAGTCGGTAACGATCGTCGCTCGTGCATTCACGTCAATCTACGTTAACGAGCGCGAATACGAAGCTCAGTTTAGTCGGTAACGATCGTCGCTCGTGCATTCACGTCAATCTACGTTAACGAGCGCGAATACGAAGCTCAGTCTAGTCGGCCAACGATCGTCGCTCGTGCATTCACGTCAATCTACGTTAACGAGCGCGAATACGAAGCTCAGTCTAGTCGGTAACGATCGTCGCTCGTGCATTCACGTCAATCTACGTTAACGAGCGCGAATAGCAAGCTCAGTTTAGTCGGTAACGATCGTCGCTCGTGCATTCACGTCAATCTACGTTAACGAGCGCGAATACGAAGCTCAGTCTAGTCGGCCAACGATCGTCGCTCGTGCATTCACGTCAATCTACGTTAACGAGCGCGAATACGAAGCTCAGTTTAGTCGGTAACGATCGTCGCTCGTACATTCACGTCAATCTTCGTTAACGAGCGCGAATACGAAGCTCAGTCTAGTCGGCCAACGATCGTCGCTCGTGCATTCACGTCAATCTACGTTAACGAGCGCGAATACGAAGCTCAGTTTAGTCGGTAACGATCGTCGCTCGTGCATTCACGTCAATCTTCGTTAACGAGCGCGAATACGAAGCTCAGTCTAGTCGGCCAACGATCGTCGCTCGTGCATTCACGTCAATCTACGTTAACGAGCGCGAATACGAAGCTCAGTCTAGTCGGCCAACGATCGTCGCTCGTGCATTCACGTCAATCTACGTTAACGAGCGCGAATACGAAGCTCAGTCTAGTCGGCCAACGATGTCGCTCGTGCATTCACGTCAATCTTCGTTAACGAGCGCGAATACGAAGCTCAGTCTAGTCGGCCAACGATCGTCGCTCGTGCATTCACGTCAATCTTCGTTAACGAGCGCGAATACGAAGCTCAGTCTAGTCGGCCAACGATCGTCGCTCGTGCATTCACGTCAATCTACGTTAACGAGCGCGAATACGAAGCTCAGTCTAGTCGGTAACGATCGTCGCTCGTACATTCACGTCAATCTACGTTAACGAGCGCGAATACGAAGCTCAGTCTAGTCGGCCAACGATCGTCGCTCGTGCATTCACGCCAATCTACGTTAACGAGCGCGAATACGAAGCTCAGTCTAGTCGGCCAACGATCGTCGCTCGTACATTCACGTCAATCTACGTTAACGAGCGCGAATACGAAGCTCAGTCTAGTCGGCCAACGATCGTCGCTCGTACATTCACGTCAATCTACGGTTACGAGCGCGAATACGAAGCTCAGTCTAGTCGGCCAACGATCGTCGCTCGTACATTCACGCCAATCTACGTTAACGAGCGCGAATACGAAGCTCAGTCTAGTCGGTAACGATCGTCGCTCGTACATTCACGTCAATCTACGTTAACGAGCGCGAATACGAAGCTCAGTCTAGTCGGCCAACGATCGTCGCTCGTACATTCACGTCAATCTTCGTTAACGAGCGCGAATACGAAGCTCAGTCTAGTCGGCCAACGATCGTCGCTCGTGCATTCACGTCAATCTTCGTTAACGAGCGCGAATACGAAGCTCAGTCTTGTCGGCCAACGATGTCGCTCGTGCATTCACGTCAAGCTACGTTAACGAGCGCGAATACGAAGCTCAGTCTAGTCGGCCAACGATCGTCGCTCGTGCATTCACGTCAATCTTCGTTAACGAGCGCGAATACGAAGCTCAGTCTAGTCGGCCAACGATCGTCGCTCGTGCATTCACGTCAATCTACGTTAACCAGCGCGAATACGAAGCTCAGTCTAGTCGGCCAACGATCGTCGCTCGTGCATTCACGTCAATCTACGTTAACGAGCGCGAATACGAAGCTCAGTCTAGTCGGCCAACGATCGTCGCTCGTGCATTCACGTCAATCTACGTTAACGAGCGCGAACACGAAGCTCAGTCTAGTCGGCCAACGATCGTCGCTCGTGCATTCACGTCAATCTACGTTAACGAGCGCGAATACGAAGCTCAGTCTAGTCGGCCAACGATCGTCGCTCGTGCATTTATGTCAATCTTCGTTAACGAGCACGAATACGAAGCTCAGTCTAGTCGGCCAACGATCGTCGCTCGTGCATTTATGTCAATCTACGTTAACGAGCACTAATACGAAGCTCAGTCTAGTCGGCCAACGATCGTCGCTCGTGCATTCACGTCAATCTACGTTAACGAGCGCGAATACGAAGCTCAGTCTAGTCGGCCAACGATCGTCGCTCGTGCATTCACGTCAATCTTCGTTAACGAGCACGAATACGAAGCTCAGTCTAGTCGGCCAACGATCGTCGCTCGTGCATTCACGTCAATCTTCGTTAACGAGCACGAATACGATGCTCAGTCTAGTCGGCCAACGATCGTCGCTCGTGCATTCACGTCAATCTACGTTAACGAGCGCGAATACGAAGCTCAGTCTAGTCGGCCAACGATCATCGCTCGTGCATTCACGTCAATCTACGTTAATGAGCGCGAATACGAAGCTCAGTCTAGTCGGCCAACGATCGTCGCTCGTGCATTCACGTCAATCTACGTTAACGAGCGCGAATACGAAGCTCAGTCTAGTCGGCCAACGATCGTCGCTCGTGCATTCACGTCAATCTACGTTAACGAGCGCGAATACGAAGCTCAGTCTAGTCGGCCAACGATCGTCGCTCGTGCATTCACGTCAATCTACGTTAACGAGCGCGAATACGAAGCTCAGTCTAGTCGGCCAACGATCGTCGCTCGTGCATTCACGTCAATCTTCGTTAACGAGCGCGAATACGAAGCTCAGTCTAGTCGGCCAAGGATCATCGCTCGTGCATTCAAGTCAATCTACGTTAACGAGCGCGAATACGAAGCTCAGTCTAGTCGGCCAACGATCGTCGCTCGTGCATTCACGTCAATCTTCGTTAACGAGCACGAATACGATGCTCAGTCTAGTCGGCCAACGATCGTCGCTCGTGCATTCACGTCAATCTACGTTAACGAGCGCGAATACGAAGCTCAGTCTAGTCGGCCAACGATCGTCGCTCGTGCATTCACGTCAATCTACGTTAATGAGCGCGAATACGAAGCTCAGTCTAGTCGGCCAACGATCGTCGCTCGTGCATTCACGTCAATCTACGTTAACGAGCGCGAATACGAAGCTCAGTCTAGTCGGCCAACGATCGTCGCTCGTGCATTCACGTCAATCTACGTTAACGAGCGCGAATACGAAGCTCAGTCTAGTCGGCCAACGATCGTCGCTCGTGCATTCACGTCAATCTTCGTTAACGAGCGCGAATACGAAGCTCAGTCTAGTCGGCCAACGATCGTCGCTCGTGCATTCACGTCAATCTACGTTAACGAGCGCGAATACGAAGCTCAGTCTAGTCGGCCAACGATCGTCGCTCGTGCATTTACGTCAATCTTCGTTAACGAGCGCGAATACGAAGCTCAGTCTAGTCGGCCAAGGATCATCGCTCGTGCATTCAAGTCAATCTACGTTAACGAGCGCGAATACGAAGCTCAGTCTAGTCGGCCAACGATCGTCGCTCGTGCATTCACGTCAATCTACGGTCAGCTATATCGAGCGACTGCAGCGGGACTCTCGTTAGTTTTACTGTACTCCACGTTCCAAAAGATGTTCCCCTTTTACATTACCACATTCTTCGATGATGAGATATTTGGCTTTAAACAAAGTTTACTTTAATGTAGCTTCAGATCTCATTACCTATCTGGAACTAGGGTAGGCTTTGCCCTAGGGTAACCCTGCCAGTCGTAAGAGGAGACAACAAGAGAAGTTGTCTTTTTTCCGACTACCCATTTTATAATTTCTCCTCTTATGACGACCCCAGAAACGTTGGGACGGCCATCTGATTCCGTTGCCGTCACATGACCTAGCTACTGCGTTGTCAAATAACCAAAAGAGATAGAGATAATTCTTTCCATTTCCTATATTGCTATGCAGTGTTTTCTGGTAGTAAGTTTACGGAGGACTATAACTATGATACAACCTTTTAAAAATGCTGTTATGGTGACGGTTGCGTATAAATTATTCAGGTTGGCCATTGATACTATTACAAACCGATAATCGTTTGGTGTTCTAGCTTCATTTGTCATATTTTCAAATTCCATGTAAAAATTAAAAATATTTTAAAAATATATTTCAAAATATCGGTCTATATATAATAATAATAGTAAAAACAATCTTATAAAAATAATATGAAATAATATACACACAACATATCAAATAAAAATGAACTTACAACAAATGTAACATTCAAAAATTAAAATAACAAATGCAAGAAATGAAAACTACAAAATGATTATCAACATTAACACAATTAATGTAATATTCCAGAAATGCCCAACACCAAACATCACAGCGCCCTGCATGGCACGTTTTGGTCGAATGAGGAGGATAATCAGCAATAGCGGCCTCAACGTAAGCGCATCTTCAACTACTCTCTTGGCCAAGAAAATGGCTGACTTGGCAGCAAATTCATCCACCAATTCAAATGTGAATGTAACCACTCCAGCTACAGCAAATGTTACCAACATTTCAACAACTGTTGCTACAACTCGCAGTAGGCAGAAGAATGAGGAAAAACCTAGGGTTACGACTACGTATATGTCTTTGCCTACAACAAAGACTACGCCTACAACAACGACTACGCCTACAACAACGACTACGCCTACAACAACGACTACGCCTATGACTACGCCTATGACTACGCCTATGACTACGGAAACGACTACAGCTGCAGCTGAAACTACGACTGAGCCTACGACCACTACGACTACAGCCTTGGTTCCAAATGTTACTTCCCCTAATACAACTGATGTTGCAGTGACTACCACGAGTACGTATTTATTGCTATGCAAATGTTGAGTTGGAGAAGAAAATTTGTAGTGCGTTTAGGTCAGACGTGCATGAACTTTACACAAATTGCTATTAGATCTGAAAGTTGTTTGTTTTTATTATCACTAATTTTATAATGCACCAAACGCCAAGGCCATACGTGCCTACAAAGGGGAGACCGGATTATATGCTACCTATAAAGATTGCCAGTAATATTATAATATATACGTTTCCCTCACACACGTAACAATTAGGTCAGTAACATTTCACTCCCCTATTCAATAATGTTCTAGCTTGAGCAAGGTAGCAATACACACATTCTAGCAATTAGCAATGCCAGTTATTTGATCTGTGCCGCCGTTGTGAAACCATATGTAGTATTCGTGTGTGTGTGTGTAGATCAGCCCCTCCACCAACCAACTGCGTCACTCTCGTCTACCCCATAGGGTGGATACAGTAGCGATCTGTGCCGCCGTTGTGAAACCATATGTAGTATTCGTGTGTGTGTGTGTGTAGATCAGCCCCTCCACCAACCAACTGCGTCACTCTCGTCTACCCCATAGGGTGGATACAGTAGCGATCTGTGCCGCCGATCATAGTTTCGCTCGCGACCCAGCTAACCAGATGGTCTCTCACCCGTGGTTACCTACTAAAATTCAATTTTTTCGTCTCTCATACTTTTAATTACAATGTCTTAAACAATAATATCACTGAATTTTTAACTAATTGTAATATATATTGACTCTCATGAGAGTACCCTCATGAGCAGTGTGCTTGTGGGTGGGCGCAAGGTGTACATTTCGTTTTAATTGTCGTAGATCGCGTAGGTGAATGTTGTTTCAGATTAGTTATTAATAGAGTACTGGTAAGTTAAGAATGATATGGATGGACACTTTGGTTATTGTTATTATTAATACTATTTGTTTGCAATATATCGTTACGTTGTACATGATACAAAATATTGCTGTGGGAAAAACTTAGAGCACTTTACACAGAAGTAAATATCTTATAAACATCTTATATAATAAATGAAATACGCATATATAGAAATATCAAAATCTAGCCCAATGAAGAACGTGGCAAAATTTAAAGGAAGCAAGAAGCCAAGAACATAGGTAGGTAGTCTAGGGGTGACACTTCATACACTTACTGACTGCGGTTAATGATGTCTTTCAATGTGTTGCGTGTGTTACACCACAAATACCTCGTTTGTATTGGATAAGGAATAACGCCCGGTCGAAATGTTGCCAACGTCACGTGACTAAGCTGTCGACTACGTCGTACAACAATGTGTGTACTATTTCTGTTCAGTTGCTCCTCATGTGTACGTGAACGTCGCGGATGTGGGATACGTGTGGACGTCCCCATCCCCCAAGAAGTATCTGGATGCGAAGGCCGACTGTGAACAAGATAATGCCACCCTGTTTGTGGTCAACTCAGTGAAGAAACATGACTTCATGAAGGCTTTCTACACCAACTATACTCCTTTCATTGGTTGTTCCTGGAATTACCACGTTTGGGTTGGAGTAGAGTTGGTAAATGGGACGTGGAAGACACCCCAAGGTGAGTAATCCTAGGCTAACCACGTTTGGGTTGGAGTAGAGCCGGTCAATGGGACGTAGAAGACACCCCGAGGTGAGTAGTCCTGGGCTTACCACGTTTGGGTTGGAGTAGAGCCGGTCAATGGGACGTAGAAGACACCCCGAGGTGAGTAGTCCTGGGCTAGCCACGTTTGGGTTGGAGTAGAGCCAGTCAATGGGACGTGGAAGACACCCCAAGGTGAGTAGTCCTGGGCTAACCACGTTTGGGTTGGAGTAGAGCCGGTCAATGGGACGTGGAAGACACCCCAAGGTGAGTAGTCCTGGGCTAACCACGTTTGGGTTGGAGTAGAGCCGGTCAATGGGACGTGGAAGACACCCCAAGGTGAGTAGTCCTGGGCTAACCACGTTTGGGTTGGAGTAGAGCCGGTCAATGGGACGTGGAAGACACCCCAAGGTGAGTAGTCCTGGGCTAACCACGTTTGGGTTGGAGTAGAGCCGGTCAATGGGACGTGGAAGACACCCCAAGGTGAGTAGTCCTGGGCTAACCACGTTTGGGTTGGAGTAGAGCCGGTCAATGGGACGTGGAAGACACCCCAAGGTGAGTAGTCCTGGGCTAACCACGTTTGGGTTGGAGTAGAGCCGGTCAATGGGACGTGGAAGACACCCCAAGGTGAGTAGTCCTGGGCTTACCACGTTTGGGTTGGAGTAGAGCCGGTCAATGGGACGTGGAAGACACCCCAAGGTGAGTAGTACTAGTAGCTGCAGTGTTGAATTCAGAGTTTTGTCCTCTGGGGTCAATTTCAAATACCCGGGGTCTAGACATCAAATCAGGCGAGCAGGGTGTTGGGGGGGGGGGGGGATTACCACTGCTACGACTACTACCGCTGCGTTCACACCATCTTGTACTAGTAACATGTCAAATGTTCTGATACAACAGGTGTAAGCATTCCGTGTTGACCTCACAGCTGGCCACTTGATGTCGAGTTGAAATTGAGAAGTGGCGGAGTTTTGATAAGCCTGGCCCTTCTGTGCTTTTTATTCTGCTTGTTTCACCTCTCTTGTCACTTTCTTTTGTGACATACAGTCTGGATTATTTACTTTTAATTTACTTCTACTAAAATTAATATAGGCTACTTCATCCTTGTCTTGAATTTGGGCTTCATCCGGACCCCCCCCCCCCTTTCTTCAATACCACGTTTAGAAGAGGTAAATGGTAAGGTAATACTTTTAAACATATATTGATACTAGCAGGTGCCGCCGGGTCTTCGCTCACGTGGATTTTAGGTTTTTGTACAATTATTGTGGTACACAAAATATTAAAACATTTATTTCATTATTTTTAAAGAAGAATCTAAAAAATAAAGAATCAAAAATAATCATCAAGAAAGCATAAAGAATAAGAAGAATCAATTTTGTAACATGTTCGGGGTTTTTGAGATACATGTATCTTAATAACCCCCCCCCCCCCTACACCCTTCATTTGATTGTTGGAAAAAGTTAAAATACATGTTTGTTAATACATAAATAACAGTGTTTTCGTCTGTAACCTCGTTTGGTTTTAAGATTTAAGTAGACTCATAATAAAATTAACTCCCCAGTCCCCCCCCCCTCCCCCCCCTCCCCCCCTCCCCGCCCCTCAGTTGGATGTTCACAAAATGGTAAAACTTGTGTTTTTTATTATAAAATGATCAAATATTATTGCCGAGTTTCACGTCTATAACATGTTCAGTTTTTTAAATACAAAAAATCATCCACTCCTATTTATCCTCCCCCCCCCCCCCCCCCGTTTTCACGCGTCAAATTATTTTTAGAAAAATTGTAAAATACGTGTTTTTTTTTTTTAAATAATCCATTTCCACGTCTGTTACATTTCTGTTTCCAAAATATACGTCTTCTCATGAAATTATTCACCTCTCTTCTTCTATTTAGCCCGCTTCATTGAAAGTGAAACAATGTTACCTCTCATGTTTAAAAAAAAAAAATGGGTTTATTCACCTCTCTTCTTCTATTTAGCCCGCTTCATTGAAAGTGAAACAATGTTACCTCTCATGTTTAAAAAAAAAAAAATGGGTTTTTAGTCAGTGTCGGTTTTGGTTTATAGCCTGGTAATAACTTTGCTTTGAATTTCGATGATAATTCGGAGTCCTCCTCAGTAAAGTGATTAGAACACGCAACGTAAATGTAGATCGTGCCACGATCCACTTTATAAAGTCATTGCTTGTGAAGTCAGAGGATCGATTTCGGTCAGGAAACCAATGGAATGAATGTTTGTTGCCTTCAGAATCTAATTTACCCCGTCAATTGTTGCACCTTCTAAACAGGACTGGTTCACCATTTTAAGTCAACCTCCTTTAATGATTATATACACGCAACTATTGTCATTACATATTCAACATCCACAAAATGAAAAACTGAACTGAACTGAAACAATGATTGTTGGGCCGGCTGAGTCGAGTGAATAGCCTAGTGCAGGGTCGAGCACCCTAGACCGCAAGTGACGTCACAACTATTTCACGCGTCTTAGAAAGACAGTCCCGTAGCAACCCCACCGCCCTCATATGACATGTTTTACAAGTATAATCCGTCCATAAACATTATGAAGATCAATATAAAAAATACTTGCCCAAAACTGAGACTAGGCCTTTAAGTCTACATTTAAATGGAAACTAACATCCCATGACAGTTTTCTACATTACTCTGTGTGAGGACCAATTCCTATTATGATACACTTCCGTTGTTATATTTTATATTTTTTCTTACTAGGGTTACTACTTAGTAACCGATATAGCGATCGATATGATTATATTTCGAAACGATCAATTATTTCTCCAATCGATTATCAAATCAATAATCGAACAGCTAACCCGAGATTTAAAACTACCGCTCGTAACCAGAGAGTTTTCTCCACCCAGGCAGTCAAGTTAATTCAAAGGGCTTCCGCGTGGCTATTGCCGGGGGTGGGCAAGGGAGTGAGGGTCCGCGTGGCTATTGCCGGGGGTGGGCAAGGGAGTGAGGGTCCGCGTGGTTATTGCCGGGGGTGGGCAAGGGAGTGAGGGTCCGCGTGGTTATTGCCGGGGGTGGGCAAGGGAGTGAGGGTCCGCGTGGCTATTGCCGGGGGTGGGCAAGGGAGTGAGGGTCCGCTTGGTTATTGCCGGGGGTGGGCAAGGGAGTGAGGGTCCGCGTGGCTATTGCCGGGGGTGGGCAAGGGAGTGAGGGTCCGCGTGGCTATTGCCGGGGGTGGGCAAGGGAGTGAGGGTCCGCGTGGCTATTGCCGGGGGTGGGCAAGGGAGTGAGGGTCCGCGTGGCTATTGCCGGGGGTGGGCAAGGGAGTGGGGGTCCGCGTGGCTATTGCCGGGGGTGGGCAAGGGAGTGAGGGTCCGCGTGGCTATTGCCGGGGGTGGGCAAGGGAGTGAGGGTCCGTGTGGTTATTGCCGGGGGTGGGCAAGGGAGTGGGGGTCCGCGTGGCTATTGCCGGGGGTGGGCAAGGGAGTGAGGGTCCGCGTGGCTATTGCCGGGGGTGGGCAAGGGAGTGAGGGTCCGGGTGGCTATTGCCGGGGGTGGGCAAGGGAGTGAGGGTCCGCGTGGCTATTGCCGGGGGTGGGCAAGGGAGTGAGGGTCCGCGTGGTTATTGCCGGGGGTGGGCAAGGGAGTGAGGGTCCGCGTGGCTATTGCCGGGGGTGGGCAAGGGAGTGAGGGTCCGCGTGGCTATTGCCGGGGGTGGGCAAGGGAGTGGGGGTCCGCGTGGCTATTGCCGGGGGTGGGCAAGGGAGTGAGGGTCCGCGTGGCTATTGCCGGGGGTGGGCAAGGGAGTGGGGGTCCGCGTGGCTATTGCCGGGGGTGGGCAAGGGAGTGAGGGTCCGCGTGGTTATTGCCGGGGGTGGGCAAGGGAGTGGGGGTCCGCGTGGCTATTGCCGGGGGTGGGCAAGGGAGTGAGGGTCCGCGTGGCTATTGCCGGGGGTGGGCAAGGGAGTGGGGGTTATTGCCGGGGGTGGGCAAGGGAGTTGGGGCTATTGCCGGGGGTGGGCAAGGGAGTGGGGGCTATTGCCGGGGGGGGGGCAAGGGAGTGAGGGTCCGCGTGGCTATTGCCGGGGGTGGGCAAGGGAGTGGGGGTCCGCGTGGCTATTGCCGGGGGTGGGCAAGGGAGTGAGGGTCCGCGTGGCTATTGCCGGGGGTGGGCAAGGGAGTGGGGGTCCGCGTGGGTATTGCCGGGGGTGGGCAAGGGAGTGGGGGTCCGCGTGGGTATTGCCGGGGGTGGGCAAGGGAGTGGGGGTCCGCGTGGCTATTGCCGGAGGTGGGCAAGGGATTCAGGGTCCGCGTGGCTATTGCCGGGGGTGGGCAAGGGAGTGGGGGTCCGCGTGGCTATTGCCGGGGGTGGGCAAGGGAGTGGGGGTCCGCGTGGCTATTGCCGGGGGTGGGCAAGGGAGTGAGGGTCCGCGTGGTTATTGCCGGGGGTGGGCAAGGGAGTGAGGGTCCGCGTGGCTATTGCCGGGGGTGGGCAAGGGAGTGGGGGTCCGCGTGGCTATTGCCGGGGGTGGGCAAGGGAGTGGGGGTCCGCGTGGCTATTGCCGGGGGTGGGCAAGGGAGTGAGGGTCCGCGTGGTTATTGCCGGGGGTGGGCAAGGGAGTGCGGGTCCGCGTGGCTATTGCTGGGGGTGGGCAAGGGAGTGAGGGTCCGCGTGGCTATTGCCGGGGGTGGGCAAGGGAGTGAGGGTCCGCGTGGTTATTGCCGGGGGTGGGCAAGGGAGTGAGGGTCCGCGTGGTTATTGCCGGGGGTGGGCAAGGGAGTGGGGGTCCGCGTGGCTATTGCCGGGGGTGGGCAAGGGAGTGAGGGTCCGCGTGGCTATTGCCGGGGGTGGGCAAGGGAGTGGGGGTTATTGCCGGGGGTGGGCAAGGGAGTTGGGGCTATTGCCGGGGGTGGGCAAGGGAGTGGGGGCTATTGCCGGGGGGGGGGGCAAGGGAGTTAGGGTCTGCGTGGCTATTGCCGGGGGTGGGCAAGGGAGTGGGGGTCCGCGTGGCTATTGCCGGGGGTGGGCAAGGGAGTGAGGGTCCGCGTGGCTATTGCCGGGGGTGGGCAAGGGAGTGGGGGTCCGCGTGGGTATTGCCGGGGGTGGGCAAGGGAGTGGGGGTCCGCGTGGGTATTGCCGGGGGTGGGCAAGGGAGTGGGGGTCCGCGTGGCTATTGCCGGAGGTGGGCAAAGGATTCAGGGTCCGCGTGGCTATTGCCGGGGGTGGGCAAGGGAGTGGGGGTCCGCGTGGCTATTGCCGGGGGTGGGCAAGGGAGTGGGGGTCCGCGTGGCTATTGCCGGGGGTGGGCAAGGGAGTGAGGTTCCGCGTGGTTATTGCCGGGGGTGGGCAAGGGAGTGAGGGTCCGCGTGGCTATTGCCGGGGGTGGGCAAGGGAGTGGGGGTCCGCGTGGCTATTGCCGGGGGTGGGCAAGGGAGTGGGGGTCCGCGTGGCTATTGCCGGGGGTGGGCAAGGGAGTGAGGGTCCGCGTGGTTATTGCCGGGGGTGGGCAAGGGAGTGGGGGTCCGCGTGGCTATTGCTGGGGGTGGGCAAGGGAGTGAGGGTCCGCGTGGCTATTGCCGGGGGTGGGCAAGGGAGTGGGGGTCCGCGTGGCTATTGCTGGGGGTGGGCAAGGGAGTGAGGGTCCGCGTGGCTATTGCCGGGGGTGGGCAAGGGAGTGAGGGTCCGCGTGGCTATTGCCGGGGGTGGGCAAGGGAGTGAGGGTCCGCGTGGTTATTGCCGGGGGTGGGCAAGGGAGTGGGGGTCCGCGTGACTATTGCCGGGGGTGGGCAAGGGAGTGAGGGTCCGCGTGGCTATTGCCGGGGGTGGGCAAGGGAGTGGGGGTCCGCGTGGCTATTGCCGGGGGTGGGCAAGGGAGTGAGGGTCCGCGTGGCTATTGCCGGGGGTGGGCAAGGGAGTGAGGGTCCGTGTGGTTATTGCCGGGGGTGGGCAAGGGAGTGGGGGTCCGCGTGGCTATTGCCGGGGGTGGGCAAGGGAGTGAGGGTCCGCGTGGCTATTGCCGGGGGTGGGCAAGGGAGTGAGGGTCCGCGTGGTTATTGCCGGGGGTGGGCAAGCGAGTGAGGGTCCGCGTGGCTATTGCCGGGGGTGGGCAAGGGAGTGGGGGTCCGCGTGGCTATTGCCGGGGGTGGGCAAGGGAGTGAGGGTCCGCGTGGTTATTGCCGGGGGTGGGCAAGGGAGTGAGGGTCCGCGTGGCTATTGCCGGGGGTGGGCAAGGGAGTGGGGGTCCGCGTGGCTATTGCCGGGGGTGGGCAAAGGAGTGGGGGTCCGCGTGGCTATTGCCGGGGGTGGGCAAGGGAGTGAGGGTCCGCGTGGTTATTGCCGGGGGTGGGCAAGGGAGTGGGGGTCCGCGTGGCTATTGCCGGGGGTGGGCAAGGGAGTGAGGGTCCGCGTGGCTATTGCCGGGGGTGGGCAAGGGAGTGGGGGTCCGCGTGGCTATTGCCCGGGGGTGGGCAAGGGAGTGAGGGTCCGCGTGGCTATTGCCGGGGGTGGGCAAGGGAGTGAGGGTCCGTGTGGTTATTGCCGGGGGTGGGCAAGGGAGTGGGGGTCCGCGTGGCTATTGCCGGGGGTGGGCAAGGGAGTGAGGGTCCGCGTGGCTATTGCCGGGGGTGGGCAAGGGAGTGAGGGTCCGGGTGGCTATTGCCGGGGGTGGGCAAGGGAGTGAGGGTCCGCGTGGCTATTGCCGGGGGTGGGCAAGGGAGTGAGGGTCCGCGTGGTTATTGCCGGGGGTGGGCAAGCGAGTGAGGGTCCGCGTGGCTATTGCCGGGGGTGGGCAAGGGAGTGAGGGTCCGCGTGGCTATTGCCGGGGGTGGGCAAGGGAAGTGGGGGTCCGCGTGGCTATTGCCGGGGGTGGGCAAGGGAGTGAGGGTCCGCGTGGCTATTGCCGGGGGTGGGCAAGGGAGTGGGGGTCCGCGTGGCTATTGCCGGGGGTGGGCAAGGGAGTGAGGGTCCGCGTGGTTATTGCCGGGGGTGGGCAAGGGAGTGGGGGTCCGCGTGGCTATTGCCGGGGGTGGGCAAGGGAGTGGGGGGTCCGCGTGGCTATTGCCGGGGGTGGGCAAGGGAGTGAGGGTCCGCGTGGCTATTGCCGGGGGTGGGCAAGGGAGTGAGGGTCCGCGTGGCTATTGCCGGGGGTGGGCAAGGGAGTGGGGGTCCGCGTGGCTATTGCCGGGGGGTGGGCAAGGGAGTGAGGGTCCGCGTGGCTATTGCCGGGGGTGGGCAAGGGAGTGAGGGTCCGTGTGGTTATTGCCGGGGGTGGGCAAGGGAGTGGGGGTCCGCGTGGCTATTGCCGGGGGTGGGCAAGGGAGTGAGGGTCCGCGTGGCTATTGCCGGGGGTGGGCAAGGGAGTGAGGGTCCGCGTGGTTATTGCCGGGGGTGGGCAAGGGAGTGAGGGTCCGCGTGGCTATTGCCGGGGGTGGGCAAGGGAGTGAGGGTCCGCGTGGCTATTGCCGGGGGTGGGCAAGGGAGTGGGGGTCCGCGTGGCTATTGCCGGGGGTGGGCAAGGGAGTGAGGGTCCGCGTGGCTATTGCCGGGGGTGGGCAAGGGAGTGGGGGTCCGCGTGGCTATTGCCGGGGGTGGGCAAGGGAGTGAGGGTCCGCGTGGTTATTGCCGGGGGTGGGCAAGGGAGTGGGGGTCCGCGTGGCTATTGCCGGGGGTGGGCAAGGGAGTGAGGGTCCGCGTGGCTATTGCCGGGGGTGGGCAAGGGAGTGGGGGTTATTGCCGGGGGTGGGCAAGGGAGTTGGGGCTATTGCCGGGGGTGGGCAAGGGAGTGGGGGCTATTGCCGGGGGGGGGGGCAAGGGAGTTAGGGTCTGCGTGGCTATTGCCGGGGGTGGGCAAGGGAGTGGGGGTCCGCGTGGCTATTGCCGGGGGTGGGCAAGGGAGTGAGGGTCCGCGTGGCTATTGCCGGGGGTGGGCAAGGGAGTGGGGGTCCGCGTGGGTATTGCCGGGGGTGGGCAAGGGAGTGGGGGTCCGCGTGGGTATTTTTGGGGGGGGTGGGCAAGGGAGTGGGGGTCCGCGTGGCTATTGCCGGAGGTGGGCAAAGGATTCAGGGTCCGCGTGGCTATTGCCGGGGGTGGGCAAGGGAGTGGGGGGTCCGCGTGGCTATTGCCGGGGGTGGGCAAGGGAGTGGGGGTCCGCGTGGCTATTGCCGGGGGTGGGCAAGGGAGTGAGGGTCCGCGTGGTTATTGCCGGGGGTGGGCAAGGGAGTGAGGGTCCGCGTGGCTATTGCCGGGGGTGGGCAAGGGAGTGGGGGTCCGCGTGGCTATTGCCGGGGGTGGGCAAGGGAGTGGGGGTCCGCGTGGCTATTGCCGGGGGTGGGCAAGGGAGTGAGGGTCCGCGTGGTTATTGCCGGGGGTGGGCAAGGGAGTGGGGGTCCGCGTGGCTATTGCTGGGGGTGGGCAAGGGAGTGAGGGTCCGCGTGGCTATTGCCGGGGGTGGGCAAGGGAGTGGGGGTCCGCGTGGCTATTGCTGGGGGTGGGCAAGGGAGTGAGGGTCCGCGTGGCTATTGCCGGGGGTGGGCAAGGGAGTGAGGGTCCGCGTGGCTATTGCCGGGGGTGGGCAAGGGAGTGAGGGTCCGCGTGGCTATTGCCGGGGGTGGGCAAGGGAGTGAGGGTCCGCGTGGCTATTGCCGGGGGTGGGCAAGGGAGTGGGGGTCCGCGTGGCTATTGCCGGGGGTGGGCAAGGGAGTGGGGGTCCGCGTGGCTATTGCCGGGGGTGGGCAAGGGAGTGGGGGTCCGCGTGGCTATTGCCGGGGGTGGGCAAGGGAGTGAGGGTCCGCGTGGCTATTGCCGGGGGTGGGCAAGGGAGTGGGGGTCCGCGTGGCTATTGCCGGGGGTGGGCAAGGGAGTGAGGGTCCGCGTGGCTATTGCCGGGGGTGGGCAAGGGAGTGGGGGTCCGCGTGGCTATTGCCGGGGGTGGGCAAGGGAGTGGGGGTCCGCGTGGCTATTGCCGGGGGTGGGCAAGGGAGTGAGGGTCCGCGTGGTTATTGCCGGGGGTGGGCAAGGGAGTGGGGGTCCGCGTGGCTATTGCCGGGGGTGGGCAAGGGAGTGAGGGTCCGCGTGGCTGTTGCCGGGGGGTGGGCAAGGGAGTGAGGGTCCGCGTGGCTATTGCCGGGGGTGGGCAAGGGAGTGAGGGTTCGCGTGGCTATTGCCGGGGGTGGGCAAGGGAGTGAGGGTCCGCGTGGTTATTGCCGGGGGTGGGCAAGGGAGTGGGGGGTCCGCGTGACTATTGCCGGGGGTGGGCAAGGGAGTGAGGGTCCGCGTGGCTATTGCCGGGGGTGGGCAAGGGAGTGGGGGTCCGCGTGGCTATTGCCGGGGGTGGGCAAGGGAGTGAGGGTCCGCGTGGCTATTGCCGGGGGTGGGCAAGGGAGTGAGGGTCCGTGTGGTTATTGCCGGGGGTGGGCAAGGGAGTGGGGGTCCGCGTGGCTATTGCCGGGGGTGGGCAAGGGAGTGAGGGTCCGCGTGGCTATTGCCGGGGGTGGGCAAGGGAGTGAGGGTCCGCGTGGTTATTGCCGGGGGTGGGCAAGCGAGTGAGGGTCCGCGTGGCTATTGCCGGGGGTGGGCAAGGGAGTGAGGGTCCGCGTGGCTATTGCCGGGGGGTGGGCAAGGGAGTGGGGGTCCGCGTGGCTATTGCCGGGGGTGGGCAAGGGAGTGAGGGTCCGCGTGGCTATTGCCGGGGGTGGGCAAGGGAGTGGGGGTCCGCGTGGCTATTGCCGGGGGTGGGCAAGGGAGTGAGGGTCCGCTTGGTTATTGCCGGGGGTGGGCAAGGGAGTGGGGGTCCGCGTGGCTATTGCCGGGGGTGGGCAAGGGAGTGAGGGTCCGCGTGGCTATTGCCGGGGGTGGGCAAGGGAGTGAGGGTCCGCGTGGCTATTGCCGGGGGTGGGCAAGGGAGTGGGGGTCCGCGTGGCTATTGCCGGGGGTGGGCAAGGGAGTGGGGGTCCGCGTGGCTATTGCCGGGGGTGGGCAAGGGAGTGAGGGTCCGCGTGGTTATTGCCGGGGGTGGGCAAGGGAGTGAGGGTCCGCGTGGCTATTGCCGGGGGTGGGCAAGGGAGTGGGGGGTCCGCGTGGCTATTGCCGGGGGTGGGCAAGGGAGTGGGGGGTCCGCGTGGCTATTGCGGGGGGTGGGCAAGGGAGTGAGGGTCCGCGTGGTTATTGCCGGGGGTGAGCAAGGGAGTGAGGGTCCGCGTGGCTATTGCCGGGGGTGGGCAAGGGAGTGGGGGGTCCGCGTGGCTATTGCCGGGGGGTGAGCAAGGGAGTGAGGGTCCGCGTGGCTATTGCCGGGGGTGGGCAAGGGAGTGAGGGTCCGTGTGGTTTTTGCCGGGGGTGGGCAAGGGAGTGAGGGTCCGCGTGGCTATTGCGGGGGGTGGGCAAGGGAGTGAGGGTCCGCGTGGTTATTGCCGGGGGTGAGCAAGGGAGTGAGGGTCCGCGTGGCTATTGCCGGGGGTGGGCAAGGGAGTGGGGGTCCGCGTGGCTATTGCCGGGGGTGGGCAAGGGAGTGGGGGTCCGCGTGGCTATTGCCGGGGGTGGGCAAGGGAGTGAGGGTCCGCGTGGTTATTGCCGGGGGTGAGCAAGGGAGTGAGGGTCCGCGTGGCTATTGCCGGGGGTGGGCAAGGGAGTGAGGGTCCGTGTGGTTTTTGCCGGGGGTGGGCAAGGGAGTGGGGGTCCGCGTGGCTATTGCCGGGGGTGGGCAAGGGAGTGAGGGTCCGCGTGGCTATTGCCGGGGGGGGGGGGGGCAAGGGAGTGAGGGTCCGCGTGGCTATTGCCGGGGGTGGGCAAGGGAGTGAGGGTCCGCGTGGCTATTGCCGGGGGTGGGCAAGGGAGTGGGGGTCCGCGTGGCTATTGCTGGGGGTGGGCAAGGGAGTGGGGGTCCGCGTGGCTATTGCCGGGGGTGGGCAAGGGAGTGAGGGTCCGCGTGGCTATTGCCGGGGGTTGGCAAGGGAGTGGGGGTCCGCGTAGCTATTGCCGGGGGTGAGCAAGGGGGTGGGGGTTATTTAAATTGTCAATACGTGTACGTTCAATTTACGTTTTAACGGTGAAACCACGGTCATTTCAATTTTCGATTCAAATCGTCGAAAATCGATATTGTCGATAAGTCGATTAAGTCGATAATAGTGTTCACATCGAACGGAACGGCAACCCCGTCTCTAACCGAATGATATAATGTGTTTCAGGTGTGGCTGTCAATAATATTCCCACATTTAAATGGATTGTGTATCGCCCACTCGCCGGCACCCATTGTGCTGTTTTCGACCAGTATTATGATGCACACTGGGACTATCTAGAATGCCAACCACCGTATATCAAGTCACAGCCCTACATTTGTGAGATATTGTAGAGATAACAGAATGTGACATTGGGAGTAATCAGGGTGTGTTCATGCACTCAAGGTCCTGCGGGGTCTAGTACAACTCCAAACCGAGGTCATCTAACACATTCCACAGGGTTAAAACTAGCATGTTCCTCAAATAGGAGAGTCAGGCAAACAATACTATAGGGAAATGTCATTGAATTGAAATCTTTATCTACTTAGCACAGTTGCTATTTAAGTACATACATTACAAAGTTCATCTTATACTTAGTACAGAGTCAATAATTTTTACTTTAAAAACATTTACATTCTTAATGTCCCTGATTTGTGTAGGTAATTTGTTATATTCTCTGACACTCTTATAAAATAAACCATTACTTACTACATTAGAGTTACACTTATTGCATTCCACTTGTGGGGCGTATGCCCTGTTGTGAATAAAGATTACATACATTACATACATAGGCCCCTAGATACATACAGTGATCTAGATACAAATTATTTGCACCTCCTCTAGTTTCAAATCTGTGCTTATTGCCTACATAGGCTGCGTTCCGTTATTTGTTGAAAATGCTTTGCCCCTAGCATTCTCCAGCACGTTAAAGCATCTATAACAGTGGTACTCAAACTTTTTTCCTGGAGGGCCACTTTTCAAATAATCCAAGTAAAGCTGGGCCGCATTCTTAAACAAGTAAGTCTAGCTTTCTTGTGGGGAGGGGAAATGAGTGGCAGTTATTGAGGTATAATTAATTACCGGTATTTTATATATTGTGCAGGCTTATTAAACAACACGTTTATTGTTATTAAAATACTGCAATTGGAATATTTATTTTGAGTATTAGCTGTTTTAATAGTGATTTGTTGTTTACCTGGCATATTACTTGGCAGACGTTGAACGATGACACTGTGTCTTGGAGGCAAGTATGCTGTCAATATCTGCTTTTTTCTCGGAGATGCCAATCCGCATCAGGTTGTCAACGTGTTGATTAGTTAGTCGGGATCGATGCTTATTTTTTATGTATTTCATTTTTGAAAACGAAGTTTCGCATAAATAAGTAGAACAAAACAGAGTGAGGAGAAATTGAGCAGCTGGTTTCAAGGCAGTGAATTTGTCGTTAGGTAACGAAGACCAGAACGAGGGGATGTCTCCGACCAGTTTCTTATCTTCGAACAAGTCTTTTAATTCTGTATCACTTTGAAGGTCACCGAGGTTGTTTTGCAGATCTCGGCGATTAAATCCCAGTTGAATCAGCTCTTGAATATCTGCAATGTTCATTTTCCAAGGATTTTCAAGTAGTTTAAACCCCTTTCTCAGTGACTTGAAGTCCTCAAATCTTGAATTCATTTCTTCAATCAATTCGGAAATGAAACTGGCAAAGGTTGCACCCGTCACTGTTTCGTCGGGATTTTCATTTATAATTTCCTCCATTGATGGAAAATTCAAGAAATCGTTACTTTCAAGCTCAACTCTGTACATTTTTAATTTTTCTTGAAACGCCCACACTTTGTTTATCATCTGACTTATTATTTTTTGATTTCCTTGCAAGCCAAGGTTAAGATTATTTAACATGGCAGTTAAATCGGTCAGGAAAGCCACATTTAGCCACCATTCAAAACTTGCAAACTCGTCAACTTCTTTATCGATTTGTGTAAGAAATAGTTGAAGTTCGTGTCGAAGCTTGAAAAAACGGTCAAGAACTTTCCCCTTGCTTAGCCATCGCACTTCGCAATGGTAAAGCACATCACCGTATTGAGAGTCTAGTTCTGAAAGAAACTCTTGAAACAGTCGATGGTTAAGTTCGCGGGCTCTTATCAAGTTCACAACACTAACCACTTTTTTCATTACTTGAATCAAATCATTATTACCTAACTTCGACGCAAGATTTTCTTGGTGAATTATACAGTGATAAGCCAATAAATCCGGCTTATTCAGTTGCTTTCTAAGCAAAGAGACGAAACCGTTGCTAACTCCCACCATGGAAGGGCATCCGTCGGTACACAGACACACAAGCTTATCCCAAGGGATTTCTTTTTCAGCAAAAAAATCATTGATAATATTTAAAAAATCACTTCCCCGCGTTTTTCCTTTCATTGGAAGAACAGTTAAAAAGTCTTCTTTAACCACACCTTCTACAGTGCAGAACCGAACAAACAACGACAACTGCGCAGTTGCAGTAATATCAGTCGAGGAATCGAGGGCTAAAGAAAAGTACTTGCATGCGCGAAGCTCTTTGATAAGGGTGGTGCTCAAATTATTGGCCAAGTCCTCGACCCTTCTAGCGCAAGTTGAATCAGAGAGCTGCAGGTTCTTTACCTCGTTTACAATTTGTTTGCAATTGGAAAAACTTCCTAACAAAGTTTCACATGCAACAATCATGCAGTCCTTGACCATTTCAGCGTCTGTAAATGGTTTCATTTTTTTCGCTAAAATATGTGAAATCTCGTAGGATGCTCTAGTCGTGGCGTCACTTTTGTTAATTGATACAGCCAATGTGCTACACTGCCTTTCGAATGCCTTTTTCAGGAGAGCTAATTTTTCTGACCGAATTACGGATCCTTTAGGAAACTTTGCCTCAAACGAGCTGTGTTTCGATGAGTGATGACGTCCCAAATTAAAACGTTTCAAGCCCGTAACTAGCTCACTACAAATCACGCATATTGAAGTATCTTCTTTCTTGCCTTTAACAAAAAAAAACTCTTCTTCCCAACAAGCTTGAAAAACACGATTTTCATCTTCCAACTTTCTTTTCTTAGCACACTTAGAATTAACACCGGATATTTCACTGAAATAGCAACACTGACCAACAACTTGAAACAGTAACGTGCGCTGGCTTAGACACTGCTGCTTCGACTGACACACACTAGTAGGAGCGCAAGATGTACTTTTTTGGCTCTCGTAGGCTATTCGTGGAAGAGTATAGCAGTAAACGGGATTATGCAAAGGCATGTATAACAATGATTTTGGACCAGGGTTACATCGGCAGAATTGCTGCAGACGGCGTCAGTGGCGCCGCGACGCCACCTGACGCCGCCACACGACGCCACCGAACGTTTAGGCTTATAACGTTTACACCGTTTGTCCTAGAGAAAAAACGAAAATGATTTTTCATTCAGTTTTTAAATACAAATCGATTGGTACCAAAAACGTAATGATTAGATGAGCGTAGCGAAGCAGAGTGAATCTCACATTTCAACTCGATTGGCGCTTTGTCTTTGATTGTGCACAAAAGTTTGTTCGTCACGCACAGGTCACACGGCTTGACGGATTTGGCTGAAATTTTAGATAAACTCTTGTGACTACAAGTATAGATGCTGCTTACATAAACAAGAAAATCCGTCAAGATTCCAACCTACAAAAAAATAATTAGTAAAAAATATCGAGTTTTAATTTTTTTGTTCTTCGCGCACAGGTTAAACGTATTAACGGATTTGGCTGAAATTTTAAGTCCACACTTTGGACTTTTATAGTAGATGCTGTTAACATAACCAAGAAACCCCGTCAAGATGCCAACCTACAAAACATTTATTAGTGAAACATATCGAGTTTTAATTTGTTTTATTAAAATTTATGGACGGATTTAAATATATTTTTATATTTATGACCAAAATAAGAATATTGACACGTGATAAAAGTTTTAAAGTAGTAACTCGAAGTCACCCTCTTGGGGAGGTGTCCCCCTAGCCAGTAAAAATATATTCGTTATGTCCTTGTTACTTGAATCCTACACGACGTGGTGACCGGTTCGCCCAACAGTTTAAACTGCGCATACCTTAAAAAATTAATAGTAGTTTATTTTTCAATCACATCCTTATACCGTTGTCTACGCATTTTCATTACTCCGGTATACGGTACGGTATAAGGATGTGATTGAAAAATATACTACTATTAATTTTTTAAGGTATGCGCAGTTTAAACTGTTGGGCGAACCGGTCACCACGTCGTGTAGGATTCAAGTAACAAGGACATAACGAATATATTTTTACTGGCTAGGGGAACACCTCCCCAAGAGAGTGACTGCTGATAGCACTCATTACTTAAAAAAATCGGTTTTGTAAGGTTGTAATGATATAACCAGTCTAAATATTTAATGACTAGGAAAACTCTCTGCGTTAACCGATTTTTTTTTATTTATTAAACAAGGCATTTACCTGTTATAATTTCGTTTCGTTTGGCTTCGACCTGTCCGGCTACGGTGACCCTACCGAAGCATATGCTCTTGTCAGCAACTGTTAACTTATCGTGGTGGACAGGAATGCGTGCTTTTAATGCTCCTTGGAGGACAGAGAAAGGAGGGCCCTTATTTTCTCGCCTCTTATAATCGACAGATATATTACCTGGGCCAAATTCTACCCAGGACCCAAACGGGAGTACAGATATTAGCAAAAAAGTTGACAATAGCAAAATATATTGCCGTAAATAAACAAATATTTGGTAACAAGATGTCCGTTAACAAAACAATTTAAAAACTCCTGCCATATGTTGACACTATTATTCTGCCATTCATTTTAAAAAATTATTAAAATCCGACGGCAAGTTGTAATTTAAAAAATAAATAAAATATTTTATTTGTTTTAGTAGTTATTTTTTTGTAGGTTGCCATCTTGACGGATTTTGCTGGATACGCTAACAGCATCTTGTGTAGTAAGCGTGAGTGTTCACTGAAAATTTCAACTAAATACGTCTAGCCGTTTGACTTGTGCTCGACGAACAAACTTTTGCATAAAAAAAAAATATATTTTTTTTTACAAAATGGCGGTTCACGTTCCTACTTTCAAACTTTTATCACGTGTCAATATTTTTATTTTGGACATAAATATAAAAAAAATATTTAAATCCGTCCATAAATTTTAATAAAACAAATTAAAACTCGATATTTTTCACTAATAAATTTTTTGTAGGTTGGCATCTGGACGGATTTTCTTGGTTATGTTAACAGCATCTACGTTAATAGTCCAGAGTGTTGACTTAAAATTTCAGCCAAATCCGTTAAGTAGTTTAACCTGTGCGCGAAGAACAAAAAAATTAAAACTCGATATTTTCACTAATTAATTTTTTGTAGGTTGGAATCTTGACGGATTTTCTTGTTTATGTGAACAGCATGTATACTTGTAGTCACAAGAGTTTATCTAAAATTTCAGCCCAATCCGTCAAGCCGTGTGACCTGTGCGTGACGAACAAACTTTTGTGCACAATCAAAGACAAAGCGCCAATCGAGTTGAAATGTGAGATTCACTCTGCTTCGCTACGCTCATCTTATCATAACGTTTTTAGTACCAATCGATTTGTATTTAAAAACTGAATGAAAAATTATTTTCGTTTTTTCTGTAGGATAAACGGTGTAAAAGTTATAAGCCAAAACGTTCGGTGGCGTCGTGTGGCGGCGTCAGGTGGCGTCGCGGCGCCACTGACGCCGTCTGCAGCGATTCCGCCGATGTAACCCTGGTCCAAAATCATTGTTATACATGCCTTTGCATAATCCCGTTTACCGCTATACTCTTCCACGAATAGCCTACGAGATACACTTTGCTGCTCTACTACACACCCTTTTTGGTTGTGAGGTTTTTAGTTCCCCCGCCCCCTCTAAGTTCCGAAGCCGTTGAATTGACAAAGCAAAATATTTAGGTCAGGATACAAAGGGAGCTGTTGTCTCCTTGAACGCAGCGGGCAACATAGCGTTTGGTCAACTGAACCTACAGAACTTTTAAAAACATTTACTTGGTTGGTGATGTATCATCCATCATTCATCACAAAAGCAATATTATTTTTCAAATTGGAATATTTAAGGAAAGTATCAAATACAGCAAATAAATAGCCGGTTAAAATAGTAAAATATAATAATAAAGACAAAAGCTAGGGGCCGCAATAATTGTTTAGGAGGGCCGCAGTTTGAGTACCACTGATCTATAAGCACGATATACTTACGGAACACTTCAAGCATAGGCATGGCTGTTTAGGCCAATTAAGCGCAAGGTCGTTTTGCCACGCCCACTACATTAGTTGTCAAACAGTATAGTAAAATTGAAAAGGTTGATAGTGGCGTAAGTCAAATCAATTAAATATACTAGGCTCTAATACATGTGCAAACATATGATTTTGGCGCAATTTTACACTAAGGTTGAGCCCAAGGTTAGGTTCGTCTATGGAGTATTTCTAAAATACCGCCAAAAATCACCTTATGCTTGAAATGCTCAACTGAAAACCTCGGGCATATTGAGCGTGCTGAATATGCTCACGAATGAGGTTTCGGAACGCTGGGTTTTAGCACATTCAATAGGTTTCGGTACGGGCCAAGCATGCTTTAAGCATTCTCAACAGGTTTCGGAACGTACCCATAGTTTATCTTATTCTCTAAATACTGTGGTATTGCATCAAACGTAATTTTATGTATAAATACAATATAGGATGCTATATTTACAGTCTCTTGCACTCTCAACCATTCAAGTTTCTTTAGTATTGATGCAATTGGAGTATCCCTTCTTTACTTTTGTTTATATCTCATGACTTCATCTTGCAACCTTTGTAAATTTACCATGTCTTCCTACCCATTGGGTAATGGGACAATACCCATTACCCAACGTTATCGACCAAAGTTAGATGATCGCATTGCTGCATTGTGAAACTGTCTTTGGCGTTAATCGTTGGTAAATAACACATTTGTGATTTGAGAATGCATATATAGAAGGGCTTTGAAAGTTTGGACCACCTTCCTAACAACCAATACAACCAATACAACCAATACAACAACCAATTCATCCCAACACTCCCTAAATAATTGTGTTTCCACTTAAGACGACCCCAGCAAAGTGTGATGGATTCGATTCGGCTGACGTAGAGTGACCTCTGTCATTTCCGTCACAAAATAAATAATATTCAATAATAAAACAAACAAAACAAAATAAAAATAATAATAATAATAATAATAATCAAATGTCAGCACACATTTTCCCCTCTATTTTACCAGTTGCGTTGCAAATGTATGTTCCAAATAAATAATACACATTACACAAAGTTGACATAAACATAATAATTTCACCTAAAACACAATAATATAAAGAGGTGTTATAGTAGTAAATATATAAAATGTCATCGTGTGTCCCCTTCTGAAGAATTTTGTGTGGTTTTGAGCAGCACATTCGTTTTTGTCTATGCATTGTAGTGTTATTTCAACACGTATTGAATTGATGTGTATATCCTGTGTGGTATTATTCACATGTAATGTGTTGTAACAATTTGTGCAATATAACGTTGTTAATTTTGTCTGCTCAAATGTATGTTTCATTTACTTCCTTTTTTGGCACTTTTTCAGTCAATAAAGAAGAAGATGACTGTGAGTGAGGGTAGGCAGGAATGCAGTTAAAAGTTTTTCGTTGGTCCAGTGGTTAGCATCCCTGCTTCCAATGCAGAAGGTCCCGGGTTCAAATCCCACTTCAGGCAGAAGTTTTTTAACTTCTAATGTGAATTCAATTCCATTAATTCTTGGTTTAGGAATAAGTAAACGGTGACTTTGGAGCCGTCCTAGCAACGAAGCACTCAATAAATTCAAAGTTGTTCTGAATCGACCTTGTTGAATCTGTCATTTGTCCGCAGGTGTTCGCACTGTCCAATCACTTATTCATGTGTTTCATATTTGAAATATAGATCTTTGATTGGTTAGCGCTCACTCGTCGACGGTGCTCAGAGCCTACAGGGTTGGTTTAGTCGCTTTAAATTAAAGTCCCCCACAGAAAATCAATATTGTTACTGAGTGGAAAGACTCTATAAATACGAATTTATTTATTTTATTTATCAGAGTCTGGCACTTCCAAATTGTGTGAGTTTGAGGAACAGGATAGAAATCTCTTCTTATGAAGCAAAAAACATTTAATAGAACCCGAGGAGTGGCATGATGTGATAGGAGACTGTATCTGCCGGTCGAGGGGGCCCTTCCTCGTGGTGACCGGTGCGTGCAATGGGGCTTCTCGTACATATCTTTAATAAGGTAGGTTTGGGTAATAAGGCCACCCTGAGGAATATTCTTTTGTAGGAAGAAAATGAAAAGTGGTAGAGGCTTGAAACATTAGGAAATCTTATTTATACATTTTGGTAATGAAATACAATATACATTTATTTTTCTTACTATATAATTGTTTTGTAGAAAAAATATTATTTCTAATTGGCCTTATTCCCTTCATGCTTTGGTGATAAGGCCACATGTTTTTATACATTTACAGTGAGATTAAATTAGTTTTCAACACAAATCATTGCTGTGTTTTAATCGTGGATTCTATTTGACTGAGGGCCGGTATTTCAATGTCCAGTTAAAGTGCCAAGTAAATTTAACTGTCAGGTAAGCCAAGTTTGGTGTATTTTTATTGGCCGTTGTCATGGTGAAAACAATTTAACTGAAAAGTAAATTTTAACTGGACATTGAAATACCGGCCCTAAATCAATTTATTTTTGATCCCTTTACCAGTGGTAATATTTATAATTAGGGATCAGATTTAGGGATTTGATCAATGAAATCAACAACAATTTAATTTGTCTACAATACTTTTATTAGAAAGATGTAAAAAATTAAACAATGATATAAACAGGATGTAACATGTAAGAGATGTAATATATGTGAAAGATGTAACCTGCAAATAGCGCAGTAATGTTATTTTCATTTAGGTTATGGCATTGGCCTTATTACCAAAACAGCACTTATGTGACAATTGCTCTCATATTTCACCACAAACTGTGTTTAATAGCTAAACATGTATCTCCAGCCAGTATATAAAAGATGAACACAGATTTGTTCTAAAGTAAAAGTTTAATTAGTATTCTTTATTTTACTCGGTTATCAAAACGTGCTAGCGCCTCTGAGATGTGAGCAACACACAGTCGGCTGTGGCATCTGTTGTATCAACCGAAAACGCATGTGGTTTTCGCTGTAGTGGTCAGATTGCTACATTCTGACAGAGGAATATTTTTTATATGTTTAATAGCGCCAAAGATTCAGGCGAGTAGTCTTATAACCTTATTGGTCTTATTACCGTAACATACAATATATTCATTTTGTATTGAATTTTCGATAACTTTAGCGTTATATACCGTACAAGATTAATACTTACATTAAAATATTTATCAATTCAATACAAATATATTTTGTCATAATCAGTTTCGTTGTCCGACCAACAGTTTGGCCGTAATTGAGCAGTACTCAATGCAATGTGTCGTCAAAACTGGAGACGCCGCGGCACTTAAGTGCGCTAAATGCTGTGAGACCTCTGTGCTATACTCTTTCCTCAAAATTGCACAGGATTCCACTTGATGCACCCTACGTCTGCGCACAGTTAAATGTTTACATTCAATATCTGTGTGCAGAGTGCTTGGAATATGTGGTTATATGGAGATATTAAATACGAAATAGTTTAGATACTATTCGTTAAATAAAACAGTATTTATTTTATACTATATATTGACATCAAGGTCCACTAAATCCTCTGGCGGGGTGTCATCGAACTTCAAAACAAGGCATTGAATGAGATCCAAAATGGCGATTTTGGATCCAACTACAAAAATCGCATTATTATCAATAATAATCCTCACCATAGTCACCAATAATGTGAGCTTACGCGTAAAGTATTTCCTTTGAAAATATATATAGAATGTGAAGACAACATCTCATTACAGATTGTTATTTTGCCTTTTTGGCCCATAATTTGTTTTGACAGATCAATTCATTTGTTTTTCTGAATGATTCTCTCATTTGAATTACATGTGATTTTTAACATTATAGAAATAAGATAGATGACCTTACTTCGCGCGCTCTGCGCACACGCTACTAGCGATCTAGTGGACCTTGTATTGACATATGATACGAATACATCTGCTAAAATATTTACTGTATTGTTTATAACGGAAACACAAGATTAGATTATAAATAATATTACATGAGATTTTTTTTTTTAAACAACGCTTAAATTTAAATGCACTAAGAAGTAAAAATAAATTTTCGCCCAAAAAAGTTTTGCCTCACTCGGAAAATAAAAGCGTTGGGCGCTTTCGGTATTGACATAGATTTCAGTATTATGCTGTTTATGCAGAAAAAGCGCCCAACGCTTTTATTTTCCGAGTGAGGCAAAAATTTGTTGGGCGAAAATTTATTTTTTACTTTTTAGTGCATTTAAATATAAGCGTTGCTTGAAAAAAAAATAACTTTTTTCATGTAATATTATTTTATTCTTTTTAGTCATTCCTACCGTGATCAATAACAGCAGTTGCGCTAGCACCAACTCCATCCGATCAACTGTGAGGTCGAACCACGCGAAGGGAACGCACCTATCCGTACATGGTGAATGACTCACCGCACGGGGTTGTACCATACTTACAAGTGGAGCGTGTTGACATTCTTGCTGCATAGAAACATATCCGATTCTTTCGTTACAGATATTTGAGTCCCGAACAACCAGCGGTAATTCCGATGCCTGCATCTGGTTGGCCCATCCTCACTAGCTGTGACTACTTTCCCATATGAAGCTTTAATTGTTTAATTAATTAATTGTGATGGATTAATTGATTACTGAGTGAATCTGATAATTGATTCTTATATTGTCATTTAGAAAATACGACTGTGTAAAAAAAATTTCAGCTTAAACGGAGTGGGTGAAATATCGATTCCTATATAAAACGTTGATTAAATAATTATGATAGCTTAATTTATTGATTAGTAAATATGACAATTTATTCATGTATTGTCATTAAGAATACGCCTGTGTGAAAAGTTTCAGCTAGGTCGAACATTTAGAAGTAGGTGAAATATCGATTATAAGATTTCGTCCAGACAAACAGACAATCACATGAAGCTATAGCTAATATAAGCGTTGTAACTATGTTTTATTAGTTATAACAAATCAGATTGCAAGGTTGCAGGTAAGACTGAATAGCGGCCATCTTTCAGAGAGAGACTCCACAAGAAAGGCCTGTTCACATGAGTATGTTGATTGTTTAGTAATTATAATAAAGGCTAAAGGTGTGTTTACACACTAGCATTACAGTTACAAACTTATTAGAGTAATAAATTAAAAGTTTTCTAGACAATAACGATGAACTTTGTTCTAGTTTGTTGATGATTGAGTTTGTGTCAGGGATCTTGTCTGACTCAACACTGATTAGTAGAATTGATTCTAACAGATCCTGATTCATCGTGGATCGTAGTCGTGACTTGATACGTTTCACTTTTGAAAATGTTTTTGTTCGGCAACTCTTTTTCGTAGTAAACAAAATTAACAAATACCCATTTATACAGATTTTCCCTGAAAGTGAAAGTGTAGTGTGCGCAAATGTTCCACAGGGACCCGGAATGTCACTCAACCCCGCCAGTCCGCGCCTGCTGATGGTTACAACAGAACAGGTTATGTTATTTCACTCCCGATCACTTAATGTATAGCTGTACTATGCGATATCGCATGGAAGGGAAAACTACTATAACTGACCATAGTCGATGCTATATGTGGTACGTTTGTACGGCTAAGCCAATAACTTACCTTCACTTAAGGTAAAAACTTTCTACACTATTATTAAACGAAAGTGGGAAATAAATTAAACAAATTATTAGCAAGCCCAATGAAACTGATATTTAATCAAATATTGTACATAAAATTGCAAGACAACCCTATGCATAAAACACATCAATCTAATGCACACATGTGAAAATATATGTTGAAAAATAAACACCTTGAAATATACGTTGCAATATGTAAACATTGAAATACACGTTGCAATATACTACAAGCAGCACGAGCATATTCATATCAAGACTATCGCCTAAGAGAGACGTTTGATTTTGTTTATAGTAGGCTATTGTGTCTGTGTAAATTTATAACCGACATATCTTGCGTGTATTGAAAGAAATATTGTTTGGTATAATATAATCGTCGTCTTGAAGAGAAAAAGTAAAAACAGACGAAAGGGATTTAAGATCATGATAATTGAAAAATATGGAGATTAAAGATCTGTATCAGATCCCGAAAATCATAAAGCGAGCGTGTTCACCGTCCCTAGACCTACTTCCCATTTCATGCATACTGATTTAACCATAAACACAGATTACTTTACTCGTCGTACAACATCTTCGGTAATGCTTCCGTCACGCGTGGGATAGCGGCCGCCAACCAGCGACCGTGGCTAATTCAGATACCTGCTCGGGTTGGCCGAGACCGTAAACACGTCATTGATTGATGACGAACGCATTACCGCAGTTGTTTTAAGAGACCTATAGCATTCTTTCACACACTCGCAAATGTATTCTTCCGCTTAGCAGAGTGCGCAAGCCTCATTGGCTACGCCCACTATTCCAGGGAACCAACCGCCGGTCGTAAATAATCCCTCATGGTCCTTACTTAGTTGGTATCATTGGACTCTGCTATGTCGTAATCACCAGAAGACTTAGGATGTGCCAACTTTAATAAAATCAAACCAATGTTGGAGAACGTTAAAACTTCAACCAAACGCCGTCAGAAACATATTGAGAAAGAAGTACCAGTTGCAAACAAAGAATTATGGCGTCTTGACACAATATGTGATCACCACTAGCATTATGTACCATAGGGCTAAGCACGCAAAGCTGAACACACGTTGCTTCCAAAGTACAAGCTCTGAGCTCAAGTCAACAAAGTACCGCACAGGCTTAGTTGCCCCAACGAAAGTATTCTGACGCTTACGAAATAATCAATTCAGATGATACAAACTTAATTTTCTAACTCTCTATAGTTCCAAACATCTAACTGGAACACCTGTAAGGGTTGATTCACGACCTTCGGTTGCCTACCTGTGACAGTGGACGTGGCCAAACAGCCATATGTACCCTACGTAGGAGCAGAATACTTTACGACGTTGTTTGAAATAGAGCATACTAAAAGGGCTGTAGATGGGCGTCTGAGGTCAGTATGTGACTACCTTCGTTGGGACTGTCAAACTAGCGCCTTGCACGCAAAGCTTAGGGTAGACAACGGCACCATAGTACAGCTCAAGGGTACAATAGTAGCCACATAGACTTCAGACTGTGGGCGTAGGCTCAGTGACTATGATGCTGTGGGTGAGAGACATAGTCACAGCGCCTTCATAGAACAGCTCAAGGGTACAATAGTAGCCACACAGGCTTGAGACTGTGGGCGTAGGCTCAGTGACTATGTTGCTGTGGGTGAGAGATATAGTCACAGCGCCACCATAGTACAGCTCAAGGGTACAATAGTAGCCACACAGGCTTTAGACTGTGGGCGTAGGCTCAGTGACTATGTTGCTGTGGGTGTGAGATATAGTCAAACTTAGAATATTTCTGCAAAACAGTGCAAAACATAATTACTCCTCATTTCCCCTTCCGTTCTTTCTACAATTTTTCACAAATGTAGGGTTGTGCCTTTGTAGAGGGTGGTTTGCAGTCTGGAATATCGAAATATCCATCATATCCTTTGCCGTAGATGACACAAGCAGTGCCGGAAGCAGGTTGGAAAACCAGAATCCCATTTATATCCCCCAACATCGGCGACATCCACACCTGAAACATGTCACATCACTCGGTAAGAGAGAGAAGATAACTTAATACGGAAGGTAAGACTTAATTAATATTTGTATACGCGAGAGCGTAGGTCGTGTATTCTGTTAGAAGAAGATAGTGATTAAAAAAATAAAAATTACGTTTGAAAGCCATGTTGTGTATGAGTTTCCGTGTGGCTGTTGCCTTGCGTAATAGACTAGCGGCCAACAAGGAAGATGACGCAAGCACACCACGCTAACACTAGGGGCCACGCGATACATCAGAACATAGACTAGCGGCCAACAAGGGAGATGACGCAAGCACACCACGCTAACACTAGGGGCCACGCGATACATCAGAACATAGACTAGCGGCCAGCAAGGGAGATGACGCAAGCACACCACGCTAACACTAGGGGCCACGCGATACATCAGAACATAGACTAGCGGCCAGCAAGGGAGATGACGCAAGCACACCACGCTAACACTAGGGGCCACGCGATACATCAGAACATAGAATAGCGGCCAACAAGGGAGATGACGCCAGCACACAACGCTAACACTAGGGGCCACGCGATACATCAGAACATAGACTAGCGGCCAGCAAGGGAGATGACGCTAGCACACCACGCTAACACTAGCGGCCACGCGATACAACAGAACATAGACTAGCGCCCAACAAGGGAGATGACGCTAGCACACCACGCTAACACTAGCGGCCACGCGATACATCAGAACATAGACTAGCAGCCAACAAGGGAGATGACGCAAGCACACCACGCTAACACTAGCGGCCACGCGATACATCAGAACATAGACTAGCAGCCAACAAGGGAGATGACGCAAGCACACCACGCTAACACTAGGGGCCACGCGATACATCAGAACATAGACTAGCGGCCAACAAGGGAGATGACGCAAGCACACCACGCTAACACTAGGGGCCACGCGATACATCAGAACATAGACTAGCGGCTAACAAGGGAGATGACGCAAGCAGACTACGCTAGCACTAGAGGCCACGCGATACATCAGAACATAGACTAGCGGCCAGCAAGGGAGATAACGCAAGCACACAACGCTAGCACTAGAGGCCACGCGATACATCAGAACATAGACTAGCGGCCAGCAAGGGAGATGACGCAAGCACACTACGCTAGCACTAGAGGCCACGCGATACATCAGAACATAGACTAGCGGCCAGCAAGGGAGATGACGCAAGCACACTACGCTAGCACTAGAGGCCACGCGAAACATCAGAACATAGACTAGCGGCCAACAAGGGAGATAACACAAGCACACCACGCTAACACTAGGGGCCACGCGATACATCAGAACATAGACTAGCGGCCAACAAGGGAGATGACGCAAGCACACCACGCTAACACTAGGGGCCACGCGATACATCAGAACATAGACTAGCGGCTAGCAAGGGAGATGACGCAAGCACACTACGCTAGCACTAGAGGCCACGCGATACATCAGAACATAGACTAGCGGCCAGCAAGGGAGATGACGCAAGCACACTACGCTAGCACTAGAGGCCACGCGATACATCAGAACATAGACTAGCAGCCAGCAAGGGAGATGACGCAAGCACACTACGCTAGCACTAGAGGCCACGCGATACATCAGAACATAGACTAGCGGCCAGCAAGGGAGATGACGCAAGCACACTACGCTAGCACTAGAGGCCACGCGATACATCAGAACATAGACTAGCGGCCAGCAAGGGAGATGACGCCAGCACACCACGCTAACACTAGAGGCCACGCGATACATCAGAACATAGACTAGCGGCCAGCAAGGGAGATGACGCAAGCACACTACGCTAGCACTAGATGCCACGCGATACATCAGAAAATAGACTAGCGGCCAGCAAGGGAGATGACGCAAGCACACTACGCTAGCACTAGACGCCACGCGATACATCAGAACATAGACTAGCGGCCAGCAAAGGAGATGACGCAAGCACACTACGCTAGCACTAGAGGCCACGCGATACATCAGAACATAGACTAGAGGCCAGCAAGGGAGATGACGCAAGCACACTACGCTAGCACTAGAGGCCACGCGATACATCAGAACATAGACTAGCGGCCAGCAAGGGAGATGACGCAAGCACACTACGCTAGCACTAGAGGCCACGCGATACATCAGAACATAGACTAGCGTCCAGCAAGGGAGATGACGCAAGCACACTACGCTAGCACTAGAGGCCACGCGATAAATCAGAACATAGACTAGCGGCCAGCAAGGGAGATGACGCTAGCACATTACAATAACACTAGCGGCCACGCGATACATCAGAACAAAGACTAGCGGCCAGCAAGGGAGATGACGCAAGCACACCACGCTAACACTAGCGGCCACGCGAGACATAAGAACATAGACGAGCGGCCAACAAGAAAGATGACGCAAGCACACCACGCTAAATCTAGCGGCCAGCAAGGGAGATGACGCAAGCACACCACGCTTAAACTAGCGGCCACGCGATACATCAGAACATAGACTAGCGGCCAACACGGGAGATGACGCAAGCACACAACGCTAACACTAGCGGCCACGCGATACATCAGAACATAGACTAGCGGCCAGCAAGGGAGATGACGCAAGCACACCACGCTAACACTAGCGGCCACGCGATACATCAGAACAAAGACTAGCGGCCAGCAAGGGAGATGACGCAAGCACACCACGCTAACACTAGCGGCCACGCGATACATCAGAACATAGCCTAGCGGTCAGCAAGGGAGATGACGCTAGCACACAACGCTAACACTAGGGGCCACGCGATACATCAGAACATAGACTAGCGGCCAACAAGGGAGATGACGCCAGCACACGACGCTAACACTAGGGGCCACGAGATACATCAGAACATAGACTAGGGGCCAGCAAGGGAGATACGCCAGCACACCACGCTAACACTAGGGGCCACGCGATACATCAGAACATAGACTAGCGGCCAGCTAGGGAGATGACGCAAGCACACCACGCTAACACTAGGGGCCACGCGATACATCAGAACATAGACTAGCGGCCAGCAAGGAAGATGACGCAAGCACACCACGCTAACACTAGAGGCCACGCGATACTTCAGAACATAGACTAGCGGCCAGCAAGGGAGATGACGCAAGCACACCACGCTACCACTAGGGGCCACGCGATACATCAGAACATAGACTAGCGGCCAACACGGGAGATGACGCAAGCACACCACGCTAACACTAATGGCCACGCGATATATCATAACATAGACTAGCGGCCAACAATGGAGATGACGCAAGCACACCACGCTAACACTAATGGCCACGCGATACATCAGAACATAGACTAGCGGCCAACAAAGGGAGATGACGCTAGCACACCACGCTTACACTAGGGGCCACGCGATACATCAGAACATAGACTAGCGGCCAGCAAGGGAGATGACGCTAGCTCACCACGCTAACACTAGGGGCCACGCGATACATCAGAACATAGACTAGCGGCCAGCAAGGGAGATGACGCTAGCTCACCACGCTAACACTAGGGGCCACGCGATACATCAGACATTGACTAGCGGCCAACAAGAAAGATGATGCTAGCACACTACGCTAACACTAGGGGCCACGCGATACATCAGAACATAGACTAGCGGCCAGCAAGGGAGATGACGCTAGCTCACCACGCTAACACTAGGGGCCACGCGATACATCAGAACATAGACTAGCGGCCAGCAAGGGAGATGACGCTAGCTCACCACGCTAACACTAGGGGCCACGCGATACATCAGAACATAGACTAGCGGCCAGCAAGGGAGATGACGCAAGCACACTACGCTAACACTAGGGGCCACGCGATACATCAGAACATAGACTAGCGGCCAGCAAGGGAGATGACGCTAGCACACCTCGCTAAATCTTGAGGCCACGCGATACATCAGAACATAGACTAGCGGCCAGCAAGGGAGATGACGCAAGCACACAACGCTAACACTAGCGGCCACGCGATACATCAGAACATAGACTAGCGGCCAGCAAGGAAGATGACGCAAGCACACAACGCTAACACTAGCGGCCACGCGATACATCAAACATAGACTAGCGGCCAGCAAGGGAGATGACGCAAGCACACCACGCTACCACTAGGGGCCACGCGATACATCAGAACATAGACTAGCGGCCAGCAAGGGAGATGACACTAGCACACCACGCTACCACTAGGGGCCACGCGATACATCAGAACTTAGACTAGCGGCCAACAAGGGAGATTACGCAAGCACACCATGCTAACACTAGGGGCCACGCGATACATCAGAACATAGACTAGCGGCCAGCAAGGGAGATGACGCTAGCACACCACGCTAACACTAGGGGCCACGCGATACATCAGAACATAGACTAGCGGCTAACAAGGGAGATGACGCTAGCACACCACGCTAACACTAGGGGCCACGCGATACATCAGAACATAGACTAGCGGCCAGCAAGGGAGATGACGCCAGCACACCACGCTAACACTAGGGGCCACGCGATACATCAGAACATAGACTAGCGGCCAGCAAGGGAGATGACGCAAGCACACCACGCTTACACTAGGGGCCACGCGATACATCAGAACATAGACTAGCGGCCAACAAGGGAGATGACGCCAGCACACAACGCTAACACTAGGGGCTACGCGATAGATCATGACCCGAGAATGGTCAGATAGTCAATTGAAACTGCGAATTTAAGACATCAGCATGATGAACCAGAACGCCAGTCGCAGTCCCGGCATCATAGATTCCTGTGCTTTCTACAAACCATCAATGCGAAACTCCTCATGAGGACGTTAGTAGCAATGATTTGAAATTTTCGAAAACCATTAGAGCAGCGTTGAAGTGGAACTGTTTTATAACCGTCAAACACATGTGGATGTTATTTTTTGTGTGAGCAACTGCTTTATTGGGACCTCTCAGAATTATCTAATGTTGGCCGGTGTAGCAGGGACTGAGTGTCCCCGTGATGGAATACCCCCCGGTAGAACAGCCCTAGAGCTGGGGTACCTCCTCCCGTGTACCAATACCCCCTACCCGGTAAACGATCACTTGAATACAGTACCTCCCAGCCTTTAAAATATCAAAGGTATTGTTGAGGGGGGGACTTGAGCCCTAGGGACGTATTACCTCCTATGATTTACTCGTGTAATAAGACTCAGGGGGTACTTTACCCTAGGCATGTATAACCTCCCATGATAAACTCGTGTAATAAGACTCAGGGAGGTACTTGAGCCCTAGGGATGTATTACCTCCCATGATTAACTCGTGTAATAAGACTCAGAGAGGTACTAGAGCCCTAGGGATGTATAACCTCCCATGATTAACTCGTGTAATAAGACTCAGGGGGGTACTTTACCCTAGGAATGTATTACCTCCCATGATTAACACGTGAAATAAGACTCAAGGAGGTTCCTGAGCCCTAGGGATGTATTACCTCCCATGATTAACTCGTGTAATAAGACTCAGGGAGGTACTTGAGCCCTAGGGATGTATTACCTCCCATGATTAACTCGTGTAATAAGACTCAGGGGGGTACTTGAGCCCTAGGGATGTATTACCTCCCATGATTAACTCGTGTAATAAGACTCAGAGAGGTACTAGAGCCCTAGGGATGTATTACCTCCCATGATTAACTCGTGTAATAAGACTCAGAGAGGTACTAGAGCCCTAGGGATGTATTACCTCCCATGATTAACTCGTGTAATAAGACTCAGAGAGGTACTAGAGCCCTAGGGATGTATTACCTCCCATGATTAACTCGTGTAATAAGACTCAGAGAGGTACTAGAGCCCTAGGGATGTATTACCTCCCATGATTAACTCGTGTAGTAAGACTCAGAGAGGTACTAGAGCCCTAGGGATGTATAACCTCCCATGATTAACTCGTGTAATAAGACTCAGGGGGGTACTTTACCCTAGGAATGTATTACCTCCCATGATTAACTCGTGAAATAAGACTCAAGGAGGTTCCTGAGGCCTAGTGATGTATTACCTCCCATGATTAACTCGTGTAATAAGACTCAGGGGGTACTTTACCCTAGGAATGTATTACCTCCCATGATTAACTCGTGTAATAAGACTCAGGGAGGTACTTAAGCTCTAGGGATGTATTTCCACCCACGATTAACTCGAGTAATAAGACTCAGGGAGGTACTTGAGCCCTAGGGATGTATAACCTCCCATGATTAACTCGTGTAATAGGACTCAGGGGGGTACTTGAACCCTAGGGATATATTACCTCCCATGATTAACTCGTGTAATAAGACTCAGGGGGGTACTTGAGCCCTAGGGATGTATTACCTTCCATGATTAACTCGTGTAATAAGACTCAAGGAGGTACTAGAGCCCTAGGGATGTATTACCTCCCATGATTAACTCGTGTAATAAGACTCAGGGGGGTACTTTACCCTAGGAATGTATTACCTCCCATGATTAACTCGTGAAATAAGACTCAAGGAGGTTCCTGAGGCCTAGTGATGTATTACCTCCCATGATTAACTCGTGTAATAAGACTCAGGGGGGTACTTTACCCTAGGAATGTATTACCTCTCATGATTAACTCGTGTAATAAGACTCAGAGAGGTACTAGAGCCCTAGGGATGTATTACCTCCCATGATTAACTCGTGTAATAAGACTCAGGGGGGTACTTTACCCTAGGGATGTATTACCTCCCATGATAAACTCGTGTAATAAGACTCAGGGAGGGACTTGAGCCCTAGGGATGTATTATTTCCTATGACTAACTCGTGTAATAAGACTCAGGGAGGTACTTGAGCCCTAGGGATGTATTACCTTCCATGATTAACTCGTGTAATAAGACTCAGGGAGGTACTTGAGCCCTAGGGATGTATTACCTTCCATGATTAACTCGTGTAATAAGACTCAGGGAGGTACTTGAGCCCTAGGGATGTATTACCTCCCATGATAAACTCGTGTAATAAGACTCAGGGAGGTACTTGAGCCCTAGGGATGTATTACCTTCCATGATTAACTCGTGTAATAAGACTCAGGGAGGTACTTGAGCCCTAGGGATGTATTACCTTCCATGATTAACTCGTGTTATAAGACTCAGGAAGGTACTTGAGCCCTAGGGATGTATTACCTCCCATGATTTACTCGTGTAATAAGACTCAGGGAGGTACTTGAGCCCTAGGGATGTATTACCTCCCATGATTAACTCGTGTAATAAGACTCAGGAAGGTACTTGAACCCTAGGGATGTATTACCTCCCATGATTAACTCGTGTAATAAGACTCAGGGAGGTACTTGAGCCCTAGGGATGTGTTACCTCCCATGATTTACTCGTGTAATAAGACTCAGGGAGGTACTTGAGCCCTGGGGATGTATTACCTCCCATGATTAACTCGTGTAATAAGACTCAGGGGGGTACTTGAGCCCTAGGGATGTATAACCTTCCATGATTAACTCGTGTAATAAGACTCAGGGAGGGACTTGAGCCCTAGGGATGTATTATTTCCTATGACTAACTCGTGTAATAAGACTCAGGGGGGTACTTGAGCCCTAGGGATGTATTACCTCCCGTGATGAACTCGTGTAATAAGACTCAGGAAGATATTTGGTCTCTAGGGAGCATAACCTCCTTTTTTTAACTTCCGTCAAAGTACACTAGATGGTAATTTAGTCCTTGGTTTGTGTTACTCAGTGAGTGTGTTTTTAAACATGTTGTTGCCTTATTAACCCACAATTAAAAATAATGCATTTTTTTTGCTTTTAATTTGATTCTTATAACACAAAATAATAAAATAAATATCGATTCTACTTTTATTTACCGTCCTGAGTCTTATTTCACGAGTTATCCATGGGAGGTAATACATCCCTAGGGCTCAAGTACCTCCCTGAGTCTTATTTTACGAGTTGATCATGGGAGGTAATACATTCCTAGGGCTCAAGTACCTGCCTGAGTCTTATTATACGAGTTGATCATGGGAGATAATACATCCCTAGGGCTCAAGTACCTCCCTGAGTCTTATTACACGACGTAATCATGGGAGGTAATACATCCCTAGGGCTCAAGTACCTCCCTGAGTCTTATTACACGAGTTAATCAAAGGAGGTACTACGTCCCTAGGGCTCAAATACCCCCCTCAACAAAACCTTTGATATTTAAATGGCTGGGAGATTCTGTATCCCTAGTGATCGTTTACCGGGATGGGGCTATTGGTACACGACAGGAGGTATTCGTACACTAGGGCCTGTTAACCCGGGGAGGGGAGGAGGTACGCCAGCTCTAGGGCTGTTTTACCGAGGGGTATTTTATCCCTAGTGTTCTTTTACCGGGGGTTACTCCAGCACGGAGGTTTTTTAATCCCTGGCACACCGGCAGACGTTGCCAGTTCGTGGTATTTTGGTTGGGCCTGCATTAATCCCCACATCGGAAATAATATGTGGATATATTTTTATATATTACAACAACAATATCCGTTCCAACGATGAATGTCAATAGCCATGAAATACAGGCTCGCACCTAGCAGAC
>OX246742.1:11157675-11282675 GCA_945910005.1 Isoperla grammatica | reverse complement strand
ATTTATTTATTTATTTATTTATTTATTTATTTATTTATTTATTTATTTATTTATTTATTTATTTATTTATTTATTTATTTATTTATTTATTTATTTATTTATTTATTTATTTATTCATTCATTCATTTATTCATTCATTCATTTATTTATTTATTTATTTATTTATTTATTTATTTATTTACTTATTTATTCATTCATTTATTCATTCATTTATTCATTTATTTATTTATTTATTTATTTATTTATTTATTTATTTATTTATTTATTTATTTATTTATTTATTTATTTATTTATTTATTTATTTATTTATATATTTATTTATTATTAATTTATTTATTTCTTTGTTTATTTATTAATTAATTAATAAATTTATTTATTTATTTATGTATTTATTTATGTATTTATTTATTTTTTTATTACATTTTTAGAAACGAATTGATATTCATGAATGTTTTTGTGTAAATCCATGTCAACCGTACCTACACTTGACAAAAGTTTTAAAGTTGTATTGTAAAAAATGTTGATTTTTACGACAATTAATTTTTTTATTTGTACACTGCTTTACCGATATGATTTGCATTAAAAGATGCACTGATAGATAGATGCAGATGTGCACCAAATACAGTGTAGCATTCAAACCTTTCTCACTGTGTATTTGGACTTACAATAACTGTAATACTTTGGCAACAATAGGGAACACGCGTATGAAAATTTTAATCGATTTTTAAATACCTTGTCTCTCATTTAATAATTTTGTGTCTTTGAATTTTGAAAAACGGATCAGTCTATGCCTCAAAATAATAAGTTTAGTAACGATAGATAAAAGGGCGCGAAAAACGAGCCGCCGCCATGTAGAGTGGATTTGCCGTCATGGTTTTGTACTGTGTACGCTCACCGCCTCAGCGATTGGTCTGTTACGCCACTTCTACACAATCATTGCGTCACAGCCACCTGTACGCGTTTCAGATCCCCGAGTTTAAACTTCAATAAATGCGACCACATTAAACCTATTTAAAATTTTCTTATTTACTTGGGACTTGCATTAATATACTTTTTGTATCTGATACTAATAAACTAAGGTTGGAATTCATAGTCGGCCCCTACACCTAGGGGCACCCATTGTTGCTATGGATTTGTTTTGTTTATAGGAAATAACATGGAAACAACTGTTACCTTGGTAACAATGGGCGCCCCTAGGTGTAGGGGCCGACTATGAATTCCAACCTAAGTGTTTGGTTTAACAAAAAAAATCGTACGCGTGTTGCCTAATATTTATGTTTGTTGACACTCTAGGCAAACATGCAAAAAAAAAGCAACGAGTTCTGACGAACAATAACCCAGGTATATTTTGGTTTTAATTGAATTTACCAACGGATATAAATAATCGTTTACAGTAACGTTACACACAACAGGATTGACAGCTGACAAACGTTTTAAAATTGTAACATGGATCGTCATTTTCTTAAAAAAAAAAAATTTTGTTTGCGGCACTTTATATGGTATTTTTTACAGTGCTTCTCTAATATGCTACGCAATTGAGGACCACTTAAACTAGATGCACGTAGTATAGTGAAAAATGACTTCAAGAGATAGGCCTTTTTAACTCTTTATTTGACAATTTTACATCTGCAATAAAATGGCATTTATTAATATATTATTGCATGTTGTAATAGCGTGTTATATTTGCCTGTGTGGCTAAAAATCGAATTTTGTACATTTGAAAATGTTTTATAGTGGTTTGCATCTGGTTGTTGTAAGCATCAATACAAGTATATAGACCGTTATCTATATTATGCATATTTGTATGCCCGGATACGTTCAATGATTTTCTAATTATCGCATTTTCAGCAGAGAACTGTCTCAAGAAATTATTCGGAAATCCATTGAAAACAAACATTCAGATTTTAAAATAATAAAAAAGTTTTTAACGGATTTAAATAACATTTCGTAACACTTTTGACGACAAGAAGAGAAATAATCTACTATTAAAAAAATTTTTTTTTTACAGGTTTAAGGTTGTAACGTAGGCATACACTGCTATCTTGTAAAAAAATTATGTTACTTTCACGGAACTTTTTACTTTTATTATTATTATTATTATTATTATTATTATTATTATTATTATTATTATTATTATTATTATTATTATTATTATTATTATTATTAATATTATTATTATTATTATTATTATTATTATTATTATTATTATTATTATTATTATTATTATTATTTTTATTTTTATTTTTATTTTAATTGTTATCATAGTAATAATGACTTTTTTATCAATATAATTATTAACATTATTATTATTATTATTATTATTATTATTATTATTATTATTAATATTATTATTATTATTATTATTATTATTATTATTATTATTATTATTATTATTATCATTATAATTATTATTATTATTATTTTTATTATTATTATTATTATTATGATGCTTTATTTTAGTTTTTTGTGTTCTTTAATAGCATTGTTTTTATTATAGTACCATTAAACCTTTCCTGTTGTATTTCGACTTTCAGTTGTCATCAACATTCAACCAGTGATTTGTATTTTAAACTTTAAGGAAATCATTAAAAAAATCATACCTTTTGAATTCTTCTTTATAATTTTTTTAATTTCCACGAGCACGCTTATTTGTCAACGTGGAGCGTTTTTCTAGTTAAAACTGATAAAACACCAACAACTACGACATCACTAGAATGGAGTGTTGTTAACTATGAGGGTAGTCCAAATAAATCTCACCTTGAGGTGTTTTCCATGTCCCATTGATCAACTCAACTCCAAGCCAAATGTGATAAGGAGTGGAAGAACCCACAAAAGAAGAAGGGTTATTAAAGAATGCTTTTACAAAGTCACGTTTCGTGGGGGAGTTGACGAAAAACAGGGTGGCATTATCTTGCTGACAGTCGTTCTTTGCATCAGGATACGTCTTGGAGGATGTAGACTTCCACACGTATCCCACATCCGAGACGTTCACGTACACATGGGGAATAACTGAACAGAAATAATCATGTGATTACGGTTATATATTGGCTAAGGCTGTTAAAATCGCTTTTACAGTTTCCTTAATAACCCACACAAATAAACTTGTAAAAAGATATGTTTAAGGGGATATGTTAAAAAATATTCCAATCCAAACGAGGTTTTTGGATCGCGCTAACTCTAAATATATCGTTTTACATTCATGACACCTGTAGCGAGCAAGATCAATGTTTCAAGGTTCTGATTATTAATATGTAAGGAAGAAAGAAAAAAAATATTACAGACTTTGTGGTGAGAGATTTTTTTCATGCTAGGATATACACTCATTTTGGGCCTTCTAGTAAACATGCATACAAGGCTACGTGCCGGTACCAGGCCACCCATCCTCCCTTACTCATGACCATTGAGTATGAAGTACAAAACACTCATTTGTAGGCCTACTGGTAAACATGCATACAAGGCTACGGGCCGGTACCAGGCAACCCATCCTCCCTTACTCATGACCATTGAGTATGAAGTACAAAACACTCATTTGTAGGCCTACTGGTAAACATGCATACAAGGCTACGGACCGGTACCAGGCAACCCATCCTCCCTTACTCATGACCATTGAGTATGCAGTACAAAACACTCATTTGTAGGCCTACTGGTAAACATGCATACAAGGCTACGTGCCGGTACCAGGCAACCCATCCTCCCTTACTCATGACCATTGAGTATGCAGTACAAAACACTCATTTGTAGGCCTACTGGTAAACATGCATACAAGGCTACGTGCCGGTACCAGGCAACCCATCCTCCCTTACTCATGACCATTGAGTATGCAGTACAAAACACTCATTTGTAGGCCTACTGGTAAACATGCATACAAGGCTACGTGCCGGTACCAGGAAACCCATCCTCCCTTACTCATTATCATTGAGTATTAAGTACATAACACTCATTTGTAGGCCTACTGGTAAACATGCATACAAGGCTATGTGCCGGTACCAGGCCACCCATCCTCCCTTACTCATTATCATTGAGTATGCAGTACAAAACACTCATTTGTAGGCCTACTAGTAAACATGCATACAAGGCTACGTGCCGGTACCAGGCAACCCATCCTCCCTTACTCATGACCATTGAGTATGCAGTACAAAACACTCATTTGTAGGCCTACTAGTAAACATGCATACAAGGCTACGTGCCGGTACCAGGCAACCCATCCTCCCTTACTCATGACCATTGAGTATGCAGTACAAAACACTCATTTGTAGGCCTACTAGTAAACATGCATACAAGGCTACGTGCCGGTACCAGGCAACCCATCCTCCCTTACTCATGACCATTGAGTATGCAGTACAAAACACTCATTTGTAGGCCTACTAGTAAACATGCATACAAGGCTACGTGCCGGTACCAGGCAACCCATCCTCCCTTACTCATGACCATTGAGTATGCAGTACAAAACACTCATTTGTAGGCCTACTGGTAAACATGCATACAAGGCTACGTGCCGGTACCAGGCAACCCATCCTCCCTTACTCATTATCATTGAGTATGAAGTACAAGACACTCATTTGTAGGCCTACTGGTAAACATGCATACAAAGCTACGTGCCGGTACCAGGCTACCCATCCTCCCTTACTCATGACCATTGAGTATGAAGTACAAAACACTCATTTGTAGGCCAACTAGTAAACATGCATACAAGGCTACGTGCCGGTACCAGGCTACCCATCCTCCCTTACTCATGACCATTGAGTATGCAGTAGGAAACACTCATTTGTATGCCTACTGGTAAACATGCATACAAGGCTACGGGCCGGTACCAGGCAACCCATCCTCCCTTACTCATGACCATTGAGTATGCAGTACAAAACACTCATTTGTAGGCCTACTGGTAGACATGCATACAAGGCTACGGGCCGGTACCAGGCTACCCGTCCTCCCTTACTCATGACCATTGAGTATGCAGTACAAAACACTCATTTGTAGGCCTACTGGTAAACATGCATACAAGGCTACGTGCCGGTACCAGGCCACCCATCCTCCCTTACTCATTATCATTGAGTATGAAGTACAAGACACTCATTTGTAGGCCTACTGGTAAACATGCATACAAGGCTACGGGCCGGTACCAGGCTACCCATCCTCCCTTACTCATTATCATTGAGTATGCAGTACAAGACACTCATTGGTAGGCCTACTGGTAGACATGCATACAAGGCTACGTGCCGGTACCAGGCTACCCGTCCTCCCTTACTCATGACCAATAAGTATGCAGTAGGAAACACTCATTTGTAGGCCTACTGGTAGACATGCATACAATGCTATGTGCCGGTACCAGGCTACCCGTCCTCCCTTACTCATGACCATTGAGTATGAAGTACAAAACACTCATTTGTAGGCCAACTAGTAAACATGCATACAAGGCTACGTGCCGGTACCAGGCTACCCATCCTCCCTTACTCATGACCATTGAGTATGAAGTACAAAACACTCATTTGTAGGCCAACTAGTAAACATGCATACAAGGCTACGTGCCGGTACCAGGCTACCCATCCTCCCTTACTCATGACCATTGAGTATGAAGTACAAAACACTCATTTGTAGGCCAACTAGTAAACATGCATACAAGGCTACGTGCCGGTACCAGGCTACCCATCCTCCCTTACTCATGACCATTGAGTTTGAAGTACAAAACACTCATTTGTAGGCCAACTAGTAAACATGCATACAAGGCTACGTGCCGGTACCAGGCTACCCATCCTCCCTTACTCATGACCATTGAGTATGAAGTACAAAACACTCATTTGTAGGCCAACTAGTAAACATGCATACAAGGCTACGTGCCGGTACCAGGCTACCCATCCTCCCTTACTCATGACCAATAAGTATGCAGTAGGAAACACTCATTTGTAGGCCTACTAGTAAAATGCATACAAGACTACGTGCCGGTACCAGGCTACCCATCCTCCCTTACTCATGACCATTGAGTATGAAGTACAAAACACTCATTTGTAGGCCAACTAGTAAACATGCATACAAGGCTACGTGCCGGTACCAGGCTACCCATCCTCCCTTACTCATGACCATTGAGTATGAAGTACAAAACACTCATTTGTAGGCCAACTAGTAAACATGCATACAAGGCTACGTGCCGGTACCAGGCTACCCATCCTCCCTTACTCATGACCATTGAGTATGAAGTACAAAACACTCATTTGTAGGCCAACTAGTAAACATGCATACAAGGCTACGTGCCGGTACCAGGCTACCCATCCTCCCTTACTCATGACCAATAAGTATGCAGTAGGAAACACTCATTTGTAGGCCTACTAGTAAACATGCATACAAGGCTACGTGCCGGTACCAGGCTACCCATCCTCACTTACTCATGACCATTGAGTATGCAGTACAAAACACTCATTTGTAGGCCTACTGGTAGACATGCATACAAGGCTATGGGCCGGTACCAGGCAACCCATCCTCCCTTACTCATTACCATTGAGTATGCAGTACAAAACACTAATTTGTAGGCCTACTGGTAGACATGCATACAAGGCTACGTGCCGGTACCAGGCTACCCATCCTCCCTCACTCATGACCATTGAGTATGCAGTACAAAACACTCATTTGTAGGCCTACTGGTAGACATGCATACAAGGCTACGTGCCGGTACCAGGCAACCCATCCTCCCTTACTCATGACCATTGAGTATGAAGTACAAAACACTCATTTGTAGGCCTACTGGTAGACATGCATACAAGGCTACGTGCCGGTACCAGGCTACCCATCCTCCCTCACTCATGACCATTGAGTATGCAGTACAAAACACTCATTTGTAGGCCTACTGGTAAACATACATACAAGGCTACGTGCCGGTACCAGGCTACCCATCCTCCCTCACTCATGACCATTGAGTATGCAGTACAAAACACTCATTTGTAGGCCTACTGGTAAACATACATACAAGGCTAAGTGCCGGTACCAGGCAACCCATCCTCCCTCACTCATGATTATTGAGTATGCAGTACAAAACACTCATTTGTAGGCCTACTGGTAGACATGCATACAAGGCTACGTGCCGGTACCAGGCTACCCATCCTCTCTTACTCATGACCATTGAGTATGAAGTACAAAACACTCATTTGTAGGCCTACTGGTAGACATGCATACAAGGCTACGTGCCGGTACCAGGCTACCCATCCTCCCTTACTCATGACCATTGAGTATGCAGTACAAAACACTCATTTGTAGGCCTACTGGTAAACATGCATACAAGGCTACGTGCCGGTACCAGGCAACCCATCCTCCCTCCCGTGTTTATATTCCGTTCTACCCCCACATTAGCATAGCAATAAATACGTGCTCACCTTGAGGCACTGCAACTTCAGTTGTATTCGTAGCGTTCGTAGTCACATTTGCAGCTACAACTGCCTCTTCAACTGTAGTCGCATTCGTAGCTATGGGCGGTACGGTCACCGCGCTGTTCGAGCAACTCGTAGCATTGTTTGCAAGTGTACAGTTCGAAGTGACAATAGAAGTGTTAGTACCAGTTACTGTAGCTGGAGTGGTTACATTCACATTCGAATTGGCGGATGAATTTGCTGCCAAGTCAGCCATTTTCTTGACTAAAAGAGTAGTTGTAGATGAGCTTACGTTGAGGCCGCTATTGCTGATTATCCTCCTCATTCGACCAAAACGTGCCATGCAGGGCGCTGTGATGTTTGGTGTTGGGCATTTCTGGAATATTACATTTGTGTTATAGATTATCGTTTCGTAGTTTTAATTTATTTCATTTAAGTTATTTTAATTTGTAAATATTACATTTTGTTAGTTCATTTTTATTTGATGTGTTGTGTGTATTCATATTATTTTTATAAGTTGGTTTTACTATAATTATTATGTATTGACCTATATTTTTTAAATATTAGGCCTTTGTTATAAACGCATTTTTATTTTTTACGTGGAATGTTAAAAACTGCAAATGAAGCTAAAACACTAAACGATTATCGATTTGTAACAGTATCAATGGCCAACCTAAATGAGCTATACAAAACCGTCACCAAAACAGCATTTTTAAAATGTGTCTCATAGTTATAGTCCTCCGTAAACTTACTACCAGAAAACACTGCATAGCAATCTAGGAAATGGAAAGAATTGTTTCTTTTTCTTTTTGTTATTTTACTAGGTAAACGTTCTGTGTGACGCGTCGATAAGCTAGCACGTCCATGTCTACGAATATCTGGCGAAAAGTTCTCAAAAGCTATCGTCATTGTTCAATGAAGGACAGAGATAAAAGTGTAATAATATTACATGAAAAAATATATTTTTTTCATGTAATATTATTTTATACTTTTAAGTGTTAAAGAATCTTGCAATCGAATATATATCGAATATCGATTAATTAATTATGATGGTTTATTTGATTATTTAGTTAATATGACAATTGATTTATGTATTGTCATTAAGAATACGTATGTGTGCAAACTTTCAGCTCAATTCGACGTTCGAAAGTGAGTGTTTTATCGATCCCCATATAAAACATCAATTCATTAATTATGATGGCTTAATTGATTATTTAGTAAATATGCTAATTGATTCGTGTATTTTCATTAAGAATACGTCTGTGTGAAAACTTTCAACTCGATTTGACGTTGGGAAGTGGGTGAAACATCGATTCCCAGATAAAACATTAATAAATTATGATGAATTAATTGAATATTTAGTACATATGACAATTGATTCGTGTATTGTTATTAAAACTACGTCTGTGTGAAAACGTTCAGCTCAATTCAACGTTGGAAAGTGGGTGAAATATCGATTTCCATATAAAACATCAATTAATTAAATATGATGGATTTATTGATTATTTAGTTAATATGACAATTGATTCGTGTATTGTCATTAAGAACACGTCTGTGTGAAAACGGTTAACTCGCTTTGACGTTAGAAAGTGGGTTAAACATCGATTCCCATATAAAACATCAATTAATTAATTATGATGAATTAATTGATTATTTAGTTAATATGACAATTGATTCGTGTGTAGTCATTAAGAATACGTCTGTGTAAAAACTTTCAACTCGATTTGACGTTGAAAAGTGGGTTAAACATCGATTCCCATATAAAACATCAATTAATTAATTATGATGAATTAATTGATTATTTAGTTAATATGACAATTGATTCGTGTGAAGTCATAAAAAATACGTCTGTGTAAAAACTATCAACTCGATTTGACGTTGGGAAGTGGGCTGTACATCGATTTTCATATAAAACATTAATTAAATAATTATTTTGAATTAATTGACGATTTAGTAAACATGACAATTGATTCGGGTATTGTCATTAGGAATACGTCTGTGTGAAAACTTTCAATTCGATTTAACGTTGAAAAGTGGGTTGAACATCGATTTCCATATAAAACATGAATTAATTAATTATGATGAATTAATTGAAAATTTAGTAAATATGACAGTTGATTCATGTATTGTCATTAGAAATACGTCTGTGTACAAAATTTCAGCTTGATCGGACATTTAAAAGTAGATGAAATATCGATTCAAAGATTCATCGATTTCCATGTAAAACATTAATTAATTAATTATGATGAATTAATTGACAATTTAGTAAATATGACAGTTGATTCATGTATTGTCATCAGGAATACGTCTGTGTAAAACATTTCAGCTTGATCGAACATCTAAAAGTAGGTGGAATATCGATCCAAAGATTTCGTCCAGACAAACAAGGCAAGTTAATATAAGCGTTGTAAAAACTACAACTAATAACAATAACAGAATGTGAATTGCAAAATGTTTTCAAATCTCTATAGCTATTATATATCCCGACAAAGTGTGCAATGTGCAAAGCTAAGATTTACGTTGTCACTTCGTATTGTGTTTTCTACACTGTCCGCCACCGTTACAAACACTTATTGACAGCAATTTAAAAGAAATGGAATTTCTGCCCCTAATACGTTTCAGATAATGTTTAGGTATATTCGTTACCAGCCAAAACATTTATTATAATAAAGCCACCTCACATTAGGCCGTTACTGTGTTTCAGAAAGTTTTTTCGAGTACCTTGTGTTACTTTGCCAATACTTATCAGATCGATCAGATTTTGGCACAATCTTGTTTCATAAAAGTATTTTCTAGTAAATATGGTGTAACTAAGTAACTTTTCGAACGATTTTGTCACAAATCTATACACCTTCAATCCACATCAAGGCTTGTAGATGATCCGAACTTTCAACTTGATCGCATCTTCGGTTCAATCGCTATCAACAGACATTAAACAAACAAAAAACACACAAACAAACAAACAGAACGAGTGACATAAAAGTGTAATGGAGACGCTCACTTCGCTCGCTTTACATCTGAACAGCTGGGCCAAGTGACGGCTACGAAATCAGTTTCGTCCCACGTCACCAAGCCTCAAGGTCGTCATTAGGGGAAACACAATTGATGGAAGGGACGAGTGGAAAAAGGAATAATCAAATGTGTAGTGGAGTAAAGGCCAACTTCTCTTGGTGTCTCCTCTTACGACTGGCAGAGTTACCCTAGGGCAAATCATATCCTACTTCCAGATGGGGAATGAAATCTGAAGCCACTTAATAGTAAACTTTTTTTGAAGCCAAATTATCTCATCATGGAACAATGTGGTAATGTTAAAGAAAAGGTGATCATTTTTTGGAACGTAGGATAGAGGAAAACGAAGGAAAGAGTCCTGCTGCACTCGCTCGATATAGCTGACCGTAGATTGTCGAAAATGCACGAGCGACGATCGTTGGCCGACTAGACTGAGCTTCGTATTCGCGCTCGTTAACGTAGATTGACGTGAATGCACGAGCGACGATCGTTGGCCGACTAGACTGAGCTTCATATTCGCGCTCGTTAACGTAGATTGACGTGAATGCACGAGCAATGATCGTTGGCCGACTAGACTGAGCTTCGTATTCGCGCTCGTTAACGAAGATTGACGTGAATGCACGAGCGACGATCGTTGGCCGACTAGACTGAGCTTCGTATTCGCGCTCGTTAACGTAGATTGACGTGAATGCACGAGCGACGATCGTTGGCCGACTAGACTGAGCTTCGTATTCGCGCTCGTTAACGTAGATTGACGTGAATGCACGAGCGACGATCGTTGGCCGACTAGACTGAGCTTCGTATTCGCGCTCGTTAACGTAGATTGACGTGAATGCACGAGCGACGATCGTTGGCCGACTAGACTGAGCTTCGTTTTCGCGCTCGTTAACGTAGATTGACGTGAATGCACGAGCGACGATCGTTGGCCGACTAGACTGAGCTTTGTATTCGCGCTCGTGCCCCGTCTCACACTGCAGGAACATTCCCCATCTGGGCAGTGTGGGAACACAACGTGATACAGTAAATGAAGTGGAATGAGATGTTATTTTTAACATGTAATTCTACTTTATTTGGGTTCACTTATAAATTAGCCCTCACGGAAACAATATTCACAACTCAACTGCCAGTGCAGTGACGTCATGTTGGGCGCACTGGATTCTGTGAAGTAGTGTTTAAAAACTCGATTTATTAAGCCCCTTAATGTGCGACCAAGATTAATCAAAGACCAATTAACACGAAATAAAATAGTTACTGACGCAGTGGGTCCAAGATGAGAAAATATTATAAGTAGTAACTAAGTTAATCACGATTTATAATAATTTGAAATATATTGGGGCTATTTCAATGGTTAGGTCATTCGAACCACACAATATTTCAAAGATACCAAATATATAAAACAGCAGATAAATCTTTCTTCCACAACAAACCCACCCTATAAAATCAACATTTGTCACTTTAAAGAACGAAACACAAGTCACACAAATTACAGTACACAAGTGTTAACTTACGTTTATGAAGATAGCAGACAGGCATTTGGAAACTTCATTAGAGCCCGAACGACACGGTTCTACCAACCTCGGAATAGCTAAGACAAAAAAATATTTTACATTTTTTGGAGAACTTAAGTACTTCCTGACAAAGCATTTTATATTATATGCTGATGTGTATATTTCATTTTCATAGTTGTTATAAAACTGTTAAAGGAAATTGGTACACAAAGTAAATGCTACTGTCTGCTCTCGGAAATTCCTTCCCAACTATTCCAAACACCCCAATACGTAGTCAGCTGAAGAGAGGCCATTTTGTCCCTAGGCAGATTGCCTTCGAAAAATTATTGTTATAATAATATTAGTTATTCTTTGATATGGATCAGACAAGCACAGTCTTGACACATTTGACACTCCCAATAAATGAACTTTACTATTCATCCCTTAAAACTGGTTATTCTGGTTCCATGTCCGGGCGAAAAAAACTGTAGGTAGAAAACAGACATCTCTTCATCCGAATCCTACCATGGTCTGAAGAGTATGAGGCTAACGTTATAAAGACCTTATAAAGACCTTGACCTTAAGTAGAAGACAGACATCTCTTCATCCGGGTCTTATCATAGACTGAAGAGTATGAGGCTAACGTTATAAAGACCTTATTAAGACATTGACCTTAAGTAGAAAACAGACATCTCTTTATCCGGGTCTTATCATAGACTGAAAAATATGAGGCTAACGTTATAAAGACCTTATAAAGACCTTGACCTTAAGTAGAAGACAGACATCTCTTCATCCGGGTCTTATCATAGACTGAAGAATATGAGGCTTACGTTATAAAGACCTTGACCTTAAGTAGAAGACAGACATCTCTTTATCCGGGTCTTATCATAGACTGAATAGTATGAGGCTAACGCTATAAAGACCTTATAAAGACCTTGACCTTAAGTAGAAGACAGACATCTCTTCATCCGGGTCTTATCATAGACTGAAGAATATGAGGCTTACGTTATAAAGACCTTGACCTTAAGTAGAAGACAGACATCTCTTTATCCGGGTCTTATCATAGACTGAAGAGTATGAGGCTAACGCTATAAAGACCTTATAAAGACCTTGACCTTAAGTAGAAGACAGACATCTCTTCATCCGGGTCTTATCATAGACTGAAGAATATGAGGCTTACGTTATAAAGACCTTGACCTTAAGTAGAAGACAGACATCTCTTTATCCGGGTCTTATCACAGACTGAAGAGTATGAGGCTAACGCTATAAAGACCTTATAAAGACCTTGACCTTAAGTAGAAGACAGACATCTCTTTATCCGGGTCTTATCATAGACTGAAGAGTATGAGGCTCACGCTATAAAGACCTTATAAAGACCTTGACCTTAAGTAGAAGACAGACATCTCTTTATCCGGTTCTTATCATAGACTGAAGAATATGAGGCTAACGTTATAAAGACCTTATATAGACCTTGACCTTAAGTAGAAGACACACATCTCTTTATCCGGGTCTTATCATAGACTGAAGAATATGAGACTAACGTTATAAAGACCTTATATAGACCTTGACCTATAGTAGAAGACAGACATCTCTTTATCCGGGTCTTATCATAGACTGAAGAATATGAGGCTAACGTTATAAAGACCTTATATAGACCTTGACCTTAAGTAGAAGACACACATCTCTTCATCCGGGTCTTATTATAGACTGAAGAATATGAGGCAAATGTTATAGAGACCTTATAAAGACCTTGACCTTAAGTAGAAGACAGACATCTCTTCATCCGGGTCTTATCATAGACTGAAAAGTTTGAGGCTAACGTTATAAAGACCTTATAAAGACCTTGACCTTAAGTAGAAGACAGACATCTCTTCATCCGGGTCTTATCATAGACTGAAGAATATGAGGCTAACGTTATAAAGACCTAATAAAGACCTTGACCTTAATTAGAAGACAGACATCTCTTCATCCGAGTCTTATCATAGACTGAAGAATATGAGGCTAACGTTATAAAGACCTTATAAAGACCTTGATCTTAAGTAGAAGACAGATATCTCGTCATCCGGGTCTTATCATAGACTGAAGAATATGAGGCTAACGTTATAAAGACCTAATAAAGACCTTGACCTTAATTAGAAGACAGACATCTCTTCATCCGAGTCTTATCATAGACTGAAGAATATGAGGCTAACGTTATAAAGACCTTATAAAGACCTTGACCTTAAGTAGAAGACAGACATCTCGTCATCCGGGTCTTATCATAGACTGAAGAATATGAGGCTAACGTTATAAAGACCTAATAAAGACCTTGACCTTAATTAGAAGACAGACATCTCTTCATCCGAGTCTTATCATAGACTGAAGAATATGAGGCTAACGTTATATGGACCTTTGCGAATTGTTTGGATACTCACGTTTTCTGGCTGTGCAGGCATCCTGGGCGTCCTTGTTAATAGGCGCCCACTCTCCGACTGCATACTTGGCAAGCAGAGTGTTTAGAGCTTTAAAGTCGATGCTGTACTTTCCATTCGCAGGCTAAACATATTAAAAGTTTTTTTTTAAATATAGCTCATATTTTTCCAGTTATTTCTTAAACATCAATCATTATGTTGCTTGTTGTTCCTTTGGTATTGAAAAATTAAAAGATTGTAGGGTTAATTTTTTGTTGAACAGCGCTGAAGAATCGATGACGTTATTTAGTGTTTTAAAACGAAAAGAAGTTTTTCTTTAAAAACGGCAATCGATTTTATTTTTAAATTATGTCTTAGGAATGGACCTTGAACACGAAAATCTCAATCGACAGCGGACTGCGGTTTGGTAAGCCCAACAGACTGAAAGCTCGAAATGAGTCCCACCTTATGATCAATATGGTTTTTTTCTTAGTAATCTTTATCACAAATTACGGATTTAATAATCAAAATAACTACTCTACTGATACTACCCGAAAAGTCTAGCTTCTTTTTTAAATACAATTGGTATGTGTGGAAATTTTGTATTTTTTTATTACTTACGTTCTAGTTTTTAAATTCTCAAATACGCTTATTTATTATATTTGGATACTATTTGCCAATGATCTCAGATTGGTCGACCTCAATTGTGTCGCAACCATGGCCGCTGTGACGTCACGTGGGAACTATGAATGTGGAGCTGAGTTTCAAAACGAGACATGTCCACCATTTTTAAAAAATGAGTTATGTATCATTTTGTGTTGAAATCCTAGCCTAGTTTTGCGAGCAAAACTAGACATGTTCACTGAAGTAATTAAGCGAGCGAAGCGAGCGTTTCCACTTGACTCTTATGGCTTTTCGTTCTGTTTTTTTTTTTTTTTTTTTTTTTTTTTATGTCTGTCGATAGCGGTCGAACGGAAAATCCGATCAACTTGAAATTTGGACCATCCACAAGCCTCGATGTGGATTGAAGGTGTATAGTTTTAAGGCAAAATCGTTCGAAAAGTTACAAAGTTACACAATAGTTACTGCAAAATATTTTTCTGAAACAAAATGGCGGCAAAATGTGAGATAGCCATATTTTTTTAAACTTTTTTCCGGTCACGAATATGTTTATTTTATGGCGATTCAATATATATTGGCAAAGTTACACCAAAGTTACTCGAAAATATTTTTCTGAAACTCAGTAACAGAAAAACGTGAGGTGGCTATCTGATAGTAAATTTTTGTCCTGTCACGAATATACTAATTTAAATGCGATCAGATACGTTTTCGAGGTAGAAATTACATTTCTATTGCTGTCAAAAACTGTTAGTAACGGTGGCGGACCGCGGCGAAAACATGACAGCGAAAATTCTTAGCAACGTACATTGCACTGCATCCAACAATGTCGGGAAGTATAATAGCTATGGAAATTAGAAAAATTTTTGCAATGCGCATTCTTGAATTGTTGTTTATTGTTCGTATTAGCATTGACAACTTTTCGCCAGAAAGTTCGTAGATATTGACGCGCTCGCTTATCAACGCGTCAAACAGAGCGTTTTCCTAGTTATAGACATGTCTTGTTTTGATAGAAAGTATTTTTGTCCTCCATTTGTGCATTGGACTTGTCCTATCATGTTTGAAATACTGTTGTTTTATACACTCATTAAGGTCACTTTAACTGTTTCTGAGCGGGGCGAAAGGCGTGCTCTTGTACTCAGCTAGTATGAACAGTTACCACAGCAACGGAAGTTGAGGCGCGACAAGGTGGCGGTGTCTTGCAGCCTATGTCTCGGTTGTACTGCGCGTTCGTTGGACACTGTCTAACACCCCCACTCAACAGACGTCCTTCACGTGGGTTGCTGGCTGCGACACCTATTCTCTCCCTCAGCTTTGTGAACCTGGGACCCGGTAGCGGCTTCGTCAGCAAGTCTGCACATATGTCTTCTGTGGGGCAGAACTCCAAGTGGACAGTTCCTTGGTTTACCACGTCTCGTATGTAGTGGTATTTTAGGTCTATGTGTTTCACTCGGTTGCCTATCTTCTTGGATGTGGCCAGCTTTATGCACCCCTGGTTGTCCTCATGTAGTACCGTTGGACCATCCTGGGTGTGTCCTAGGTCTCTCAGGAGTTGTCTAAGCCATATAGCCTCCTGGCAGGCCAATGTGGTGGCCACGTACTCTGCTTCGGTTGAAGAGAGGGATACACAGCTACACAGCTTTGTTTCCTGCTTGACCAGAATATCGTGTTGCCTCCTAGTTGAAATATGTATCCGCTCCTTGATTTCCTGTCTGCTTGGTCACCTCCCCAGTCTGCGTCAGCAAACCCTGAAAGAACGGTGTCCCCTGACGCGTCGATCCTTAGTGGGAGATCGGCGGTTTCTTTGAGGTAGCGTATCACTCTTTTCACTGCCGTTCAGTCCGTAGCCCTGGGATTTTCCAGTACTCTGCTCAAGATACTTATGGCGGTAGCTATGTCTGGCCGTGTGACGTTTGCGAGGTACAGGAGTGCCCCCACTGCTTGTCGGTACCTGCTGTTATCAGGTTGCAGTTTTTCTTCTCCCGTTTGGCTGAGGTAGCTGACGTCCATGGGTGTTGCACTACACTTTGCGCTCCCCATTCCGAACCGTTCGATGATGGCAAGTATCTTTCCATGTTGGTGGAGCAACATGTCCCCGTTTGTGTCTCTGTCTATTTGGATCCCTAGATAGTTGCTTGCCTTGCCTAGGACTTTTATAGCAAAACAGTCATTGAGGTCTCGATGGAGTTGGTTTAGCTCTTCTTCAGTTGGTGCATATACCAGCAGGTCATCTACGTAAATAGTGATGTATATGTATGACTGGCCACTCTTTTTCACTTACAGGCAGGCGGCAGCTTTGCTTTGTGAAAAACCCAGATTGGTCATTGTATCGTGCACTTTGGAGTTTAAGGTCCTGGCCGATTGCTTTAGGCCGTACAAGCTTTTCTTGAGCTTGCACACCATCTCTTCTTGCCCTGGTACGACGAACCCTTCCGGTTGTTTCATGTACACTTTCTCGGATAGGTTCCCATTGAGGAATGCTGTTGACATGTCCATGTGTCTTATTTTTAGACCTTTGATCGTAGCTATTGTGAGGAGGGTTCTTATGGTGGCGTATTTGGCTACCGGGGCGAATGTTTCATAGTAATTTTCTCCGTACTTCTGAGAGTATCCTTTCGCCACCAACCTGGCCTTAAATCGTTCAATGTTTCCACTTGGGTTTTTCTTAGCTTTGAAGGTCCATTTGTTTCCGATTGCCTTCTTATTTTCGGGCAGGGCGGTCAATGACCAGTCGTCATTAGTCATGACTCATGAGAGACTCGTACTCCTCGTTCGCTGCTTTTGTCCACTCTTTCTTCAGGTCCCCCTTCATTTGAGTCATTTATTCCCAACTTCCTGGCTCGACGACTTCTCTAGCTAGGTAGGAAAGTCTCCTGGGAGGGATCCCTTTGTTAGTTCTTGAGGATTTTCTGGGGCTTGCTGCGGCTGGTTCGATCGTCTCTTGCTCTACATCGTCGTTAGGGCTATCTGCGTGTTCATCCGCGGCTTCCTAGTCCATTGTAAGGCTGGTGTTCTCCGCGTCTACATTGGCTGCCGCCCCCTTCGGTCTCTTGCTGATGACTTCAAAAACTGTCTTTCGGCCTGGTTTCCGTGAACACAACGGTTCTACTGATGGTGATTTTTCCGGTGGCTGTGTTGAGTATACGGTAACCCTTGGCTTCTTCGCTAAATCCAACGAGTGTTCTTTCTTCAGCTCGGGGGTTTAGCTTTGTTCTCTTCTCCTTTGGGATGTGGCAGTAGGCTTTGCTTCCAAAATCTCGAATGTGGGAAACGATGGGTTTGCTGCCGAACCACAGTTCATAAGGAGTTTTCTCAACTGACTTGCTGGGTAGGCGGTTCTGCAGGTAGTTGGCGGTGACAACTGCTTCTCCCCAATATTTGTTCGGGAGGGATGCATCGAGTAGCATGCATCTTGCCATTTCTGTGAGGGAGCGGTTCTTCCTTTCCGCTACTCCGTTTTGCTGGGGGGAGTATGGTACGTTGAGCTGCAGTTTGATACCTTCCTTGTCCAGGAATGACTTAACACTTTATTTTTATACTCTCTTCCGTTGTCGCACCTGATCTTCTTGATTTTGTTGTTGAAGATGTTGTTGACTCTTCGCCGAATAAACTTTCAGCTTGTCCAAAACTGCATCTTTTGTCCTCAGTAAGAAAACAGTACAGTATCTAGAGCAGTCGTCGGTAAGAGTCATGATGTATCTCTTTCCGCCAGGCGTTTCCGTTTTCATGGGTCCGCACAGGTCTGAGTGTACCAGTCCCAGGGGTTTCTCTGCCCGTTCCTCGCCTTTCTTTGGAAAGGGCTTTTTGGTCAGCTTACCCTCCACGCATGTAATGCACTTTTCCAGCGTATCACAATCACCGAGTGCTATACCCATTGCTAAATTTTCCTGAAACAGTCTTCGGACGGCTTCGGGGTTTCGGTGTCCCATGCGTCTGTGCCACAGGTGGATGCAGTTCTCATGGTTTGCCTCTTGGGTGGCCGATTTTGCGCTTGGCTTTGTTTCTTCGCTGTCAAGCCAGACCTCATAGAGTTGCTTTTTCTTGAGGCCTATGGCCAGGGTTTCTCCAGCTTTTGAAACCGTGCATTGGTTGCTATCAAATTCTACTGAGAACCCAAGCTTTTTTAAAGTGGGCACCGATATCAAGCTGCCATCCTGGCTCGGAATGTACAGCACGTTTTTGAGCCGCACAATCAGCGATTTCTTTGGTGATAGGCCTACCTTGCAACTCAGTAGACCTTCGCCTATTCCCTTGGACTGCATGGAGTTTCCGTTGGCTAGTGAGACAGCGCATTCCTTCTCCTCGAGTTTTGTGAAGAAAGCCCTGTCGTTGGTCATGTGGCATGTTGCTCCCGAGTCGATGAACCAAGTAGTTGTTTTCTTGGTTTCCTCCGCCTTGAAGCATACGTACTTTGGTTCTTCTTCTTCTTTGCTTGAACCGGCCTTGCTTCTTCTGGCGCTGTTGACCTCTCCCTGTTGCCCCGCAATTCCCTTTTGAGGGTTTTGCAGTCTTCCTTTATGTGTCCGGGCTTGTTGCAGTGGAAACATCTAAGTCTTTCGGCTGTCCGGTACTGGGGTCCTGTTTTTAGAACGGCTTCGCTATTTTCTTCGATCGTCTTCGATTCTGTTTCGGTTCTTCGGTTAACCTCGTCCTTAACCTTCCCAATTACGGATTGTAAGGTAATGTCGTCTTCCGGTCTTGCTTTGAGTGCCGTGATGAGCATGCCGTAGTTATCTGGCAGGCTGCACAGCAAGAGGGCTGCGACGTGGTTTTCTTTGAGATCTTCCCCCAGTCCCCTGAGCTCGTTAACTAGCACGAGCGTTTTGTTGATGTGTTCGTCCATGCTTTGTTCACTCTTGAGCATAAGCCCGTACAGTTTCCTGAGGAGGTACAATTTGGAAGTGAGTTTGGATCTTTCATGTACCATTTTCAGGGCCAACCATACTGATCGGGCGGTGGTTTCGTTCCGTACGTGGATCAGCTGGTCGTCCTCCAGGAGTAGGCATATTGTGGCCTTGGCGCGCTGGTTTTTCTTTTTCCATTGTGCGTCGGCCTGTGCCGGCGTCTCTCGTTTATTATGTCCCAAAGGTCGTCTTCGCTCAAAAACATTTCTATTTTAAATTTCCACAGCACGTAGTTTTTGTTGTTGAGTTTTTCAATCGATATTCTCCCGTCCGTGGACGACATCGCTAGGCCTAGGCGTTAGGCGGTAGCGCCGATACTTTTTAGGTTAGGTTCGTCGCTCACCTGCTTACGTCGACTCTACTGCGCGGAGTTTTTAGCCGAACTGTAACAGGTGGGATGACTTATTGCTTTACCTATAGATTTTGTGAACTGGGCCGATAACCTGTTGTTTAATACACATATTACTGTCACTTTAACTGTTTCTGAGCGGGGCGAAAGACGTGCTCTTGTACTCAGCTAGTATGAACAGTTACCACCGCAACGGAAGTTGAGGCGCGACAAGGTGGCGGTGTCTTGCAGCCTATGTCTCGGTTGTACTGCGGGTTGCCTATTGCGCGGGCGTTCGTTGGACACTGTCTAACAAATACTAACATGCTTACATAAAACAATTGGAAGGGTATCTCCGAAAAGTGGAAAAATTCAGGATGTAAAAGTTTTTGTTAAAAAAAAAAAAAAAAAAACACCTTCTACTAATGCAAACACTGTTCAAATAAAATGTTCACCGTTTTATCGAATCGAATTGAACACAGTGTTTGAATCATACCTGAAAAGGAGCAAATCACTGGATAACATCCAGCTTTATACACTACAACCTTCACACTAAATATCGGATGAAAAGAAAGCTGATGTCCGGAAACTATTAGAAAAACAGATTGGGGATGAATGGGAGTTAATGGATTCTTTATTGTGGTATAGGGAAATTTTGTCCTTGAACCAAGTTGTGGAAAATGAGGAAAGGCCTAATGATCATGAAGAAAATTGTACTTGCCTTGAAGAGGAACCAAGTGTAAGCTGTAAACTCACCCTTTCACTTCTCAATAAAATTTGTATATAGATTAGTTATGATTTAGTAATTTAAATAAAACAATTTAATTAAACTTTTTATCTTAGGTTTTTTGTATTTTTATCAAGAGGGTTAACAAACAGGAATAAACACCAAAATAGAGAATTATTTTGCTCAAAGGTAAACATGTCCTTCATTTTTCTTTTCATACCTAAACATATCCTCAGTTTTTAATCAAAACCAGACATATCCAATAAACAATTAATGTTTATTTAATAACTAAAATGACACAACTTTCAAAATTTTGTCCTTCATTTAAAAAAATATTATACGGTTATATTAAAGGAATAATTGATTTTTTTTTTTAAAAAGGATCGGGCTCAGCTAGAATTTTGCAATTACCTCCTTATTGATTATGGTGGACATGTCTCGTTTTGAAACTCAGCTCCACAATTGAAGTATATTTTTCTGGCATGCATTTAGCTATATAAAACACGTTTCGAAAATTTGTTGGTTGGAACATAATTGTTGAACACCATCATATCTCAAAATTACACAAGTCTACAAAGCAGAGTTAAATTTGGGAGAAGAGTTACATAAACTCCCGTTCGGAAATCTGAAATCGGAAATCTGATGTTTGGTTAGCCCTACAAATTGAATAATAAATATAACCTTTTATGTAATAAATATTACAATTATGGTGGCCAATATGAATTTTTGGCGTTTTATAAGTAGTTTGTAATGCGTGTTAAGTTTAGTCTTACTACAATAGGATCAGATACTAATTTCTTTATGTAATTTTACTATTTAAATTACGGGACTAAACTGAAAAAATTTCATTCAAGATGGGGCTCAGTTTTAGTTGACTAAACACGTACATCCTTCAACGCGCATCCCCGGTGTTTTGTGAACCACAAACTGGATATAAAATACGAAGTCTCCACTGATACGTTGATGCTTGTGTGAAAGCAGGAAGTAGCTTAGTGAAGTTCTACTCCCGGATCACGTACAATATGGTAGCGCAGCATGGACCTTGTGACCAGCACTACGAACGTGGGTATTTGTAAATTACGTCGCCTTTTGGGTTTTCGTCTCAAAATTTCTAAAATAATTTCTGTTTATGATACAAATACCTTTTATCTTTCCTATTCCGGAGGGTTGATGCTTCAAATCCAAAGTAATTTTGTTTTAAACCACTTTAAATGTGTTATTTTCACTACGGCTATGTCTAGGCTTATGTGCGCCATGTTGACTATCTGGCAACGGAAGTGCTTTGGTTTTATTCAGGTGCAGGTGTACCAACCTAAAACAATTTAAGTTAAAGAAGTAGGGCGCTGGGCGTGTTATGTTTAGACCTTTTTATTACAATTTGAAAAGTACACATACTAATAACCAGACAAATTTGAAGAAGGGGTAATTTGAAGAAGAAGTTATTATTTTAAAATAAATTTATTTTATTTATTTATTTTATTTACCCGTTCTTCAAGTTTGAAGAAGGGGTGATTTATTTTTTGGGTATAAATTTATTTTAAAATAATAACCCCTTTCAAATTACCCCTTCTTCAAATTTGAAGAAGAGAAATTTTATCGAAAATTCGGTTAGGTTGTAACGCCCCGGCCCTCATGCCATATTCGAATAAGGCGCCAAACTCGCATGTTGTATTTTTAAAGCCTAGAGGGCGTTATCTCATCCCATCTTTGCCGCCTCAAAGACACAGACGTAAAAGCTTCAACTAAACGGTCAGCGGATCAATTCCCTTTTAAAGGGTAAGACCACATTCTAAATATGTAATAGACTAATTGTGTTATCAATCACTACCTCTGTGACAACTATCAAATCAAATTGTCATCCTAACGATGCATTATTCATCTTATAACTCGCACGTAGCTACCTGGGTGTAGGCCTAGGCCTACGGCGAAGTTCTAGTACCGATCTCATCAGTCGGCTCCTAAAGTATTTCTGGTAATGATTGTATGTTATTTATGTTATTTCGCTTTATTATAATTCAACGAGAGGATTATCTCGGATCATTTCTGGATTTTCTTATTATGTACAGTTGGCAAACGTATAAAAACTAGAAAAAGTGTAAGCGGGCACAAATACGGCTAGCTCGCAGCTGAAATGTTCAGGCACCGTGCTCATGCGCGCCTTCTTTACCCCTACCTCCCCCTACATCGATCGATGCACGCATCCTCGGACCAAATCGTATAAAAGGCGCCCGCTCAGCAGCAACCATCACATCTGTATACTAATCATACTTCTCTTAAGGACACTGTCCGGTCGAGATTGTCAAGCAAAAGGAAACTGTACCTTATTGCCACCATCCAAAGCTCCAAAGCTCCAAAAGCAAGAGCACAGTTCTTCGACACACCTCGTCTAGTACAGACGCTCCAGCACGCGCGAAGCCGTCCCCGCTTCAAACTGTGTAGGCCTCTGGTGGTACGCGGCAACACGCTAACCCCGTCAGATTCGCCGCTGCCCCGAGGAGTACGGTGTGGCTGAAGAACCCGAGCCAGAAGAAGCAAGCCCGCACTCGTAACAGTGATAGGACTAAACCTTCGGCTCGCGGCCGTAGAGAGCGCATATAGGGACTTAGAATCTTTTTGGTGAGATAGCTAACAGCTCAAATATTGCTGCGTTTGCCAACTATATAAAGTCAGTGTTAAACATTTTCATCTCGAGTTGGAGATTGAAAATATTCTCAAGTTCTGTGATACAAGTGTTTGTATTTTTATTAAAAGTTCATAACCTTTCAATTTTCAAAGTGTTAATTTCTTATCCGGTTTTCCAACATCAGTTTTTTTCGTTCTCTAAATTCAACACCACATTTACACACTCTTCCCAAGGGGCGCCGAATAGTTGCCAGTCGCAAGACCGCCGCAAGTATTCCATCCTGAGGGGAACAAACAAACACTCTTCCCAAGGGGCGCCGAATAATTGCCAGTCGCAAGACAGCCGCAAGCATTCCACCCCAAGGGTAGCACTACCTACACTCCCGGAGGGAAGCCGAATAGTTGCCAGTCGCGAGACCGCCGCAAGTATTCCATCCCTCTTTACACATATAGCCACGACTACACGAGAGAACAAGTTTCTTATAGTGGGCTTCTCTCGTCTGCCCCCGCCATCGAGTTATCTCCCCTAGACACACGCCAGGGGGTAGAGGGACGAGGTACGCTATAAGGTTAGGGGATCAGGTTGAGGATTGCCCACGAAAGCTAGTACGGTTATTGGCTATGGTTATAGCTCCAGTCGGCTTCACGAATCACTGTCATCAGTGTCTTGGTCGACTACCTCTGTTGACTTGCAACATTAAACATTCGAAAATTGTGCGCAATTCTAGGTTTCATACGTTGGCGTACCTGGTGGTATTTAAAGCGATCTAACGGCGGACTAGAAAAACAACGTATAACCATCCACAATCCACAAGGCTGTGCACTGGCAAGGATGGAAGCCTAGGCCTACACAACACATCCGTACATAGCCGTAGCGAAAATAACACTTTTAAAGTGGTTTAAAACAAAATGACGTGGAATTTGAAACATCCACCCTTCGGAATTGGAAAGATAAAAGGTATTTGTATTATAAACAGTGATTTTTGTAGATATTTTATAACGAAAACCCAAAAAGCGACGTAACTTACAAATACATGAACGTGCGATATCGTTGAAAACAGAACGTTTGGACGATCGTAGCTCTTAAATGCAATAACATACAGCTTGGTAACGCTTTTAAACGTTGAACACTCATCCCGGGGATGACAACTAGCCATAGTTGCAAAAATATGGGACGTTAACGCCAAATATCATTATTATCATCATCACGAAAATCGTGCGCGCCTCTCGATCACGGGCACCCAGCCATTGACAGCTTTCGATACAAAAAAAAATGGCGGAAACGCCGGTGTTTAAACGACTTTATTCCACAAAACTAAAGGAGGACGGCTATATCTTAGGAGTTAAGACCTACCTCTAGGACGGGAACACAGTGAAATATTAGAATAAATACGTTATGTGAGTAGCTACTCTATGGATCTACTCAGTAAAGTATAAATTTCGATATATTTTGACAGGCTTTCAATAAAAACAAAAGACTGCCAATGTTGCTCACAGCTTTCTGGATTTTGACTAGTTCCTTTGAACTTTTTCGAATAGTACAAGACTAAATTGAGGGGGCTGTGACATCACAGGCGTACAACCAATGTGTTGCTAGGTAACTCCATTGTTGTGTCTTTCTTTGATTGGTGCATATTCAATATTTGTCCGAAACAAAACACAGCAACACGGCTATTTTGGGAATTGAGTCTTGTGCTGTTCAAGACTCTCATTGGCTACACAATAACGATTTCAACGTTAGCGATTAATGGCGCGTTTACATAACTGACTAGTGACTAACGATTAGCGACTAAGAGCGCGTTCATAAAACTGACGAGCCGCAACAGGCTTCTCTCATTGGCCGACAGTGAGAATACTGCTCTCCGATTGGCTGTGACTAAGGACTTGACCAAGGAGTTGAGATGTCTTCAACTTCTTAGTCAAGTCAAGACAAACCTTAGTCACAGCCAATCGGAGAGCAGTATTCTCACTGTCGGCCAATGAGAGAAGCCTGTTGCGGCTAGTCAGTTTTATGAACGCGCTCTTAGTCGCTAATCGTTAATCACTAGTCAGTAATGTAAACGCGCCATAAAGTTACATGATTGCAGTGTAGGTATAAATTTTGGCATTAATGCTTTGGCATTAAATGCTAAAAAAAGGTTATGTCATTAAAGTCTTTGATATTCGTGGATGTAACCGTCATAAACCAATCGCCATATTTCAGAAAAGATAAATGCTGAGAAACAAGTTTAAAATCGTAATTCCCTCCAAAGACGTTTGTAATTAAGTTTTCTCCATCATGTTTCTCAGGAGTTAACTTCACGAATGTTTTTGAGCAAGTTACTCTAAATAATATGTGATATATTTTTCCTTATCTTCATCTGTTGGATAGATTTTTTTTAACTTCACTCTTTTTGTTACACACAACTCACTATCACTGTTCACTATTATCACTTTTATTTTATTGTTATTATTTGTTGAGGATGGGAATATATTATCTGTGATTTGTTTTTAACACCCCCTTTATTACAGCCAGTCATTACACATAATTCATCTGTTAGCTTATGCATGGTGTTATAATATTTTTGTGAAAAATATAAACAAATAATCTACTTATTCAATATATCACATAAATTAAAGAATGGCATAACATAATGATCAATAGAAAGTAATTGATACACGTTTGTTTCAAATCCTCCCATAGAAAGCAAAGAGATGGACTTACATTCTTTGTGGTTAATCCCTCAGTTGTGAAGGCGCACTCCATGACACACTGGAAAACACGTAGAAAAAGATATTACCTATATGATAAAACATTGGTTTTGAAAAACAACAATCACAAATTTGTAGTGTTGCAATACAATGTTGTCATTTAAAGCGAAATATGTTTGTAAATCAGCCAATAAACATATATTATTATTTAGATTACGTTGGAGCTGGTTGATGGTTATATTTTTGCATCGTGCAACAACAGCATTAATGTCATTTTTGTGTCAGTACTCAGTGTTGTAAATATTCTGCTTGCTTTGTTTGCTGGGCCTACTGCTTGTTTGTTTCTGCCATGTGTGAAGAGCGTGGGACTCATTTTGGTGTTAATACAGTGGAGGTGATTTTAGAATTGCCATATTCGAGATTCTATAAAATATGTAGGTACGGTACATAAACAGATTTACGTGTATAATTAGAAGGCAGGATTTGATTGTCTTAAGTATGGTGTCTGGCGTGCATTTAGCTGTGTTATTTTTTTTAAAGATCAGATTATTATTATTATTTTATAGTAATTCAACTGTCGATGTGATATAACATCAATGTAAATTGTTTAGGCCACTTCGATCAACATAAAACTCTCAAACCACACCATTAACTGATAGTTTAAACATTAGTAACATACAATATTGCTTATTATCAGATTATCAACTTGATCGCCTTAAGCGCCCAACGCCTGTTGCGTCAGATCCGTTGCGCAGTGTACGGTATCTCTGTCCGTCCAATCACAACTCACACTCATTCGACTTCGTTTGCGAGATGCTGGCTGTGACTGGATGGACCAGAAAAACGGACGCATCGCCCGGATCGGGCGCATACATGGGTTGGGCGAATACATGGGTTGGGCACTGACATGGGTTGGGTGCTGACATGGGCTGGGCGCAAACATGGGTTGGGCGCATACATGAGTTGGACAAATGCATGAGTTAGGCGGATACATGGGTTGGGCACATACATGGGTTGGCGGATACATGAGTTAGACGCATACATGGGTTGGGCGCATACATGAGTTGGGCGCTCACATGGGTTGGGCGCATACATGGGTTGGGCGCTGACATGGGTTGGGCGCATACATAGGTTGGGCGCATACATGAGTTGGACGCATGCATGGGTTAGGTGCATACATGGGTTGGGCGCATACATGGGTTGGCGGATACATGAGTGGGGCGCTGACATAGGTTGGGCGCAGACATGGGTTGGGCGCCTACATGAGTTGGGCGCTGACATGGGTTGGGCGCATACATGGGTTTGCGGATACATGAGTTAGACGCATACATGGGTTGGACGCATGCATGGGTTGGGCGCATACATGGGTTGGCGGATACATGAGCTGGACGCATACATGGGTTGGGCGCTGACATGGGTTTGGCGCATACATGGGTTGGGCGCATACAGGTTGGCGGATACATGAGTTAGACGCATACATGGGTTGGGCGCATACATGGGTTGGGCGCATACATGGAATCAGCGCATACATGAGTTGGACGCATACATGGGTTGGCCGCTTACATGGGTTGGGCGCTGACATGGGTTTGGCGCATACATGGGTTGTGCGCATACATGGGTTGAGTGCATACATGGGTTGGCGGATACATGAGTTTGGCGCATACATTGGTTGGGCGCATATATGGGTTGGGCACATACATGGGTTGGACGCTGACATGGGTTGGGCGCATACATGGGTTGGGCGCATACATCGGTTGGACGCATACATGGGTTGGGCGCATTCATGGGTGGGGCGCCTACATGGGTTGGACGCATACATGAGTTGGGCGCATACATGGGTTGGGCGCATACATGAGTTGGGCACTGACATGGGTTGGGCACATACATGGGTTTGTCGGATACATGAGTTGGACGCATTCATAGGTTGGCCGCTTACATGGGTTAGACGCATACATTGGTTGGGTGCATACATGGGTTGGACGCATACATGGGTTGGGCGCATACATGAGTTGGGCGCTGACATGGGTTGGGCACATACATGGGTTGGGCGCATACATGGGTCGGGCGCATACATGGGTTTGGCGCTGACATGGGTTGGGCGCCTACATGGGTTGGGCGCTTTAGACCCCAAAACAGTACAGTACAGTAGCGAGGTGCAATTAATATTGGATTGTTGGATACAGTGTCTATGTCGAGCAGTAAACTGTGTTTAGAAGAACAAGATCCATGCGAACACTTACGCTGCCGCTGACTTTAGTTGAACCATTCTTAGGTTTTGCATTAAGACAATCTGAGAACGATTTGTCTGGGATTATGGTCGGAATGGCCGGGCAGCATTCTTGAAACACGTTGATCTAAACAAATAACAAATGATTGTGTGAGCATTGCAGGAACATATGTTGATGTGCTATAAAGAGATAATGCCAACCTGCCGGTAATTAAGATCCCCATTGAGTTTCTATATTGTTATAAACTCCCCGGTAAATTGTTAATAACTTACCGTAGACCTCTGTTTAGCTCCGGGTGCGGCAACCTGTAAAATAAAACAATATTATGAATTAGTTCTTCTTTCCAAAACTAATCGAACACCGCATAAGATGAGAGAAAATATGGTTAGTAAACCATTTCGGGCATGTTCACATTAAACTACTAATTTGTGGTTGAAGTGTGTTTTTTCGATGGATGAACAGTACCTATGATTGGTGTTTATCGACGTAATAAACCGCTAATCATGACATTGTTTGCAATAGGTCACCTCTAACAAAAGCAGAGTTATTCTCTGGACCATTTCTATTCCGAATCCAAACAGGGTAGAAGATTGGAGTAAGAGGTAAAAAGGAGGATCATTTATTAAAGGAATAGCCAGGTGAAAAACTAAAATATCACCAATGAGTCATAAGTGCATGAAATTCAGTTATGTGAAAAATAAAAATGACATTTTAAGTTGCAGGTTGCTTCAATGTAAGAAAACAAATATTAAAGCTATTCTACTAGATTCCCTTCGCCAGCTCTGCTGCATTTTTCTTCTAACGTGTATTACAGCTGTATCGGTTCTGAGCTCACTAGCTCTTTCCCGATAGACAGAGCCCTCATTGTGTAACACGAACCCAGCCACAACAATCGGCGACTGCGGACAGTGCTGCTCAAAACCGAATGCAACTTTTCTACACATCAATTCACAAAAACAGTAATCGCAGGGCATTTTGTAGAAGTACACGTTCGTACTAAAAAATGTGTTATCGGTAGAGAAACGATGCACATTAAACCTCGTAATCGATTTTTGATAAGTGCCCTATTTTACCGGTGGTTTAAGTATCTCGAGGTTACATTTTTTATATGGGAATTACCATGAGAAGAGTTGCTCGGTGCTACTTGGTAGCAATAAGCCAAAAAATTGCGTTTTCTTTAATTTTTTAACCGCCTGCTTGTAAAGTATGTTATCTTTTAGTCAAGTTTTCCATATTTGAGGATGGACATATACAAATAATAGTGTTTTGTTTTTCACCTGGTAAGGAGCCATTGAGGACGGGCAACTCAAAATTGGGCCACCCCCTACCCTGACCAGAGAGGGGTGGTAAGGGGAACTGGGAGGAGCTACCATTGAGGACGGCCATCTCATCATTGGGCCACCCCCTACCCTGACCAGAGGGAAGGGGAACTGGGAGGAGCTACCATTGAGGACGGCCAACTCATCATTGGGCCACCCACTACCCTGACCAGAGGGGGGTGGTAAGGGGAACTGGGAGGAGCTACAATTGAGGACGGCCAACTCATCATTAGGCCACCCCCTGCCCTGACCAGAGGGGGGTGGTAAGGGGAACTGGGAGGAGCTACCATTGAGGACGGCCAACTCATCATTGGGCCACCCTTTACCCTGACCAGAGGGGGGTGGTAAGGGGAACTGGGAGGAGCTACCATTGAGGACGGCCAAATCATCATTGGGCCACCCCCTACCCTGACCAGAGGGGCGTGGTAAGGGGAACTGGGAGGAGCTACCATTGAGGACGGCCAACTCATCATTGGGCCACCCCCAACCCCTACGTCGGTGAAATCGGTTCGAACACACATCGGCGGGTGTATCATTGGGGCGGAGGGGGTGGGGGGGGTTAGTGGGCGTTAAGGTCGCTAAAAGGGCACCTTGAGTGTGAGAATACGAACACCGTAGACAAACGTATAGTCTTCGCTATTTGGTGATAGCTGGCGGAAAAGTCTTTGATTCTAAATCCTCTTGTAACTCTGCCTACCCACGATTTAACGGATAATTGGGCGGCGACAGGAATACCAGAAAAATTTAACACATTTGTTGGATAACCACATTTTTAAGAAAATAGATATTTTTCTTTTTGGCCATCCTGAACTCATAATGCTATACAGAGAAAGACATGGGCAGAAGACAATAAGTTCAATGAGGCATAATGGTCTTGACATGGAGTTCCAATAGCGAATACAACCCTTCTCTTTCTTTCTTGTCCTTTCTCTGTCGACCTTCCCATTATCTTTGGAGTGCAGTTTTGTGTAAGGACCTTTGAATAGGAATGTGTTGCATGTTAGAAAGGAAGTTGCTTATGGACGATTCGGGGAAGGATGTACAAAATATGTAAGCAATCCCGGCAAATGTACAGATATCCGACCAAAACGTCAGAGTCATTCCAACACTCCTCCTTTTCGTTTCAGCACTCAACAGTAAACCCTACATCATTATCCTCATCACCCGGTAGCGCGCGGTTTCTTGTCACTGTCAACTTAAAACCCACAATAGTGGAACACTTGTAGCGGCCAAACCCCTACTGACAGCCAAAAGCCGGTAGCTATCACCAAATGGCGAAGACTATACATAAGCTTTAGGTCTTAGGTAACAGTACTTTCGGCAAGTAAACAAGTAAAAAAAAAAAAGTAAATAAGTACGAATTAAAGATAACCCGACATAGAAAACAGACTTTAATTCTTGAAATTGGTAGTAAAGGGAATACCCAATTTCGTCGCCTTTTACGATTAGCATAGTTACCTTGGGCTATATTATACCCCAGCCCAGACAGTGATCTGTCAAGTTGATCTCTGTGATCTCTGGCAAGTAAATAAGTAAAAAAAAAAAAAAAATAAATAAAAAAATAAATAAAAAACAATAAATAAATAAATAAATAAATAAATAAATAAATAAATAAATAAATAAATAAATAAATAAATAAATAAATAAATAAATAAATAAATAAATAAATAAATAAATAAATAAATAAATAAATAAATAAATAAATAAATAAATAAATAAATAAATAAATAAATAAATAAATAAATAAATAAATAAATAAATAAATAAATAAATAAATAAATAAATAAATAAATAAATAAATAAATAAATAAATAAATAAATAAATAAATAAATAAATAAATAAATAAATAAATAAATAAATAAATAAATAAATAAATAAATAAATAAATAAATAAATAAATAAATAAATAAATAAATAAATAAATAAATAAATAAATAAATAAATAAATAAATAAATAAATAAATAAATAAATAAATAAATAAATAAATAAATAAATAAATAAATAAATAAATAAATAAATAAATAAATAAATAAATAAATAAATAAATAAATAAATAAATAAATAAATAAATAAATAAATAAATAAATAAATAAATAAATAAATAAATAAATAAATAAATAAATAAATAAATAAATAAATAAATAAATAAATAAATAAATAAATAAATAAATAAATAAATAAATAAATAAATAAATAAATAAATAAATAAATAAATAAATAAATAAATAAATAAATAAATAAATAAATAAATAAATAAATAAATAAATAAATAAATAAATAAATAAATAAATAAATAAATAAATAAATAAATAAATAAATAAATAAATAAATAAATAAATAAATAAATAAATAAATAAATAAATAAATAAATAAATAAATAAATAAATAAATAAATAAATAAATAAATAAATAAATAAATAAATAAATAAATAAATAAATAAATAAATAAATAAATAAATAAATAAATAAATAAATAAATAAATAAATAAATAAATAAATAAATAAATAAATAAATAAATAAATAAATAAATAAATAAATAAATAAATAAATAAATAAATAAATAAATAAATAAATAAATAAATAAATAAATAAATAAATAAATAAATAAATAAATAAATAAATAAATAAATAAATAAATAAATAAATAAATAAATAAATAAATAAATAAATAAATAAATAAATAAATAAATAAATAAATAAATAAATAAATAAATAAATAAATAAATAAATAAATAAATAAATAAATAAATAAATAAATAAATAAATAAATAAATAAATAAATAAATAAATAAATAAATAAATAAATAAATAAATAAGGAATACTAATTGAGTACGTAAGTAGGTATATTTTAAAACACAGGGGACGGATTTGCAGGTATGTGCTATTATGAATCCAGGGTAGGACAACTTCACAGCCCAATAGCAAAAGGCTCAATTCCCCAAATAGCTTTGTTGCCATGTTTTGTTTCGGACAAGTATTGAAAATGCACCAATCAGAGGAAGATACAACAATACAGTTTCCTAACAACACATGGTTTGTCCGCCTGTGATGTCACAGCCCCCTCAATTGAGTGAACTTAAAATATTGCAAGGCGAAGTTTTAAAGTTTAGTGTTTTGTTTTATAATACCTCTTCATTCTAAAAACAGAGAAATGTGTATGTCAAGGTAAGTAAACGATATTTATTTATGTTCACACTTCGATGTCATAGACGCAGGGGATCGAACCGAATATATTTTAATTTCGGTTCGGTTTTTGGTTCGGGAGAATCATTTCGGTCCGGTTTTCGGTTCGGTTCGACCAATTAGAAAATAACGGTTCGGTTCAAACCGGTGGAAACCGGTTCAAATCGGTTCAACAATGTTCGTATTTGACATTTTCAAAGTGAGTAAATAGCGAAAAAATACCACTAATTTTTTTTTTTAATACTGTGTTATCAGATCTCTTACCTTCATGATCATGTTGCAGTCCTGTATTTGTTACGACGACTCATTTGTGGTTGCGTTAAATTAAAAAAAGTTGCTAAACACATTTTTTTCTCCTATCTATATCTACGAAACGGAAGCTGAAACGCGACTGACATAAAAGTAACAGTGCAGGGTCATTTGCCACAAAAGTTTGCTTTACGTTCGAGGGTGGGGTTTGCACGTGTTCCGACTGCGGAGTCTCGTCTTTACCCTGTAATTATCAGATTAGTGTCAACGGTCAAGAATCAACATAATATTTATGTAGGCATATTCGTCTCCAAGGTTCTTGATTGTTAACTTCCAGGAAAGTGGAAACCAAAATCTCTTTCGGTGCTTTTTGTGATCTTCGCCGAACAGACCATCCAATTGTTAACAAAATGTCAACCAACTATCAAGGAGCCGAAGGTTTGGACTTGCGAGTTGTGACAAATGTTACCATTTTTTATACTTTCCGTTCCTATCATTGCAAATATAAAAGGAACTCAGCTGTCCATCGAGTATTTTCAATTGTCATCACAAACCCCAGTGGAAAAAATCGCAGAACTGCCCAAAATAATTTTTCCCTTATCATTTTTTCTTTTTATATTTTTATTTTTATTGCAATTTTGAGATTTCATTTCGATATAGGCTACGGAGGCTTCAACCGAAAAGAACCGAAGACAACCGATAACCGAAACCCAAAATATCGGTTTTCGTTTCGGTTTACAGTTCGACAACTTTTTCATGATGGTTTTCGGTTCGGTTTTCGGTTCAGGGAAAATAACGGTTTTTCCGGTTTTCGGTTTTCGGTTCGATCCGGTTCGATCCCCTGCATAGACGCATTGCCAACATCTTTGAATAAAGACAAGACCAAAACAGATAGGGTCTAAATGTTTGTCTCAAGTGTTTGTTATTTACTAGGGTTTCCTAGCGACGTCGAGTCGAAGTAAGTAAGTAAGTTAGGCCAGGCCTTAATTAAGACTTTTTGTGAATCCGGGCCCAGCATGCTTAGTTTTGAGTAGCTTACCGCAGACGTCCCATTCTTCTCACCACTGGCAAGATCAACCTGGGAAATAAAACAGTTGTATGTTAAGGTAAACTAAGAGCATCGTCAGGTCCATGTGGGTTCCTCCTCGCGGTGACCGGTCCCAAAAGAAGGATCCCACGCGTATATTGGAACATACTTTAGTAATTCATCAATCTTATTGATCGTGCTGATTATTCTTATAAAATAATACGAGTACATAAGGACAGTGTTTTACTATACGAACAACTTTTGAACAAAATAAGTAAAGAAACAAAACAATCAAATTTCAACATTTTCGTTCTACTTATCTACATGTCGGCTCTGTATGCACCCTGAATGACTCTCTCCCCCCTCACCCTTAACAAACCGCAACTATCCTATACTCACCATTTACACATCGACTCCATCGACTACTCTTTACTACGATTCTGGCGATGTTTGATGCAACCGACTCGACTAATAGTAAACTAACAAATTAAAAAAAAGGACACTTCTATAAGTGACAGAAATTACGGTCAGAAAAAGAACTTGTTTTACATGATCAAATTCTAAAATGGAAAAATTGTCATGAATATTTTTATCGTGACGCACTAAAAAGTAATCATTAAACCAGTAAGTTGAATATATTGTCACCTCTTAGGACATGCAGAGCTACCCCAATACAAGAAGGAGCTCATGTTCACTTGACCAGGCCACAGATAACTAATAACACGCTATGCTAAAAACGATTTCATTTATACAACAACATGTTTAACTGTTCCATAACGACATAAAACAATCATTAACTTAGCACCAGAAGACAGGCTTGAACCAGCAGCGCCCTTGTACCTCACATGTTGAATGAACTGAGTGTAAACTTACCACCAGAAGACAGGCTTCAACCAGCAGCACCACTGTACCGAACCTGTTGAATGTACTGAGTGTGTACTTACCTCCAGAAGACAGGCTTGAACCAGCAGCGCCCTTGTACCTCACATGTTGAATGAACTGAGTGTAAACTTACCACCAGAAGACAGGCTTCAACCAGCAGCACCCTTGTACCCCACATGTTGAATGTACTGAGTGTGTACTTACCACCAGAAGACAGACTTGAACCAGCAGCGCCCCCGTACCCCACATGTTGAATGTACTGAGTGTGGACTTACCACCAGAAGACAGGCTTGAACCAGCAGCGCCCTTGTACCCCACATGTTGAATGTACTGAGTGTGTACTTACCACCAGAAGACAGGCTTGAACCAGCAGCACCACTGTACCTCACATGTTGAATGTACTGAGTGTGTACTTACCACCAGAAGACAGGCTTGAACCAGCAGCGCCCTTGTACCCCACATGTTGAATGTACTGAGTGTGTACTTACCACCAGAAGACAGGCTTCAACCAGCAGCACCACTGTACCTCCCATGTTGAATGAACTGAGTGTAAACTTACCACCAGAAGACAGGCTTGAACCAGCAGCGCCCTTGTACCCCACATGTTGAATGTACTGAGTGTGTACTTACCACCAGAAGACAGGCTTGAACCAGCAGCACCCTTGTACCCCACATGTTGAATGTACTGAGTGTGTACTTACCACCAGAAGACAGGCTTGGAGCAGCAGCGCCCTTGTACCCCACATGTTGAATGTACTGAGTGTGTACTTACCACCAGAAGACAGGCTTGACCCAGCAGCGCCCTTGTACCCCACATGTTGAATGTACTGAGTGTGTACTTACCACCAGAAGACAGGCTTAAACCAGCAGCACCCTTGTACCCCACATGTTGAGTGTACTAAGTGTGTACTTACCACCAGAAGACAGGCTTGAAGCAGCAGCGCCCTTGTACCCCACATGTTGAGTGTACTAAGTGTGTACTTACCACCAGAAGACAGGCTTAAACCAGCAGCACCCTGGTACCCCACATGTTGAATGTACTAAGTGTGTACTTACCACCAGAAGACAGGCTTAAACCAGCAGCACCCTTGTACCCCACATGTCGAGTGTACTAAGTGTGTACTTACCACCAGAAGACAGGCTTGAAGCAGCAGCGCCCTTGTACCCCACATGTTGAATGAACTGAGTGTGTACTTACCACCAGAAGACAGGCTTGAACCAGCAGCGCCCTTGTACCTCACATGTTGAATGTACTAAGTGTGTACTTACCACCAGAAGACAGGCTTGAAGCAACAGCATCCCCGTACCGTACATGTTGAATGTACTAAGTGTGCACTTACCACCAGAAGACAGGCTTGAACCAGCAGCACCCTTGTACCCCACATGTTGAATGTACTGAGTGTGTACTTACCACCAGAAGACAGACTTGAACCAGCAGCGCCCCCGTACCCCACATGTTGAATGAACTGAGTGTGGACTTACCACCAGAAGACAGGCTTGAACCAGCAGCGCCCTTGTACCCCACATGTTGAATGTACTGAGTGTGTACTTACCACCAGAAGACAGGCTTGAACCAGCAGCACCACTGTACCTCACATGTTGAATGTACTGAGTGTTTACTTACCACCAGAAGACAGGCTTGAACCAGCAGCGCCCTTGTACCCCACATGTTGAATGTACTGAGTGTGTACTTACCACCAGAAGACAGGCTTCAACCAGCAGCACCACTGTACCTCACATGTTGAATGAACTGAGTGTAAACTTACCACCAGAAGACAGGCTTGAACCAGCAGCGCCCTTGTACCCCACATGTTGAATGTACTGAGTGTGTACTTACCACCAGAAGACAGGCTTCAACCAGCAGCACCACTGTACCTCACATGTTGAATGAACTGAGTGTAAACTTACCACCAGAAGACAGGCTTGAAGCAGCAGCGCCCTTGTACCCCACATGTTGAATGTACTGAGTGTGTACTTACCACCAGAAGACAGGCTTCAACCAGCAGCACCACTGTACCTCACATGTTGAATGAACTGAGTGTAAACTTACCACCAGAAGACAGGCTTCAACCAGCAGCACCACTGTACCGAACATGTTGAATGTACTGAGTGTGTACTTACCACCAGAAGACAGGCTTGAAGCAGCAGCGCCCTTGTACCCCACATGTTGAATGTACTGAGTGTGTACTTACCACCAGAAGACAGGCTTGAAGCAACAGCATCCCCGTACCGTACATGTTGAATGTACTGAGTGTGTACTTACCACCAGAAGACAGGCTTGAAGCAACAGCATCCCCGTACCGTACATGTTGAATGTACTTAGTGTGTACTTACCACCAGAAGACAGGCTTGAACCAGCAGCACCCTTGTACCTCACATGTTGAATGTACTAAGTGTGTACTTACCACCAGAAGACAGGCTTGAAGCAGCAGCGCCCTTTTACCCCACATGTTGAATGTACTGAGTGTGTACTTACCACCAGAAGACAGGCTTGAACCAGCAGCGCCCTTGTACCCCACATGTTGAATGTACTGAGTGTGTACTTACCACCAGAAGACAGGCTTGAACCAGCAGCACCTCTGTACCCCACATGATGAATGTACTGAGTGTGTACTTACCACCAGAAGACAGGCTTGAAGCAGCAGCGCCCTTGTACCCCACATGTTGAATGTACTGAGTGTGTACTTACCACCAGAAGACAGGCTTGAACCAGCAGCACCTCTGTACCCCACATGTTGAATGTACTGAGTGTGTACTTACCACCAGAAGACAGGCTTGAAGCAGCAGCGCCCTTGTACCCCACATGTTGAATGTACTGAGTGTGTACTTACCACCAGAAGACAGGCTTGAACCAGCAGCACCTCTGTACCCCACATGTTGAATGTACTGAGTGTGTACTTACCACCAGAAGACAGGCTTGGAGCAGCAGCGCCCTTGTTCCCCACATGTGGAATGTACTGAGTGTGTACTTACCACCAGAAGACAGGCTTGAACCAGCAGCGCCCTTGTACCCCACATGTTGAATGTACTGAGTGTGTACTTACCACCAGAAGACAGGCTTGAACCAGCAGCACCTCTGTACCACACATGTTGAATGTACTGAGTGTGTACTTACCACCAGAAGACAGGCTTGAAGCAGCAGCGCCCTTGTACCCCACATGTTGAATGTACTGAGTGTGTACTTACCACCAGAAGACAGGCTTGAACCAGCAGCGCCCTTGTACCCCACATGTTAAATGAACTGAGTGTGTACTTACCACCAGAAGACAGGCTTGAACCAGCAGCGCCCTTGTACCCCACATGTTAAATGAACTGAGTGTAAACTTACCACCAGAAGACAGGCTTGAAGCAGCAGCGCCCTTGTACCCCACATGTTGAATGTACTGAGTGTGTACTTACCACCAGAAGACAGGCTTGAACCAGCAGCACCCCCGTACCGTACATGTTGAATGTACTGAGTGTGTACTTACCACTAGAAGACAGGCTTGAAGCAGCAGCGCCCCCGTACCCCACATGTTGAATGTATTGAGTGTGTACTTACCACCAGAAGACAGGCTTGAAGCAGCAGCGCCCATGTACCCCACATGAAAATGTACTGAGTGTGTGTTCTTACCACCAGAAGACAGGTTGACCAGCAGCACTCTTGTACCTAACATGCTGAATGTACTGAGTGTGTTCTTAAAGGCCCAGTAAGGGTTTGATCAAACTTTTCTACGTGTCATTAAAGAAACGTTAGTACAACAACAGAAAAAGAATTATCGAAATCGGTCCACAGGCTCACGAGTTCTCTGCGCTCTACCTGCCCCATGCTATAGAAGCGCGTGACGTCACCACGGGTCTGCGGTCAGCCGGACGAAGGGGTGGTAGCCTAGCTCGCGCTTGGCGTACATTCATTCATAGCTATGGCAGGCGCGAAGCCATATCGTTATGAGCCGCGCTACTCAGAAGAATGGTACGCTGCAATTCAAGAAAAACGGGAATCGGAAAACCTAAGATCAGAAATGTTGCTAGGTAGAAGTGGAAATGTGCTATGGTGTTAATGTGTTGCGTGTTCAGAAATGACAACGGACACAGAATCGGTTTGCTGCTCTGAATCAGTTAAAATAAACAATGTAAGGCAAGATTCAGATTGTATAATATACCTCGAGGCATTTGATTCGGTTGTGCTCAATATACATACTTTGAGAACTGCACGTCATAATTTACTGTTTCAAACGAAATGTAATGATAAGAAAAAAGAATTTAAAAATGAAAGCAACGCACTTTGGAGGCATATCGCATATAGGCAATTTGTTTTTTGGATGAATTCATGGCAAAAAAATCGGACCGCTTTCGTTTTAGTTTATTTAACCACTGTTTATAGAGAACAGAAAATCGTGTCTTATCAGGGAAACTGTGCATAGATATGTTCGGATTGCTCTTGCGGGAATTGTTACACCGAAACGCAACACTCGTTGACCATAATGGAAACAAAAACACACGCACACACAATTAAACTTACGAGCAATCAAACAAACAAATGAACGAACTGACAAACTTTTTAAGTAACGTACAAACACAGACAAGTACACGAGCCACGAGTGGAATGACAAGCTGACACTATACGACTGACAGTTGCAGTGGCTTGTTTCTCTACCTGGAGTAGCGGTATGCGGGCGGAGTACACCCCTTGTGACGCGCCAATAGGCCACGTGCTGCTACAGTCGCGCGCAAATATCTGGAGAACGAGCGGGGCATTTCACTACAGTTTTCTGCGTTACTAATTATAAGAAGCAATCTTTATTTTTAAAATATGTTGTTTGAAACCCTTACTGGGCCTTTAACACCAGAAGACAGGCTTGAACCAGCAGCGCCCTTGTACCCCACATGTTGAATGTACTGAGTGTGTACTTACCACCAGAAGACCGGCTTGAACCAGCAGCGCCCTTGATCCCCACACGTTGAATGTACTGAGTGTGTACTTACCACCAGAAGACAGGCTTGAACCAGCAGCGCCCTTGTACTCCACATGTTGAATGTACTGAGTGTGTACTTACCACCAGAAGACGGGCTTGAACCAACAGCGCCCTTGTACCCCACATGTTGAATGTACTGAGTGTGTACTTACCACCAGAAGACAAGCTTGAACCAGCAGCACCCCCGTACCGTACATGTTGAATGTACTGGGTGTGTACTTACCACCAAAAGACAGGCTTGAACCAGCAGCACCCCCGTACCGTACATGTTGAATGTACTGAGTGTGTACTTACCACCAAAAGACAGGCTTGAACTAGCAGCACCCCCGTACCGTACATGTTGAATGTACTGAGTGTGTACTTACCACCAGAAGACAGGCTTGAAGCAGCAGCGCCCTTGTACCCCACATGTTGAATGTACTGAGTGTGTACTTACCACCAGAAGACAGGCTTGAACGAGCTGCACCCCTGTACCGTACATGTTGAATGTACTGAGTGTGTACTTACCACCAGAAGACAGGCTTGAAGCAGCAGCGCCCTTGTACCCCACATGTTTAATGTACTGAGTGTGTACTTACCACCAGAAGACAGGCTTGAAGCAGCAGCGCCCTTGTACCCCACATGTTAAATGTTCTGAGTGTGTACTTACCACCAGAAGACATGCTTGAACCTGCAGCACCCCCGTACCGTACATGTTGAATGCACTGAGTGTGTACTTACCACTTGAAGACAGGCTTGAACCAGCAGCTCCCCCGTACCGTACATGTTGAATGTACTGAGTGTGTACTTACCACCTAAAGACAGGCTTGAACCAGCAGCACCCCCGTACCGTACATGTTGAATGTACTGAGTGTGTACTTACCACCAAAAGACAGGCTTGAACCAGCAGCTCCCCCGTACCCCACATGTTGAATGTACTGAGTGTGTACTTACCACCAGAAGACAGGCTTGAACCAGCAGCTCCCCCGTACCGTACATGTTGAATGTACTGAGTGTGTACTTAACACCAAAAGACAGGCTTGAACCAGCAGCTCCCCCGTACCCCACATGTTGAATGTACTGACTGTGTACTAACCACCAAAAGACAGGCTTGAACCAGCAGCACCCCCGTACCGTACATGTTGAATGTACTGAGTGTGTACTTACCACCAAAAGACAGGCTTGAACCAGCAGCACCCCCGTACCGTACATGTTGAATGTACTGAGTGTGTACTTACCACCAAAAGACAGGCTTGAACCTGCAGCACCCCCGTACCGTACATGTTAAATGCACTGAGTGTGTACTTACCACTTGAAGACAGGCTTGAACCAGCAGCTCCCCCGTACCGTACATGTTGAATGTACTGAGTGTGTACTTACCACCAGAAGACAGGCTTAAACCAGCAGCGCCCTTGTACCCCACATGTTGAATGTACTGAGTGTGTACTTACCACCAAAAGACCGGCTTGAACCAGCAGCACCCCCGTACCGTACATGTTGAATGTACTGAGTGTGTACTTACCACCAAAAGACAGGCTTGAACCAGCAGCACCCCCGTACCGTTTAGGTTGAATGTACTGAGTGTGTACTTACCACCAAAAGACAGGCTTGAACCAGCAGCACCCCCGTACCGTACATGTTGAATGTACTGAGTGTGTACTTACCACCAAAAGACAGGCTTGAACCAGCAGCACCCCCGTACCGTACATGTTGAATGTACTGAGTGTGTACTTACCACCAAAATACAGGCTTGAACCAGCAGCACCCCCGTACCGTACACGTTGAATGTACTGAGTGTGAACTTACCACCATAAGACAGGCTTGAACCAGCAGCACCCCCGTACCGTACATGTTGAATGTACTGAGTGTGTACTTACCACCATAAGACAGGCTTGAACCAGCTGCACCCCTGTACAGTACATGTTGAATGCACTGAGTGTGTACTTACCACCAGAAGACAGGCTTGAACCAGCTGCACCCCTGTACAGTACATGTTGAATGCACTGAGTGTGTACTTACCACCATAAGACAGGCTTGAACCAGCTGCACCCCTGTACAGTACATGTTGAATGCACTGAGTGTGTACTTACCACTAGAAGACAGGCTTGAACCAGCAGCACCCCCGTACCGTACATGTTGAATGCACTGAGTGTGTACTTACCACTAGAAGTCAGGCTTGAACCAGCAGCACCCCCGTACCGTACATGTTGAATGCAGTGAGTGTGTACTTACCACTAGAAGACAGGCTTGAATCAGCAGCACCCCCATACCGTACATGTTGAATGCACTGAGTGTGTACTTACCACTAGAAGACAGGCTTGAACCAGCAGCACCCCCGTACCGTACATGTTGAATGTACTGAGTGTGTACTTACCACCAAAAGACAGGCTTGAACCAGCAGCACCCCCGTACCGTACATGTTGAATGTACTGAGTGTGTACTTACCACCAAAAGACAGGCTTGAACCAGCAGCTCCCCCGTACCCCACATGTTGAATGTACTGAGTGTGTACTTACCACCAGAAGACAGGCTTGAACCAGCAGCTCCCCCGTACCGTACATGTTGAATGTACTGAGTGTGTACTTAACACCAAAAGACAGGCTTGAACCAGCAGCTCCCCCGTACCCCACATGTTGAATGTACTGACTGTGTACTAACCACCAAAAGACAGGCTTGAACCAGCAGCACCCCCGTACCGTACATGTTGAATGTACTGAGTGTGTACTTACCACCAAAAGACAGGCTTGAACCAGCAGCACCCCCGTACCGTACATGTTGAATGTACTGAGTGTGTACTTACCACCAAAAGACAGGCTTGAACCTGCAGCACCCCCGTACCGTACATGTTAAATGCACTGAGTGTGTACTTACCACTTGAAGACAGGCTTGAACCAGCAGCTCCCCCGTACCGTACATGTTGAATGTACTGAGTGTGTACTTACCACCAAAAGACCGGCTTGAACCAGCAGCACCCCCGTACCGTACATGTTGAATGTACTGAGTGTGTACTTACCACCAAAAGACAGGCTTGAACCAGCAGCACCCCCGTACCGTTTAGGTTGAATGTACTGAGTGTGTACTTACCACCAAAAGACAGGCTTGAACCAGCAGCACCCCCGTACCGTACATGTTGAATGTACTGAGTGTGTACTTACCACCAAAAGACAGGCTTGAACCAGCAGCACCCCCGTACCGTACATGTTGAATGTACTGAGTGTGTACTTACCACCAAAATACAGGCTTGAACCAGCAGCACCCCCGTACCGTACATGTTGAAGGTACTGAGTGTGAACTTACCACCATAAGACAGGCTTGAACCAGCAGCACCCCCGTACCGTACATGTTGAATGTACTGAGTGTGTACTTACCACCATAAGACAGGCTTGAACCAGCTGCACCCCTGTACAGTACATGTTGAATGCACTGAGTGTGTACTTACCACCAGAAGACAGGCTTGAACCAGCTGCACCCCTGTACAGTACATGTTGAATGCACTGAGTGTGTACTTACCACCATAAGACAGGCTTGAACCAGCTGCACCCCTGTACAGTACATGTTGAATGCACTGAGTGTGTACTTACCACTAGAAGACAGGCTTGAACCAGCAGCACCCCCGTACCGTACATGTTGAATGCACTGAGTGTGTACTTACCACTAGAAGTCAGGCTTGAACCAGCAGCACCCCCGTACCGTACATGTTGAATGCAGTGAGTGTGTACTTACCACTAGAAGACAGGCTTGAACCAGCAGCACCCCCATACCGTACATGTTGAATGCACTGAGTGTGTACCACTAGAAGACAGGCTTGAACCAGCAGCACCCCCGTACCGTACATGTTGAATGTACTGAGTGTGTACTTACCACCATAAGACAGGCTTGAACCAGCTGCACCCCTGTACAGTACATGTTGAATGCACTGAGTGTGTACTTACCACTAGAAGACAGGCTTGAACCAGCAGCACCCCCGTACCGTACATGTTGAATGCACTGAGTGTGTACTTACCACCAGAAGGCAGGCTTGAACCAGCAGCGCCCTTGTACCCCACATGTTGAATGCACTGAGTGTGTACTTACCACTAGAAGGCAGGCTTGAACCAGCAGCGCCCTTGTACCCCACATGTTGAATGCACTGAGTGTGTACTTACCACCAGAAGACAGGCTTGAACAGCAGCACCCCTGTACCGTACATGTTGAATGCACTGAGTGTGTACTTACCACCAGAAGACAGGCTTGAACCAGCAGCACCCCTGTACCGTACATGTTGAATGCACTGAGTGTGTACTTACCACCAGAAGGCAGGCTTGAACCAGCAGCGCCCTTGTACCCCACATGTTGAATGTACTGAGTGTGTACTTACCACTAGAAGACAGGCTTGAACCAGCAGCATCCCCGTACCGTACATGTTGAATGCACTGAGTGTGTACTTACCACTAGAAGACAGGCTTGAACCAGCAGCACCCCCGTACCCCACATGTTGAATGCACTGAGTGTGTACTTACCACCAGAAGACAGGCTTGAAGCAGCAGCGCCCTTGTACCCCACATGTTGAATGCACTGAGTGTGTACTTACCACCAGAAGACAGGCTTGAACCAGCAGCACCCCCGTACCATACATGTTGAATGTACTGAGTGTGTACTTACCACCAGAAGACAGGCTTGAACCAGCAGCGCCCTTGTACTCCACATGTTGAATGAACTGAGTGTGTACTTACCACCAGAAGAGAGGTTGATTAGCAGCACCCTTGTACCTAACATGTTGAATGTACTGAGTGTGTACTTACCACCAGAAGACAGGCTTGAACCAGCAGCGCCCTTGTACCCCACATGTTGAATGTACTGAGTGTGTAACTTAGCACCATTAGACAGGCTTGAACCAGCAGCGCTCTTGTTCCCCACATGTTGAATGTACTGAGTGTGTACTTACCACCAGAAGACAGGCTTGAACCAGCAGCGCCCTTGTACCCCACATGTTGAATGTACTGAGTGTGTAACTTAGCACCATTAGACAGGCTTGAACCAGCAGCACCCTTGTACCCCACATGTTGAATGTACTGAGTGTGTACTTACCACCAGAAGACAGGCTTGAACCAGCAGCGCCCTTGTACCCCACATGTTGAATGTACTGGTTGTGTAACTTAGCACTATTAGACAGGCTTGAACCAGCAGCACCCTTGTACCTCACATGTTGAATGTACTGAGTGTGTACTTACCACAGGTTTGAACCAGCAGCACCTTCGTACCGTACATGTTGAATGTACTGAGTGTGTTCTTACCACAGTCTTGAACCAGCAACGCCCTTGTACCCCACATGTTGAATGTACTGAGTGTGTAACTTTGCACCATTAGACAGGCTTGAACCAGCAGCGCCCTTGTACCCCACATGTTGAATGTACTGAGTGTGTACTTACCACCAGAAGACAGGCTTGAACCAGCAGCACCCCCGTACCGTACATGTTGAATGCACTGAGTGTGTACTTACCACCAGAAGACAGGCTTGAACCAACAGCGCCCTTGTACCCCACATGTTGAATGTATCGAGTGTGTACTTACCACCAGAAGACAGGCTTGAACCAGCAGCTCCCTTGTACCACACATGTTGAATGTACTGAGTGTGTACTTACCACCAGAAGACAGGCTTGAACCAGCAGCGCCCTTGTACCCCACATGTTGAATGTACTGAGTGTGTACTTACCACCAGAAGACAGGCTTGAACCAGCAGCGCCCTTGTACCCCACATGTTGAATGTACTGAGTGTGTACTTACCACCAGAAGACAGGCTTGAACCAGCAGCGCCCTTGTACCCCACATGTTAAATGTACTGAGTGTGTACTTACCACCAGAAGACAGGCTTGAACCAGCAGCGCCCTTGTATCCCACATGTTGGATGTACTGATTGTGTACTTACCACCAGAAGACAGGCTTGAACCAGCAGCGCCCTTGTACCCCACATGTTGAATGTACTGAGTTTGTACTTACCACCAGAAGACAGGCTTGAACCAGCAGCATCCCCGTACTCCACATGTTGAATGCACTGAGTTTGTTCTTACCACCAGAAGACAGGCTTGAACCAGCAGCGCCCTTGTACCCAACATGTTGAATGTACTGAGTGTGTACTTACCACCAGAAGACAGGCTTGAACCAGCAGCGCCCTGTACCCCACATGTTGAATGTACTGAGTGTGTACTTACCACCAGAAGACAGGCTTGAACCAGCAGCGGCCTTGTACCTCACATGTTGAATGTACTGAGTGGGTACTTACCACCAGAAGACAGGCTTGAACCAGCAGCGCCCTGTACTCCACATGTGTAATGTACTGAGTGTGTACTTACCACCAGAATAAAGGCTTGAAGCAGTAGCACCCTTGTACTTCACATGTTGAATGTACTGAGTGTGTACTTACCACCAGAAATCAGGCTTGAACCAGCAGCGCCCTTGTACCCCACATGTTGAATGTACTGAGTGTGTACTTACCACCAGAAGACAGGCTTGAACCAGCAGCGCCTTTGTACTCCACATGTTGAATGTACTGAGTGTGTCTTACCACCAGAAGACAGGCTTGAACCAGCAGCGCCCTTGTACCCCACATGTTGAATGTACTGAGTGTGTACTTACCACCAGAAGACAGGCTTGAACTAGCTGCACCGTTGTTGGCACATGTTGAATGTACTGAGTGTGTACTTACCACCAGAAGACAGGCTTGAACCAGCAGCGCCCGTGTACCCCACATGTTGAATGTACTGAGTGTCTACTTACCACCAGAAGACAGGCTTGAACCAGCAGCGCCCTTGTACCCCACATGTTGAATGTACTGAGTGTGCGCGTCAAAGTACTTGGCTGAAGACATGATTGTCGACACTTGTGAGGTTTATATACCCCTCAATGTACGTGATTGTTTTGTTCATTGACGGATGTGTCGCAGATTATCCTTAATGAATGTGTTCATTATGCTTACCAGAGTTTTTTACTGAAGCCTTTTTTTGTAAACTTATTAATCCTAGAATGTCCTTGCACGCAATTATATTATATTAATATGGTTGTTATCTGGACAGATTTTTACGGAAAAAACGATTCATATTCATGTAATAAATGATTGATACCCTCTGAGATCTCGATATGTTTTAACTGACGCCATTTGATGAGTTATTAATTCATTTACCGATTATAAGCATACAGGATATACGCAAATGACAAAAATACTTAACCTGAACTGATTAGGATTGAAGTTGAATAATTAATAATCAGAGCAATAATAGTTAACAGAGAAAGCATCTCAAAATATGGATGCAAAAGCTAGGATTTTTTCAAAAAGTGCTACTGTTATTTGTAAATAATATTTGACCGCAATAAAAGGATTCTTGCGTTTAGTTGCTTTTTCTCCGCTCCGAGATTAATGCTCGAATGCATAGTTCACGCTCAATTCCACCTCAATTCAGTCCCTACTCACAGCCACCAACCAGAGACTGAAATGCCGGTTCGTGATTGGTGGTTGGGCGAGTCTGGAAGAGGCTGAATTAAGAAAGGATTGATTCATTCGAAAAAACTATATGATTAGATCATAAATTAGAATTACTAATCAGTTTAAGATGCATTTTATGTGTTTTAATCGTTATTTGTTGGAGTTAGTTTTGAGTGCTGGCCCAAATTGCTGGGTACCATTATTATTTAATATTTCTCATTTGTTTTACGATATACTCGACAGTTAGGTCATATAACGTCGAGGAAGGTGATTGGAGGCTATGGTGAACAGTCGTAGGAGGAACAGTCAGATATATAGGGGTAAATGTAGGAAAAGGGATATGTGATGGGTGGTGTTTGGTACCGTGGATGATATTTACCAAACAAAATACACCAGAGAGCGCGAGTATTACTTCTACTTTACTTTGGGTGGCTCGTTGGTACCATGGATGATATTTACAAAACAAAATACACCAGAGAACGCGAGTATTACTTCTACTTTACTTTAGGTGGCTCGTTGGTACCATGGATGATATTTACAAAACAAAATACACCAGAGAGCGCGAGTATTACTTCTACTTTACTTTAGGTGGCTCGTTGGTACCGTGGATGATATTAACAAAACAAAATACACCAGAGAGCGCGAGTATTACTTCTACTTTACTTTGGGTGGCTCGTTGGTACCGTGGATGATATTTACAAAACAAAATACACCAGAGAGCGCGAGTATTACTTCTACTTTACTTTGGGTAGCTCGTTGGTACCGTGGATGATATTAACAAAACAAAATACACCAGAGAGCGCGAGTATTACTTCTACTTTACTTAAGGTGGCTCGTTGGTACCATGGATGATATTTACAAAACAAAATACACCATAGAGCGCGAGTATTACTTCTACGTTACTTTAGGTGGCTCGTTGGTACCGTGGATGATATTTACAAAACAAAATACACCAGAGAGCGCGAGTATTACTTCTACTTTACTTTAGGTGGCTCGTTGGTACCGTGGATGATATTTACAAAACAAAATACACCAGAGAGCGCGAGTATTACTTCTTCTTTACTTTAGGTGGCTCGTTGGTACCGTGGATGATATTTACAAAACAAAATACACCAGAGAGCGCGAGTATTACTTCTACTTTACTTTAGGTGGCTCGTTGGTACCGTGGATGATATTTACAAAACAAAATGCACCAGAGAGCGCGAGGAGACTTCTACTTTACTTTAGGTGGCTCGTTGGTCCAGTGGTAAGCATCTCTGCTTCCAGAGCAGAAGGTCCCGGGTTCAAATCGTAATTCAGGCAGAAGTTTTTTGACTTCTTATGTGGATTCAATTCCATGACTTCTTGGCTTAGGAATAAGAAAACGGTGATTTTGGAGCCGTCCTAGCAACGAAGCACTCAATAAATTCAAAGTTTTTCTGAATCGGCCTTGTTGATACTAGCATTTGTCCGCAGGTGTTCGCACTGTCCAATCACATATTAATATGTTTCGTATTTGAAATGTCGATCTATGATTGATTATCGCTCACTCGTCGATGGTGTTCGAAGTTTACAGGGTTGGTTTAGTCACTTTAAATTGAAGTCTCCCACTGCAAATCAGTTTAGTTACTGAGTGGGTAGACTCTAAATGTGAATTTATTTATTTGTTTTACTAAAACTAAAATTACAAGATGGTTAAAATTACTAGATTAGTGATATGTAATTGTTGTCCAAGGTCACACACTCCTAACTAAACAATTAACTAACTAAAAACGCAGAAAAGAAGCACTCTCAGGTCGCGCTTGCTAAGCAGTCAGCTGTTGCTATACCCACCGTATCTGAGCCACACTTGAGGTGCTGTCTCACTCGCGCAGCTTGGCAAGACACCACCTTATGAATGAAAGTCAGCGAGCCAGCTGGACAATCAGGTCGCGCGCTCTCTGGATGGATTTAATAACTAGAAATAGGAAATTAGACGAGTTCTGTGAACGGACATCCTCCCACGTGAAAAAAATCTAACCTAAGGTTGGGTTCAACAGTAGATTGTCGTGCGGGAAACGGATTTCCAGTGGTAGGCATAATATTATGCATGTTAATTTGGAGGTCAATATCTCCTAATATAACACAGATAGAAGCATGATTTAAAATTTATTAGAAAGATAACTCTTTTTCTAATATTAATAATCTGCATTTATATACTTACAAAAAATAATTGGACCGAGATATGAGGTTTAGTAAACCTCTGTAAAACGCGTACTTCAACCAAATAACGTTAAATAATTGGAAAGTTTGTATGTTTTGTTGGGATTAAATTTTAAAGTTTTAATTGTGTTCTTTTGTAAATGCATTTTAAGTGAAATTTTAAATAGCTTGTTTTGTAAAAATACAACCCAACTTTTTATTCCAACAAAACACAGTTTTTATTCCATCCCTTACTATGCACTACCTATATTTTGATCATTTCTTACCATTATGGCATAATCACTGAGTTGTATTTGTTACATTTATGGTACACCGGCGTAAGTGCACGCGTCAAATACCCCTTTAGCTTCAAGCCCAGCCGCGCGCTCGACGCTCCTATTTCCCCTACTTTCAGAGTCATGTTTCATGAAACATCGTCTTGGCGTGTAGCAGCATTATTTATAGTTACAAACTCCCCGACCCTCAAAGAACCAAAACAAATACTATATCGCCTTCATTAGCACTAAAGACATAATTCTTGCTGTTATTATTTTGTCAATGAAATGCCGCTTGCGTGTACAGTAGCAGCGGCAGTGCAATATTTGCTAGTAAAAAAATAAGTTGATATGGAAGACACAAGATAATTATCATGTTGTGGCTCATCGCGCCTCAGCAGACATCCGACCATACACTTGTTACTCAATTTCACACAAACTATCTACGAGAAAACGAAGTACAATTTTTCGTTTAACTAGTTTTATCTCATATAAAATATTATTTAAATATTATTATTATATACGCAAATTATATTAGTGTCAATGTGTGGACCATGAAATATCTTAAATTTATGTGATACGATGAAAACTCAGCGTTACACAAGCCAATAGATCACATATGAAATATACTCTTGATCTTCTTTTCCACTCACGTTACTCAACAATTTGGGCGTAATTTTCATCGCAGAAAAAAATTCAAACTGATCCATGTTTATGACTTTGTGACAAATAATATGTCATCGAAAAATTGTTTTGATTTTCAAAGAAAGCCATAATATGCATTTGATTTTGACAGCCGTGATAGATAGCATGTGTATTGCCAATAAGGTGCCTTCACAGTTTTACTTGCAATATCAAGTTTCACACACAAACAGAGCGAGAGTCAAACACTCGGCGGTGCTTCACTGAATCCTTGTTACTCAGGTTCCCACGGACCATCAGGCGGATACAAAATACAAAATACAAATTTAATACAGTTTTTTCCATTCAAATATTTTTTTATCACGGAATATTAGTGTCAATGTGTGAACTTTGAGACTTCTTAAATTTTCGTTCTAGGATGAAAACTAAGCGTTACACAGAACAATAAATGACAATCAAATAAACTTACTATATTCTATTCCACTCACGTTACATCCGTAATTTACATCGCAGGACAAACATTCAAAATGTTCCATGTTCAAAACTTCATAGCAAATAATATGTGCTCAAAAAGTTTATTTGATTCTCAAAACACCTTCCGACCCAATTCGTAACATTGATTTTGACAATCGTGACATACGGGCCCCCATTGTTTGCTGGGAAATGTTTTATGAGCAGCCTCAAGTTTCACACAAAACAGAGCGAAAGTCGAGACTCGAGACCTCCATGGTAGTGGTGACTGTACTGTGGTGGAATGGGGACAAGAGAGGAAATTGAACCGTGGCGCTATCTCGTGGATTTGAATCAAGTTGACGCTCCCTAGAACCTAACCTTAACATTTAATTTACCCTCGTAAGGGAATAGTCAGGTAAAAAACTAAAAAATCACCAATACCTAATGAGTCATAAGTCCATGAAATTCAGTTATGTGTTAAATAAAATTGATATAGGTTGCTTCAATGCAAGAAAAAAAATAGTGAACATTTAGCTATTCTACTAGATTCCCTACGCCAGCTCTGCTGCTTTTTCCTTCTAAAGCGTAGTACAGCTGTAACGGTTCTGAGCTCGCTAGCGCCTTCCCGATAGACAGAGCACTCATTGTGTAATACGAATCCAGCGTCAACACTCGGCGACTGCTGACAGTGCCACTCAAAATAGTTTGCAACTTTTCTACACATCAAGTCACACAAAAATTAATTGCAGGGCATTCTGTAGAAGTACATGTTTGTACTAAGAAGCATGTTGTCGGTAAAGAAACGATTCACATTTAACCTGCAGATCGATTTTTGATAAGTGCCCTATTTTAGCGGTAGTTTTACTATCTCGAGGTAACATTTTTTTCATATGGGAATTACCATGAGAAGAGTTGCTCGGTGCTACTCGGTAGCAACAAGCCAAAAAATCGCGTTTTCTTTCATTTTTTAACCTTAAGTCATATTTTCCATTATTGTCGGTGGACATTTACAAATGGTAGTTTTTGTAGTTTTCACCTGACTATTCCTTCAAATATAACTTTCCAACAAGTTGTTTCTTGCCTGAAATCTTCTCCCCTCGACGTCCCATAACCTAACGGTTGAGTACCTCGTTAATAAACAGTAAATAATCGCACGTAAACTTAATGTGCATAAATAAATATCAAACTCCAACAACTGAAATAAGCGATATCAGTTCTCGTATCTGAAGAGGTATATAATAAATACAAATTTATTTATGATTTATAGTTTGTTTATTGCATCGATAACGTATTAATACACTATAAAAGCAACATAAGTGCATATTAGTATAGTAAACAACCATTTATATTTTATTCCATTAGCTTATCCCACCATCCTGGGCTTAACATTGAGGGAGATGGATGTATTGTGACTGTAAAGCATTCAACTATATAGTCCCATGCTTCCAAAATAGCCGTCCAGTGTCCAGTTGTGCCAACTTAAAGTGCTACTTCACTAGTTCCGACCGTCTGTTGAAACAGGTGCGTAAGCGATAATTTACGGCTTTCGGTTGGTTGTGTGACCAATGAGGATTGTTCACATTTCTAAGCGAAATACTGTATTTACGAAGGTGTGAAAGAACGCCAGGCATCAGTTGATCCTCCTTGGAACAGCGTGCACGAAAGGGATAGTAGATAGGAGTCTGAGATTGGTAGACGTACGTAGACTACCCGGAGACAGTGGTAGTGGTAGTGGTAGTGGTAGTGGTAGTGCTAAGACACAAGGCAGTGTTCTTGAACGCCGCCAGGCTGCAGTACTCAGTCAGCAGGTTCCGATACAATGCCTTGAGCTTCCTTGCGGCCAACAGTTGCGCGTAGAGGTATGAGACCTACGTATAGACTACCCGGAGACAGTGGTAGTGGTAGTGGTAGTGGTAGTGCTAAGACACAAGGCAGTGTTCTTGAACGCCGCCAGGCTGCAGTACTCAGTCAGCAGGTTCCGATACAATGCCTTGAGCTTCCTTGCGGCCAACAGTTGCGCGTAGAGGTATGAGGCCTACGTATAGACTACCCGGAGACAGTGGTAGTGGTAGTGCTAAGACACAAGGCAGTGTTCTTGAACGCCGCCAGGCTGCAGTACTCAGTCAGCAGGTTCCGATACAATGCCTTGAGCTTCCTAGCGGCCAACAGTTGCGCGTAGAGGTATGAGGCCTACGTAGACTACCCGGAGACAGTGGTAGTGGTAGTGGTAGTGGTAGTGGTAGTGCTAAGACACAAGGCAGTGTTCTTGAACGCCGCCAGGCTGCAGTACTCAGTCAGCCGGTTCCGATACAATGCCTTGAGCTTCCTTGCGGCCAACAGTTGCGCGTAGAGGTATGAGGTCTACGTATAGACTACCCGGAGACAGTGGTAGTGGTAGTGGTAGTGGTGGTGCTAAGACACAAGGCAGTGTTCTTGAACGCCGCCAGGCTGCAGTACTCAGTCAGCAGGTTCCGATACAATGCCTTGAGCTTCCTTGCGGCCAACAGTTGCGCGTAGAGGTATGAGGCCTACGTATAGACTACCCGGAGACAGTGGTAGTGGTAGTGGTAGTGGTAGTGCTAAGACACAAGGCAGTGTTCTTGAACGCCGCCAGGCTGCAGTACTCAGTCAGCAGGTTCCGATACAATGCCTTGAGCTTCCTTGCGGCCAACAGTTGCGCGTAGAGGTATGAGGCCTACGTGTAGACTACCCGGAGACAGTGGTAGTGGTAGTGGTAGTGGTAGTGCTTAGACACAAGGCAGTGTTCTTGAACGCCACCAGGCTGCAGTACTCAGTCAGCAGGTTCCGATACAATGCCTTGAGCTTCCTTGCGGCCAACAGTTGCGCGTAGAGGTATGAGGCCTACGTATAGACTACCCGGAGACAGTGGTAGTGGTAGTGGTAGTGGTAGTGGTAGTGCTAAGACACAAGGCAGTGTTCTTGAACGCCGCCAGGCTGCAGTACTCAGTCAGCAGGTTCCGATACAATGCCTTGAGCTTCCTTGCGGCCAACAGTTGCGCGTAGAGGTATGAGGCCTACGTATAGACTAAACGGAGACAGTGGCAGTGGTAGTGGTAGTGGTAGTGCTAAGACACAAGGCAGTGTTCTTGAACGCCGCCAGGCTGCAGTACTCAGTCAGCAGGTTCCGATACAATGCCGGCCGGTTGGCCCTCCTTGCAGCGAACAGTCTCGCCGTGTAGTTGTACCGGGGGAAGCCAAACAGTTGTCCGAGGGTGAGGGGGGCAGCGTTGACGAGGGGCGCAGATGTGTTGGCCGGGACGAAGCCGCCGAGGTTGAGCGCAAGGAACAGACCTCCCAGACATCTCTTGGAGCGGTGGAGGATGGGGGCGGTGTCGGCTACCTCGTTGCTCCTCTCGTCCGCCTCCAGAGCCTGAATACCACAAGACATAAGTACCAGGTATACGAAGTTAGCAAAATAACAGAAGTTAAGTACAATACCAAGTATACGAAAGTACCAGATATACGAAGTTAACAGACACAAAACTTAAGTACCCCACCAATTATATGGAGTTGACACAAAAACAAAAGTAAAGAAGCATCTACCAATTATACGAAGTTACCACAAAACTAGAGCTTAGTACCAGGTATACGAAGTTAGCAAAATACAAGTTAAATAACATCTAATTTACGACACAAAACAAAAGTTTATTTCTAACTATACGAATTTAGCATGATAAAAAAAATTAAGAACAAAAGTTAAATACTAACTATATGAAGTAAGAAAATTACCCCGTCTTGTCCAGATAAAGAATTTGCCCACCTCAGAGTGTCTGCCAATCGTGAGGTGACGAAATGAGGTTCTCTCCATCTTCCTCCCCTTTTTCTTTCTTCGTTTGAACTTCTCTGAACGTTAATCATCCTACTCGTCCTCCTACATGTCCTCCAGTCACCCCATGACGTCATGTGACTTAGTTGTACACAGCGCTATGATTACTCAGATTTTCGATTTTGTGTTTCAATCTTGAGATATAATTAAAAAATTAAATTTTTCAGCGGCTTTTGACGTAGAGGTATACTTAATTTAAACTTAATCAAAACTCTTAAAAGAGTGCGCCACTGCTCCACCCCCTTACTTGAAGCTGTCATGGCCACCTGTCATTCAATCAGCATGTGTTTATATGAACACATTCTTTTTTTTATGAAGATAGAACAATGAAAGGACTCAAAACTAACATAGATAGCGCTGCTAAGCAACCTACTTTCAGCGCCATTGATGAATAATAACAATAAAACAACAATGAAAATTGACATCTAAACCACTCCTAATAGAAGTTTATTTCCTTGCCACCAGAATGCATCTCGTGTATTTTGAGTGCTCTATTACCTAGCAACCTAATCACAATCCCCTCAATCAAAAGTCCTAGCCGACAGCTATGCTAGGCAATGTAATCCACGGCCACCTTGAATATTAGCTAGGTTGGAGCCAAGGTCTACATGATCTCCGCGTAGCAGAGGCTCGTCGAACTCCCAAGTTAGGCCGTTGCAAGTGAACCTAAATCGTCATTTTGATAGAATACAATGATTGAAGATCTTATAATATGTTTTTTTCCTTTTTACGAGCTGATTCTATTTGACAGATGACTTAATTTGTTTTCTTTCACGTTTCTCCCATTTGATAACGTTAACATTGTTGAACGGACTGCGCCAACCTAACTTGTGAGTTTGACGAGCCTCCGCTAGGCGGAGATCAAGTAGGCCTTGGGTTGGAGGGATATGGGTGGTACACTGGCGCAGTGAGTGAGAGAAAGTGGCAATAATTCTCATGAAGACTCCGGTGATGTGCGATGAATCTGATTCGGGCGACGCTAAGTACGTCATTAAAGAAAACAATACTAACACACTCCTAAACTTGTTGTGTACTATATACTCACCACAATCATCGACATGACAGCGAAGCACGTGAAAACAATAAACTTGTTCATTCTGGCGGGATTGCTTTCAGTAACTAAGTAACTTGTCGCTTAGAGGAAAACCTGATAACTGAAGTGGTCCGAACATGTTTTCCGTCGGGTCGGGTTTCTGTGTGAAAGTCCCTGAACTCGACACAAGATCTGATAAGAACTCACATCGGGGTAGAATACAATCAACAGTACCACCACCATCATAGTCGGCACATCTCAACGCCTTCCATTGACGTCGACCGGGAAACCTTTCGTAATTCCACATTTTACCTTTTGTTTTCACGTAGATTGCAAACATACTGAGAAGCGATTCAGTTTTACTAATGAAAAGCTGCGGTGAGCTGGTTTTAACACGATATCTTCATTGAAAACGTGCCCGTTTATGACAGATGACAATAGTAGCAATGTTTGACGTTTCCCGTATGAGGAAGTTGTTGATCAAAGGATGACGTCACAGATTCAGGAGATCGCTGTGATACGAACTTCGCGTGCTTGAAACTTGCCTGTCCATTATAATGGCCTAGATGCGAACTAACTCTCTGACGCATTTTGCAGATTGTATTCATAGTTCCCACGTGACGTCACAGCGGCCATGATTGCGACACAATTGATGAGGACCTATCGTAGGTCATTGGCAAATACTATTCAAATTTAATACATAAGCATAATTTAGGACTTAAAAAGTAAACATAAGAATACAAAAATTAAAAATTACCTTACATATAAAATTGTATCTAAAAAACAAGCTGCATTTTAAAGAACTAAGGATTTCTGTGTTCTTCCACAACCGCCTTCAATTGTTTCTCCATGGCAACGTCTAAGTTTGATCACAAAAGTGGCCGCCACGCGCAAAGATGTGACGTACTTGCAACCTATGTAAAGACGGAGACTTAGTTTTGAGGGCAAGATCTAATCTTCAAAGGATACTAATTTTACCAAAGAGCAGCACTTACACGCGCGTTAACTCCTCAGAAAACTAATCAACCGTAAATTTCAATAGAGAACCACAGATCTTTCCTGCGTTGCAAACTCTATACAACGATGACTGACCATACGCCGGGAGCCGATCGAGATGACCGATACTGCACTGAATGTAGAAACGTGGCAAAGCTGTAGCGCGCAGGTGGATAATATGAGGGGTGTCTACCCGCCGGACCCCACTTATTCTGCCTCAGTGGAGAGCGGCATATCCCTTGCATATGCCTTGCACCTAAATTGGCGTCTACGATTTTATAAGAGACGGCTCAGTGAGGTCCTCCCCTTTCCCAATTTGACATAACTGTTGATTACGTCTTCACGCAATAAGTAGTAATAGTAATCCACAGATATACCCTCACACTCACTTCTTCTATGCTGACACAATTAGTAGTAAAAATAATCCACAGATATACCCCTTAACTCTTTTCTTCTATGCTTACACAATTAGTAGGAATAATATACACGCATATACCCTTTTACTCCTTTCTTCTATGCTGACACAATTAGTAGTAATAATAATCCACACACATAGCCCTTTCACTCCTTTCTTCTATGCTGACACAATTAGCAGGTAAAATAATCCACACATACCCTTTCACTCCTTTCTTCTTTGCTGACACAATTAGCAGTAAAAATAATCCACACATATACCCTTTCGCTTCTTTCTTCTTTGCTGACACAATTAGCAGTAAAAATAATCCACACATACCCTTTCACTCCTTTCTTCTTTACTCACACAATTAGCAGTAATAATAATCCACACATACCCCTTTCACTCCTTTCTTCTATGCTGACACAATTAGTAGTAATAATAATCCACACACATAGCCCTTTCACTCCTTTCTTCTATGCTGACACAATTAGTAGTAATAATAATCCACACATATACCCCTTTCACTCCTTTCTTCTATGCTGACACAATTAGTAGTAATAATAATCCACACACATAGCCCTTTCACTCCTTTCTTCTATGCTGACACAATAAGCAGTTAAAATAATCCACACATACCCTTTCACTCCTTTCTTCTTTGCTGACACAATTAGCAGTAAAAATAATCCACACATATACCCTTTCGCTTCTTTCTTCTTTGCTGACACAATTAGCAGTAAAAATATTCCACACATACCCTTTCACTCCTTTCTTCTTTGCTGACACAATTAGCAGTAATAATAATCCACACATATACCCCTTTCACTCCTTTCTTCTATGCTGACACAATTAGGTGTAAAAATAATCCATACATATACCCTTTCATTCTTTTCTTCTATGCTGACTCAATTAGTAGTAATAATAATCCACACACATAGCCCTTTCACTCCTTTATTCTATGCTGACACAATTAGCAGTAAAAATAATCCACACGTACCCTTACACTCCTTTCTTCTATGCTGACACAATTAGCAGTTAAAATAATCCACACATACCCTTTCACTCCTTTCTTCTTTGCTGACACAATTAGCAGTAAAAATAATCCACACATATACCCTTTCGCTTCTTTCTTCTTTGCTGACACAATTAGCAGTAAAAAAAATTCCACACATACCCTTTCACTCCTTTCTTCTTTGCTGACACAATTAGCAGTAATAATAATCCACACATATACCTCTTTCACTCACTTCTTCTTCGCTTAACGCTCCCCAAATGTCTTGCTCGTACTACGGCCACTAACAGCAGTTAGGCTAACATAAGTTAACCTAAATTCGTATCTTAAAAGAAGGCAGTGTTAAACTGACCTCTGGTAGCTGTTAACTACGGTAATATAACAGCATTTATAGTAGCATAACTCCTGTTAGTCGCCGTAGAGTGAACAAGGAATAATGAGTCTTTAAACAATAAGCATTATAAAAATTCACGCAATACTTCTTGCATTTCTTTTTCCATTACCCTTTTATTGTCTGCCTGGATGCACGTTCGGTCGTGATAAGTATATAATGTGGATTCGGTTGAGGTTACATTCCATACAAAAACAATTCCTTATCAAATATGGACATACTGTTCTTCACTAGACTGTGCATCTTCTTACTTGTCCCTTTCTACCAATCCTTCCCCGACGTCGTATGGCCAACTTCGAGTCCTTAAGGTAAATGTATCTAGGTATCGTAACTTTTTTAAATTAAGTTTTTTTGATGAAGGTTGTTAAACATTGATATTATGTCTGCAAAAACACGTTAAAAAGGATAGTCAGGTGAAAAACTAAAAAACTACCATTTGTTTATGTTCACCCTCAAATATGTAAAACACGACTAAAAGATACCATACTTAAAAGCAGCCGGTTAAAAAATTAAAGATACCGCGGTATGCCAACTGCCATGTAAGAAGGCAACTTGTGTGTGTATAGCTGTCAGTAGGGGACACTATGATCCGGTTGAGGTGGCCCCATCCTCTTAGTGACCACTTCTTGCAAAGTGGGATCTCGTGCATATCTTCTTTAAAGATTTATGCGCACTTTTCATATTTTTTCGTCGGAACGTTAATCAATTAGGTCTCACAAAATAAAGACATATAGTAATAATAATAATAATAATAATAAAAATAATAATAATAATGATAATAATAATAATAATAATAATAATAATAATAATAATAATAATAATAATAATAATAATAATAATAATAATAATAATAATAATAATAATAATAATAATAAGAATAAGAATAATGATACAAAAAAAAAAATACATAGAAATTGTAAATTTTTGTTGTAGATTTATTTCAAAATACATTGAATTCCATTTCAGTTAATTAATGTTCACTGTACAATAAAGTTCTATTTGACCTCAAATTGACCATTTTTTTATCGGCTAACATTAAAATCAAATTTCGCTGACTACCTCGTTTGAAAAAGAAAAATGATAAATCCGCAACGTAAATAAAATATGGTAATTTAAATCGCATTATGAATAACGCGTTTTATTGGCTTGGCGAGATCGGTATCACGAATGCAAATGTCACGTGTTGGCTGCTGCAACACTATTGTTGTGGTGGTAGGATGGCCCCGACGTGAAGATAACAATGTACAATACACGTGAAACACTCATGAACATTTCCGTCGACCCTGATACCGGAGTACAGTGCCTAATTTAAGGAAAAAGTGGAACTGCGCAAACAAGTCTTTAGAGGCAAAGCACCGGGTGGTTTGGGGGGCGCGGCCCCCTAGGTTAGCCCCGCAGGGGATTTTTTTTGTTAACCTTTTTTTAAGAACGTGTTTAAATGGCTTGAGATGGTCTTCAATACATTTTATTAGATTTACTACCGCGATTCACCAAGCAATTACCTCCTCAGAAAACATACAAAGTTAAATAGACGTTAAGAAATTGAAGAATATACTTGTAGATTTAGTATAAGCTCTATAAGATTAAAAAATAAAATAAAAATGAAGTATATTTTTAGTTCTATCAGTTCTTAAGACTAATTTTGACTGCGCAAATCATAAATTGCAGCTGCGCAAATGACTTTTGGAACTGCGCAAACAGTGTCCAGCTGCGCACTAAATTAGGCACTGCCGGAGTAAAAGTAGCCTGAACCTTTGCATCGATACCAAACGAAGAGTATTAAATGTTTTGTTATAAGGCCCCCCCTATTTCCATTTTATTTGATGTGTCCACCAATGACTCTCGGGTATAGTTCTCTTACAACAACTTCGGTAATGCTTTCGTCATCAATCAATGGTGTGTTTACGGTCTCGGCCAACCCTAGCAGGTATTTGGATTAGTCACGGCCGCTGGTTGGCTGCCGCTCACCCACCCGTGACGGAAGCATTACCAAAGATGTTGTACGGCGACTATATCTTTATCATCCCATTGTTCACTCATCATGGTCTTCATGGTTGTTCTTCATGGTCATTCATCATGGTCTTCATGGTTGTTCTTCATGGTCATTCATCATGGTCTTCATGGTTGTTCTTCATGGTCATTCATCATGGTCTTCATGGTTGTTCTTCATGGTCATTCATCATGGTCTTCATGATTGTTCTTCATGGTCATTCATCATGGTCTTCATGGTTGTTCTTCATGGTCATTCATCATGGTCTTCATGGTTGTTCTTCATGGTCATTCATCATGGTCTTCATGGTTGTTCTTCATGGTCATTCATCATGGTCTTCATGATTGTTCTTCATGGTCATTCATCATGGTCTTCATGGTCATTCATTATGGTCTTCATGGTTGTTCTTCATGGTCATTCATCATGGTCTTCATGATTGTTCTTCATGGTCATTCATCATGGTCTTCATGGTCATTCATTATCGTCTTCATGGTTGTTCTTCATGGTCATTCATCATGGTCTTCATGGTTGTTCTTCATGGTCATTCATCATGGTCTTCATGATTGTTCTTCATGGTCATTCATCATGGTCTTCATGGTTGTTCTTCATGGTCATTCATCATGGTCTTCATGATTGTTCTTCATGGTCATTCATCATGGTCTTCATGATTGTTCTTCATGGTCATTCATCATGGTCTTCGTGGTTGTTCTTCATGGTCATTCATCATGGTCTTCATGATTGTTCTTCATGGTCATTCATCATGGTCTTCATGGTTGTTCTTCATGGTCATTCATCATGGTCTTCATGGTTGTTCTTCATGGTCATTCATCATGGTCTTCATGATTGTTCTTCATGGTCATTCATCATGGTCTTCATGGTCATTCATTATGGTCTTCATGGTTGTTCTTCATGGTCATTCATCATGGTCTTCATGATTGTTCTTCATGGTCATTCATCATGGTCTTCATGGTCATTCATTATGGTCTTCATGGTTGTTCTTCATGGCCATTCATCATGGTCTTCATGATTGTTCTTCATGGTCATTCATCATGGTCTTCATGGTTGTTCTTCATGGTCATTCATCATGGTGTTGCTAATTTTACTACTATTTCGAGGGCCGTCAACCACCCATCACGCCCCCCCAACCCCCCCCCCCCCCCATCTGCCAACACAACCAACAATGACGAGCAGGGCAAAGTGAAATTAATCTGATTCGGTCTGTCTGTATATCTGTCTGTCTGTCTGTCTGTCTGTCTGTCTGTCTGTCTGTCTGTCTATCTGTCTGTCTGTCTGTCTGTCTGTCTGTCTGTCTGTCTGTCTGTCTGTCTGTCTGTCTGTCTATCTGTCTGTCTGTCGGTCTGTCTGTCTGTCTGTCTGTCTGTCTGTCTGTCTGTCTGTCTGTCTGTCTGTCTGTCTCTCTGTCTGTCTGTCTGTCTGTCTGTCTGTCTGTCTGTCTGTCTGTCTGTCTGTCTGTCTGTCTGTCTGTCTGTCTGTCTGTCTGTCTGTCTGTCTGTCTGTCTGTCTGTCTGTCTGTCTGTCTGTCTGTCTGTCTGTCTGTCTGTCTGTCTGTCTGTCGTAAAAGTACGTTGTAAATTTCAACAAAAGAGCCACTTCATATGAACCTAACAGTATAGTACGTCGTGAATGTCAACTTAATGTTGCGTTCCATGCCCTTACATTGGACGTTGGACGTTGGACGTTGGACGTTGGCCAACCGTAGCCCGTAGAGTTGTCGACGAACGTTGAGGGGGCGGTGCCGGCGATTGTTGTAATTTATCTACAATTGGCCAACGTCCGACGTTAGAGACCGACGTAAAAGCATGAGAATTTAGAACCCACCCAATGCAGGGTTCTCATGCTTTTCGGTCGGACTCTAACGTCGGACGTTGGCCAATTGTAGATAAATTACAACAATCGCCGGCACCGCCCCCTCAACGTTCGTCGACCCCTCTACGGGCTACGGTTGGCCAACGTCCGACGTCCGACGTAATGTGGCTGTACTATCTTAGGCGCTCCTGTTGGAAGGTAGATTAACTACTCAGTCCACTCTCGTACGATGGTAATTCCTGTGCCGTATGAACGTTCGTGGCTTACCATGGTACTATTACTCACGTAGCAACCATACTAATGTAAACCAGACCCCTTTTGCATTATCACATACTGACTTGCAGGGCAGAAGATGTTCAGTGGAAGAGGGTGCGAAAAGAGCCCTCCCATTTTCTCTGTCCTACATTAGCCCTTATATATCTGACTGTTCCTCCGAAGACTGTTCACCATGGCCTCCAATCACCTTCCTTGACGTTATATGACCTAACTGTCGAGTATATAGTAAAACAAAGGATAAATAATAATGTTACCCAGCATTTTAGAACAGCACTCAAAACTAACTCAAACCATACAGATTCTAACACATGACATTGACATGCATGTAAATCTGATAAGTAATTTATGACCAAATCATAGGTTGAATGCATAGCCCCTTCAACAACTCAGCCTCTCCTCAGCCTCGCCCAACCACAATCATGGAACAGCATTGCCATGTGGACGGCTCTGTGATTGGGGGCTAGGTGGGGCTGAGGAGAGGCTGAGTTGAGGAAAGCTTGAGTGTGAACTATGCATTCAAGCATTAATCTTGAAGAATAAACAACAATATGGAAGGATATGTTATTTTTGGGATCGAATACTTTCTTTAAATAACATTCCTTCTTTTGAAAAATTCTAACTTTATGCCTCTAAATTTTGACGTGTCTTTTCTGTTATCTTTTCATTTATTCGTTTATTTATTCACAGGGGCGTTAGAACTATTTTTTTGTAGTTAGGGGGGGGGGGGGTCGGATAGGATTGCCATGTTTCAAAATGAAGACGGCGGGACAAGTGACTTCAGGCAAAAATAGCAGGGGGGTTTGTGGGTAAGCTCTCCTACCAACAGCGCCGTACGGAAAAATTGTTAAAATGAAGGGTTTTTGAGTGATTACTGAGCGTTTCAGAAAAAATACCGGATTAAATGTGATACATAAATACTTTCGTTTGGTTAGCAAGCGATCGACACTCATACCCCCCACTTGCTGGGTTGACCCCTACAGTGCGGTGGTCGAGCAACAAGTGGAAAGGGGGAGTTTCCCCCAATACCTTCCGTAAAAACGTCCCTGTTCATTCACCTTTTATCCAATTCAGTTCGCGTATAGAAGTTTTGTCCCTTGCGTATCCTTTAAACCCATATTCGGCGAATGAATTATAACTAACCAAATGGTATCAATTTAAAACCAATCAACATATCGGAAAGAATATATCAGTTCCATAGGACAGATTCAACATGATTTCAAAATAAATCGGTTGATTCCCAGAATCGTCTGTATAGTAAACATGCATATTAATTTTATATCATTGTGTGCAAGGATATACTAGGAGAAAATAGTTCCCAAATAAAAGGCTGCAGTAGAAAACTCTGGTAACCATAATGCACACATGCATTAAGGATAGTCTGTGCCACATCCGTCTGTGAACTACACAAAGACAATCATTGAGGGGTATATAAACCTCACAAGTGTCGACAATCATGTCTTCAGCCAAGTGCTTTGACGCGCACACTCAGTACATTCAACATGTACGGTACGAGGGTGCTGTTGCTTCAAGCCTGTCTTCTGGTGGTAAGTACACACTCAGTACATTCAACATGTACGGTACGGGGGTGCTGCTGGTTCAAGTCTGTCTTCTGGTGGTAAGTACCCACTCAGTACATTCAACATGTGGGGTACAAGGGTGCTGCTGGTTCAAGCCTGTCTTCTGGTGGTAAGTTCACACTCAGTACATTCAACATGTGGAGTACAAGGGCGCTGCTGGTTCAAGCGTGTCTTCTGGTGGTAAGTACACACTCAGTACATTCAACATGTGGGGTACAAGGGCGCTGCTGCTTCAAGCCTGTCTTCTGGTGGTAAGTACACACTCAGTACATTCAACATGTGGGGTACAAGGGCGCTGCTGCTTCAAGCCTGCCTTCTAGTGGTAAGTACACACTCAGTACATTCAACATGTGGGGTACAAGGGCGCTGCTGGTTCAAGCCTGTCTTCTGGTGGTAAGTACACACTCAGTACATTCAACATGTGGAGTACAATGGCGCTGCTGGTTCAAGCCTGTCTTCTGGTGGTAAGTTCACACTCAGTACATTCAACATGTGGGGTACAAGGGCGCTGCTGGTTCAAGCCTGTCTTCTGGTGGTAAGTACACACTCAGTACATTCAACATGTGGGGTACAAGGGCGCTGCTGCTTCAAGCCTGTCTTCTGGTGGTAAGTACACACTCAGTACATTCAACATGTGGGTACAATGGCGCTGCTGCTTCAAGCCTGTCTTCTGGTGGTAAGTTCACACTCAGTACATTCAACATGTGGGGTACAAGGGCGCTGCTGGTTCAAGCCTGTCTTCTGGTGGTAAGTACACACTCAGTACATTCAACATGTGGAGTACAAGGGCGCTGCTGGTTCAAGCGTGTCTTCTGGTGGTAAGTACACACTCAGTACATTCAACATGTGGGGTACAAGGGCGCTGCTGGTTCAAGCCTGTCTTCTGGTGGTAAGTACACACTCAGTACATTCAACATGTGGGGTACAAGGGCGCTGCTGGTTTAAGCCTGTCTTCTGGTGGTAAGTACCCACTCAGTACATTCAATATGTGGGGTACAAGGGCGCTGCTGGTTCAAGCCTGTCTTCTGGTGGTAAGTACACACTCAGTACATTCAACATGTGGAGTACAAGGGCGCTGCTGGTTCAAGCGTGTCTTCTGGTGGTAAGTACACACTCAGTACATTCAACATGTGGGGTACAAGGGCGCTGCTGGTTCAAGCCTGTCTTCTGGTGGTAAGTACACACTCAGTACATTCAACATGTGGGGTACAAGGGCGCTGCTGGTTCAAGCCTGCATTCTGGTGGTAAGTACACACTCAGTACATTGAACATGTGGGGAACAAGGGCGCTGCTGGTTCAAGCCTGTCTTCTGGTGGTAAGTACACACTCAGTACATTCAACATGTGGGGTACAAGGGCGCTGCTGCTTCAAGCCTGTCTTCTGGTGGTAAGTACACACTCAGTACATTCAACATGTGGGGTACAAGGGCGCTGCTGGTTCAAGCCTGTCTTTTGGTGGTAAGTACACACTCAGTACATTCAACATGTGGGGTACGGGGGCGCTGCTGGTTCAAGCCTGTCTTCTGGTGGTAAGTATACACTCAGTACATTCAACATGTGGGGTACAAGGGTGCTGCTGCTTCAAGCCTGTCTTCTGGTGGTAAGTACACACTCAGTACATTCAACATGTGGGGTACAAGGGCGCTGCTGGTTCAAGCCTGTCTTCTGGTGGTAAGTACACACTCAGTACATTCAACATGGGGGGTACAAGGGCGCTGCTGGCTCAAGCCTGTCTCCTGGTGGTAAGTACACACTCAGTACATTCAACATGTGGGGTACAAGGGCGCTGCTGGTTCAAGCCTGTCTTCTGGTGGTAAGTACACACTCAGTACATTCAACATGGGGGGTACAAGGGCGCTGCTGCTTCAAGCCTGTCTTCTGGTGGTAAGTTCACACTCAGTACATTCAACATGTGGGGTACAAGGGCGCTGCTGGTTCAAGCCTGTCTTCTGGAGGTAAGTACACACTCAGTTCATTCAACAAGTGGGGTACAAGGGCGCTGCTGGTTCAAGCCTGTCTTCTGGTGGTAAGTACACACTCAGTACATTCAACATGTGGGGTACAAGGGCGCTGCTGCTTCAAGTCTGTCTTCTGGTGGTAAGTACACACTCAGTACATTCAACATGTGGGGTACAAGGGCGCTGCTGGTTCAAGCCTGTCTTCTGGTGGTAAGTATACACTCAGTACATTCAACATGTGGGGGACAAGGGCGCTGCTGGTTCAAGCCTGTCTTCTGGTGGTAAGTACACACTCAGTTCATTCAACATGTGGGGCACAAGGGTGCTGCTGCTTCAAGCCTGTCTTCTGGTGGTGAGTACACACTCAGTACATTCAACATGTGGGGTACAAGGGCGATGCTGGTTCAAGCCTGTCATCTGGTGGTAAGTACACACTCAGTACATTCAACATGTGGGGTACAAGGGCGCTGCTGGTTCAAGCCTGTCTTCTGGTGGTATTTACACACTCAGTACATTCAACATGTGGGGTACAAAAGCGCTGCTGGTTCAAGCCTGTCTTCTGGTGGTAACCACACACTCAGTACATTCAACATGTGGGGTACAAGGGTGCTGCTGCTTCAAGCCTGTCTTCTGGTGGTAAGTATACACTCAGTACATTCAACATGTGGGGTACAAGGGTGCTGCTGGTTCAAGCCTGTCTTCTGGTAGTAAGTACACACTCAGTACATTCAACATGTGGGGTACAAGGGCGCTGCTGCTTCAAGCCTGTCTTCTGGTGGTAAGTACACACTCAGTACATTCAACATATGGGGTACAAGGGCGCTGCTGGTTCAAGCCTGTCTTCTGGTGGTAAGTACACACTCAGTACATTCAATATGTGGGGTACAAGGGCGCTGCTGGTTCAAGCCTGTCTTCTGGTGGTAAGTACACACTCAGTATATTCAACATGTGGGGTACAAGGGCGCTGCTGGTTCAAGCCTGTCTTCTGGTGGTAAGTACACACTCAGTACATTCAACATGTGGGGTACAAGGGTGCTGTTGCTTCAAGCCTGTCTTCTGGTGGTAAGTACACACTCAGTACATTCAACATGTGGGGTACAAGGGCGCTGCTGCTTCAAGCCTGTCTTCTGGTGGTAAGTACACACTCAGTACATTCAACATATGGGGTACAAGGGCGCTGCTGCTTCAAGCCTGTCTTCTGGTGGTAAGAACACACTCAGTACATTCAACATGTGGGGTACAAGGGCGCTGCTGGTTCAAGCCTGTCTTCTGGTGGTAAGTACACACTCAGTACATTCAACATGTGGGGTACAAGGGCGCTGCTGGTTCAAGCCTGTCTTCTGGTGGTAAGAACACACTCAGTACATTCAACATGTGGGGTACAAGGGCGCTGCTGGTTCAAGCCTGTCTTCTGGTGGTAAGTACACACTCAGTACATTCAACATGTGGGGAACAAGGGCTCTGCTGGTTCAAGCCTGTCTTCTGGTGGTAAGTACACACTCAGTACATTCAACATGTGGGGTACAAGGGCGCTGCTGGTTCAAGCCTGTCTTCTGGTGGTAAGTACACACTCAGTACATTCAACATGTGGGGTACAAGGGCGCTGTTGCTTCAAGCCTGTCTTCTGGTGGTAAGTACACACTCAGTATATTCAACATGTGGGGTACAAGGGCGCTGCTGGTTCAAGCCTGTCTTTTGGTGGTAAGTACACACTCCGTACATTCAACATGTGGGGTACAAGGGCGCTGCTGCTTCAAGCCTGTCTTCTGGTGGTAAGTACACACTCAGTATATTCAACATGTTGGGTACAAGGGCGCTGCTGCTTCAAGCCTGTCTCCTGGTGGTAAGTACACACTCAGTACATTCAACATGTGGGGTACAAGGGCGCTGCTGGTTCAAGCCTGTCTTCTGGTGGTAAGTACACACTCAGTACATTCAACATGTGGGGAACAAGGGCGCTGCTGGTTCAAGCCTGTCTTCTGGTGGTAAGTACACACTCAGTATATTCAACATGTGGGGTACAAGGGCGCTGCTGCTTCAAGCCTGTCTTCTGGTGGTAAGTACACACTCAGTACATTCAACATGTGGAGTACAAGGGCGCTGCTGGTTCAAGCCTGTCTTCTGGTGGTAAGTACACACTCAGTACATTCAACATGTGGGGTACAAGGGCGCTGCTGCTTCAAGCCTGTCTTCTGGTGGTAAGTACACACTCAGTACATTCAACATGTGGGGTACAAGGGCGCTGCTGGTTCAAGCCTGTCTTCTGGTGGTAAGTACACACTCAGTACATTCAACATGTGGGGTACAAGGGCGCTGCTGGTTCAAGCCTGTCTTCTGGTGGTAAGTACACACTCAGTACATTCAACATGTGGAGTACAAGGGCGCTGCTGGTTCAAGCCTGTCTTCTGGTGGTAAGTACACACTCAGTACATTCAACATGTGGGGTACAAGGGCGCTGCTGCTTCAAGCCTGTCTTCTGGTGGTAAGTACACACTCAGTACATTCAACATGTGGGGTACAAGGGCGCTGCTGCTTCAAGCCTGTCTTCTGGTGGTAAGTACACACTCAGTACATTCAACATGTGGGGTACAAGGGCGCTGCTGGTTCAAGCCTGTCTTCTGGTGGTAAGTACACACTCAGTACATTCAACATGTGGAGTACAAGGGCGCTGCTGGTTCAAGCCTGTCATCTGGTGGTAAGTACACACTCAGTACATTCAACATGTGGGGTACAAGGGCGCTGCTGGTTCAAGCCTGTATTCTGGTGGTAAGTACACACTCAGTACATTCAACATGTGGGGTACAAGGGCGCTGCTGCTTCAAGCCTGTCTTCTGGTGGTAAGTACACACTCAGTACATTCAACATGTGGGGTACAAGGGCGCTGCTGCTTCAAGCCTGTCTTCTGGTGGTAAGTACACACTCAGTACATTCAACATGTGGAGTACAAGGGCGCTGCTGGTTCAAGCCTGTCTTCTGGTGGTAAGTACACACTCAGTGCATTCAACATGTGGGGTAAAAGGGCGCTGCTGGTTCAAGCCTGTCTTCTGGTGGTAAGTACACACTCAGTACATTCAACATGTGGGGTACAAGGGCGCTGCTGCTTCAAGCCTGTCTTCTGGTGGTAAGTACACACTCAGTACATTCAACATGTGGGGTACAAAAGCGCTGCTGCTTCAAGCCTGTCTTCTGGTTGTAAGTACACACTCAGTACATTCAACATGTGGGGTACAAGGGCGCTGCTGGTTCAAGCCTGTCTTCTGGTGGTAAGTACACACTCAGTACATTCAACATTTGGGGTACAAGGGCGCTGCTGGTTCAAGCCTGTCTTCTGGTGGTAAGTACACACTCACTACATTCAACATGTGGGGTACAAGGGCGCTGCTGCTCCAAGCCTGTCTTCTGGTGGTAAGTACACACTCACTACATTCAACATGTGGGGTACAAGGGCGCTGCTGGTTCAAGCCTGTCTTCTGGTGGTAAGTACACACTCAGTACATTCAACATGTGGGGTACAAGGGCGCTGCTGGTTCAAGCCTGTCTTCTTGTGGTAAGTACACACTCAGTACATTCAACATGTGGGGTACAAGGGCGCTGCTGGTTCAAGCCTGTCTTCTTGTGGTAAGTACACACTCAGTACATTCAACATGTGGGGTACAAGGGCGCTGCTGCTTCAAGCCTGTCTTCTGGTGGTAAGTACACACTCAGTACAATCAACATGTGGGGTACAAGGGCGCTGCTGCTTCAAGCCTGTCTTCTGGAGGTAAGTACACACTCAGTACATTCAACATGTGGGGTACAAGGGCGCTGCTGCTTCAAGCCTGTCTTTTGGTGGTAAGTACACACTCAGTACATTCAACATGTGGGGTACAAGGGCGCTGCTGCTTCAAGCCTGTCTTCTTGTGGTAAGTACACACTCAGTACATTCAACATGTGGGGTACAAGGGCGCTGCTGGTTTAAGCCTGTCTTCTGGTGGTAAGTACACACTCAGTACATTCAACATGTGGGGTACAAGGGCGCTGCTGCTTCAAGCCTGTCTTCTGGTGGTAAGTACACACTCAGTACATTCAACATGTGGGGTACAAGGGCGCTGCTGGTTCAAGCCTGTCTTCTGGAGGTAAGTACACACTCAGTACATTCAACATGTGGGGTACAAGGGCGCTGCTGGTTCAAGCCTGTCTTCTGGAGGTAAGTTCACACTCAGTACATTCAACATGTGGGGTACAAGGGCGCTGCTGGTTCAAGCCTGTCTTCTGGAGGTAAGTACACACTCAGTACATTCAACATGTGGGGTACAAGGGCGCTGCTGGTTCAAGCCTGTCTTCTGGAGGTAAGTACACACTCAGTACATTTAACATGTGGGGTACAAGGGCGCTGCTGCTTCAAGCCTGTCTTCTGGTGGTAAGTACACACTCAATACATTCAACATGTGGGGTACAAGGGTGCTGCTGGTTTAAGCCTGTCTTCTGGTGGTAAGTACACACTCAGTACATTCAACATGAGGGGTACAAGGGCGCTGCTGCTTCAAGCCTGTCTTCTGGTGGTAAATACACTCAGTACATTCAACATGTGGGGTACAAGGGCGCTGCTGGTTCAAGCCTGTCTTCTGGTGATAAGTACACACTCAGTACATTCAACATGAGGGGTACAAGGGCGCTGCTGGTTTAAGCCTGTCTTCTGGTGGTAAGTACACACTCAGTACATTCAACATGAGGGGTACAAGGGCGCTGCTGGTTCAAGCCTGTCTTCTGGTGGTAAGTACACACTCAGTACATTCAACATGTGGGGTACGGGGGTTTAAGCCTGTCTTCTCAGGGTAAGTTGAAACAAAGATTATAAAAGCCTTGTATACGCTTTTGTTGAGTTATCCCATTGCGGAATATTGAAACACGTTATTTTTTAAACGAAATTGGTTTAGCACAGTGTTTTATTAGTTATTTATCTGTGGTCGGGTTTATGAACATGAGTCTTGTCCGGGTCAGGGGTAGCTCTGAAGGTCGTAAGAGGTGACAAAGTAGCCGACGTCATGATTTTTGTGTTGAGTAAGTCATTACATAATAATGGATAACAATTTGTTACATTCACGAATTTTGCAATGAACATTCAGCAGTTTTACTAACCGTAATTTCATGCATGTTTCTAGTAAGAAGTTCTTCTTATTTGTATAAGTTAGTTTATGATTGGCCGAGTCAGTTGCATTAAAAATCGCCAGCATCGTAATAAGAGGAATCGATGTATATATGGGGTGGTTAGAGGATTGGGAGACGTTCCTTGTGGTTGAATGGTTGTGGGGTGGCAGGGAGGAGGGGCGGGGGGGAAGGAGGGGGGTGGTTTAACGACCATGTTGCAATGAAGAGCCGTCATAAAGTCATTTTTAGAAAATACTTGGAGAAAAGGCTGAGAATTTGGCTGTTTTGTTTGCTTATTTTTTTCCCCCAAAAGTCATACAGTACAAAACATAGTCTACATAGTCTATATATATGTATTACCAAAGATTACCCCCTAGTTTGTAATCTTTGGTATGACCCTACAAGAATAATCAAGAAAATCAGCAAGACTCTGATGAATGACCAAAGTATGATCCAAGTAAGGCGCGGGAGTCCACTTTGTGTGTCCGGTCGCAGCAAGGAGCAGCACACATAGAGCGGGATGTTCTCAGTAACTTTGTTTTATGTTTCAGGTTGCCGTAGCCGGTGGTTCGGTAAGTAACTCACAACTAAGCATGCTGCGATTTAAAATATAGACATACCCTCAAGGCGCAGCTTTATCCCCCCCCCCCCCCCCCCCTTTTGTACCACTCATCAGCTTCTCGGCAACACTTGCAGGAAATTAATTTGTACGGCACTATAATAAATGTATGTATCATGTACCTAAAGCCCCCTCGCCCACCCAACATACTTTTGCCTTGTTTTCACTTCAGCCTTCGCACATTCCAATCCCCGGATATCGTTATGTTAATACGTTAAGGCTCTTGCCCGACCTTGCGTGGAGTAAACGCAAATTTTTGCAGCACGCTGCGTTTAGGCGTGACATTTCTGAATGTATTCCTAACATTGCGTTTGCAACTCGTTTGCAAACAGACATATCGTACCTTACACAAATATTTTCATTAGTGGAACTCAAAACATACGGCCGTGGTAAATGGCTATTTACTTATTTTACATTCCATTTGATTTTGTACGTCGTGTTGTAGTTACATATACTTTCAAGCAGTGCTTTTTTTCTAAAATAAAGTTAACTGGTACGTTCGGTATAATGTTTCATGTGACTGGCGTGGTACAGTTGGGGTCTGGGGCAAAGCCCCAGCCGCCGGAGGCAAAAAAAATTTGGGGTACTGCATTAAGTTTGATGGCCAAAAACGCATTTTTAAGGCGGATTTGTATCGTAGATATCGACGAAATATGAAGCTTATGTTGCACAACTCATGATTGGGATTAGATCCTGTGGCCACACGATCGAGCAGCGCGTGGGCGTGAACTGGCGTCCGCAGAAAACATAAAATATCTTTTTTTCTAACGTGTCAATAGTGATGGTTTCATTGCAATAAGACGGAAAATAAAATTATTTTTTCAGTCATATATAGTCATATAGTCATAGTTTCATATTTTGCAGTCACAAGCCTTTCACACTGCACTCTTCAAAGCTATTCACGCGCTTCAAGGCTTATCGTAGCGTACCGGCTATAGTGTGACTTCATTGCCTTTTACCGGTACGCCTTTTGTGTTAGCCGGTACGCGTACCGGCTCGTACCGGCCGAAAAAAAGCACTGCTTTCAAGTAAACAAATGCCAGAACTAGAACCCATAACCTCAAAACTACTGCTTCTCCATCTTGCCTGCCGTTTTGTGGTTGTGCGCATGCGCACGCACTTCCCGCACTTCCGGTTGCGTGAACGCACTGCAAAAGTTGATGTTTGGTCAACTTTTGCGGCGCTGCACTGTCAATCACGCAAGTCTCTCCTGATTGGTCGGTCTGAGCCGTCCGTGGTGTTCACGCAAAGAAACACAAGGTCGGGCAGCCGGCCTTATGCTCTTTTTTTCTGTCTCCTTTCTATACAAAATATCATCCAGCCTGTTGTGGTTGGCCGCTCTATCTGTTATCACCGACCTATCCCAATACAACCGATACGCACCACTATCAATAATTATGAATGTTTGGTTTGTTCTGCTCGGTCGTATTATAATTTGTAGTCTTTATTGCCTAGTGCTTCTTCAGGCTTTTATTTGTAATGTGTTGTGTCTGTGTTATAATTTTATACTGTATGGCTAACTTTTGATGAATAATGTTTGCATCTTGGTCATGTCTATGAAGGTAATCTGTTTGACAAAGCATTTTGCAACCGGATGCGACGTACTCAATAATTGTTCTACCCTTCATATTGCATTTTTTACACTAACCATCCACTATGCGAAATTTCTTGATGTATTTTTTGCAATTGTTAGTCTTGATTCCTTTTATCTTGAATGACGAACTTAAATCCCTCTGTTTCGGTTGAAATGTAGCCTGACGACTGATTGTTTGACGTCACCGTATCCACATGTTCTTTGTGTAATTAGTTGTGGTGTCTGTTGTGTAAACTCTTTTAAGAAATTCTTAAATCTTTTGCTGTGGATAAATGGATACTTCTCGTGTCTAACCTAACTTATTTTTATCCTTAATATAACACTACTAGAATGAACTGGAATGAGTAGCCGTACCTAAGTCTAAAGAGATGTCTACGTTTAGTTATCAATAACTTAGAAGGGAGTATAAAATCAATGGGGATCTTAATTACTGGCAGGCTGGCATTATCTCTTTATAGCACATCAACATATGTTCCTGCAATGACGTCACAATCATTTTGTTGTTTGATTTTGTTATTTTATTTGATTTCAATGATTTGTTTAGATCAACGTGTTTCAAGAATGCTGCCCTGCCATTCCGACCATAATCCCAGACAAATCGTTCTTAGATTGTCTTAAGGCAAAACCTAAGAATGGTTCAACTAAAGTCAGCGGCAGCGTAAGTGTTCGCATGAATCTTGTTCTTCTAAACACAGTTTACTGCTCGACATAGACACTGTTTCCAACAATGCAATGTTAAGGTTTTGTTTTGGGGTCTAAGGGCCGGTATTTCAATGTCCAGTTAAAATCTACTTCTCAGTTAAATTGTTTTCACCATGACAACGGCCAATAGAAATACACCAAACTTGGCTTACCTGACAGTTAAATTACCTTGACACTTTAACTGGACATTGAAATACCGGCCCTAAAGCGCCCAACCTATGTTGCGCCCAACCCATGTATGCGCCCAACCCATGTATGCGTCCAAACCATGTATGCGCCCAATCCATGTATGCGCCCAACCCATGTATGCACCCGAACCTTGTATGCGCCCAACCCATGTATGCGTCCGACTCATGTATGCGCCCGACCCATGTATGCGCCCAACCCATGTATGCTCTGATTCCATGTATGCGTCCAACCCATGTATGCGCCCGACCCATGTATGCGCCCAACCCATGTATGCGCTGATTCCATGTATGCGCCCGACCCATGTATGCGCCCAACCCATGTATGCGTCCGACCCATGTATGCACCCAACCCATGTCAGTGCCCAACCCATGTCAGTGCCCAACCCATGTATGCGCCCGATCCAGGCGATGCGTCCGTTTTTCCGGTCCATCCAGTCACAGCCGGCATCTCGCAACCGAAGTCGAATGAGTGTGAGTTGTGATTGGATGGACAGAGATACCGCACACTGCGCAACGGATCTGACGCAAGTTCCTAATCTGAAAATAAGCAATATTGTATGTTACTAATTTTTTAATTGTCAGTTAATGACGTGTTATGAGAGTTTTATCTTGAATGAAGTGGCTAAACCAATTTACATTAATGTTATGTCATTGATAAATTACTCTTAAGAATAATAATCAGATCTTCAAATAATAGTCTGTACTAAAATGTACAAAAACTGACTTCCGTATGTAACTTGATGAAGCAGCTATGTGAGTTGGCTCAACCTCTTCGTCTCAGCTTATAGAATAATAATTTGAAGGTGCTAATTGTGGTGGTTAAGTTCGGCGATATAGATAGCAATTATCCATCAAAGGTAGATTTATAATTTTCACTTCAATTTAGTGAACAAACTGAATCCCGAAAAGTGTCATACGTTTAATTATTTAATTTTGTTTTAAATTCCAAATTTAGAAATTGTGGGGGCACCTCTAAACATTAAGTCAAACAAAAAATATTTTGCACTTTCTTTATGAAGACCTCCCTCAACTTTTCACAGGTATGCCATCTCATTTGTGTCAACTTCATATTTTCACTCCACTCTAGTGTACACGCCTAATATTTGAATGTGGCAAATCGAAATTATTATTCTAGAAGTTAAAAAGAAGAGATTGACGTTTATAGGTCATACTTCAGATTCAGATTCAGATTCAGATTCTTTATTGATAATGAATACAGTAATTACAATTATATAATATCACTGACCCCCAGTGAGTATACTACTCGCAGGTAGGGGGTCTTCTACGATACAGTCTATATTATGTAATATGACGTTACAGAGGAAGTATTAATTTTATACTAATTTAAATGATAATTCAGATATAACAGAAATAATCTAGTTATAACACACTGTAGGCCTAATGTAAAAAAGAGAGAAAACCAAAGAAAATCTTAAGAATTTATCAAATAATACAAAAGTAAACATGTTATTGGGGATACAAAAATTGAGTTGATTATAGTTTAGAGAAACACGTTCATATTTAGTTTCTACTGTATTCGTTCATTAACCATACCTGAAATAGCTGTTTATATTTAGTGACAGAGTTGACTTGCTTAATTTGTAACGGAAGTGTATTATAAAGTTGATATCCTTTAAATCCTAGTGATGTTTTACCATAGTTGGTACGTACAGCCTCTAAATAAAGATTACTGTTGTTGATTCTTGTTTGATGCGTATGGGGAGGATGGATTACTGTATGGCATGAGTAAATTTTGTTGTTGAGGTAATTTTTGATCATTATAAGCATTTCATATTTATTGAGGATTTGTACTGGAAGAATTCTGAAATTAGTGTATAAGTCTTTAGTATGATATCTAAATGGAAGTTGATACAGATTTTTTATTGCTTTGTTCTGAAGTCTTTGTCGGGTCTAATAAATACTGGCAGCAGTTACCCCACACAATGTTAAGGTACAACAGATGAGAGTGTATTAATGAAAAGTAAATACCTCTCAGCGTATAGTCAGGTAGTAGAAATGACAACTTACGTAGAATGCCCACTACTGGTGCGAGTTTCTTTCTAACAAAATTACAGTGATAACGCCATTTAAGATGCGAATCAATGTATAGGCCTAGATATTTTACCGTTTCAAGCTGCTTGATAATTTGATTGCCTATGGTTAATATCTTATTATGGATAATTTTGATTTTAGGAGAAGTCATAAGTATATAATTAGTTTTACTAACGTTTAATGTGAGACGGTTCAATCGTAAATATTCTACTATCATGTCGAGATCTTCCTGCATGTGATTCATAATAATAATAATATCTGTGCCCGAGTTAACGATTATTGTATCGTCTGCATATAACTGTATCAGGCCATGACATTTGAGATGTCCTATGTCATTGATATATATTATAAACAAAAGTGGCCCCAAGACGGAACCTTGGGGGACTCCAATTTCGATGGGTTTCATTTCGCTATTGATGCCGTTGATGTTAACGCATTGTTGTCTATTGCTAAAGTAACTTTTAAACCATTCCAGGGGTATTCCTCTGATACCAATATGTTCAAGCTTCTGGAAGAGTATTGGCCTGCTTACAGTATCAAAAGCTTTACTTAGGTCCAGCAGTAATGCAGCAGTATGTTTATTTTTATCAATTTCTCTTTGGATTAAGGATATGAAATCAGTTACTGCGGAGGTAGTATTAGAAGCAGGTCTAAAACCGTATTGTCGTTTGTATAAGAAGCCGGTCTTTTGTAGAAAGTCGAGCAACCTCTTTTTTACTACCACTTCCAGGTGTTTAAAACCGATATGGGTCTATAATTATTAACTAAACTTTTATCCCCCGATTTGTGTATAGGTATTACCTTAGCTACTTTGAGACACTCTGGGAATTCACCTCCAGACAGTGAAGCATTAACTACTTTTACAATGGGATTTACCAACACATGCTTTCCAATCTTCAATTCCTTTGCTGTTATTTGATGCAGCCCTGGACTCTTGCCTGGACTCTTGCCTCATAAAGTTGCCCACGAGACCCAAACTTTGTACATTTCAGTACAGATTAAGATATAAAAATCCAAATTTGTACATAAATAGAAGATTCTTAATTAAAGTCCCCCACTGCAAATCAGTTTAGTAACTGAGTGGGTAGACTCTAAATGTGAATTCATTTATTTTATTTTATTATGAAAGTAGTTGTGTATCACTTTTATGTAGAATGTGTATGTGTAATTTTGATGTTTAAGAATTAATGTAACTAAATTTGTAGGTTGTAATACAGTGAAACTTCTTTAGCTTATATCAAACTCTCTGGGACAAGATTATTATTTGAGTATCTCTTTATGAAGATGGTACAGTTACAAGTATATTAAGCTTTTGCGACCTCCAAAACAGTAGTTATATACCGGTCATCATGTACATAACGACGTATGTTATAAAGACGTTTCACTGCACACTGTATACTGTTCACTGTACTACTGTAACTACTACTATATGCATACAACTTATTCATTTTGTCATATAAATTTCAATCTGTGTCTTGGGCCAAATGAGGCAGTACACATTCATATTTTGTATTTTTTTTTTTTTTATCTTCATGATGTCTATTTAGTTTGTTTTCTGTTTAGTTTTAGTGTTTGTCCTGCATTACTTTAGAAACAGTAGGCTATGTATGTTTCTATATCATCCGTCATGTGTATACTCTCATTCTAAAGGCCCCCTCCAGCGAGACACATGTCTCTTTGGGGGCCAATACACATAATTTGTAATGTAATTTAAAAAAAAAAAAAAAAAAAAGTGAAAAAAAAAAAAAAATTTTTTTACCAGGAATATTTTCAATTATAGTTTTGTCCTAAAACGTACGGTTATAAAGATTAATTGAAAAACTCACTTGAAATTGCAGCCATTTTGCTTCTTAGCGTATAAATCAATAACACCTTATATTTTAGTGTGGCACTATAAAAATTCTTATTCTATAAGCTGAAAAAAAGAGATTGAGTCTCAATTCAATTCAATTTCAATTTTATTGGCAGTATACATTGTCAAGTTATAATACAATCGTGTTTTTAGGAATGGTATGATATAAACACAATATAGTCAGGGTTTACTGTTTGCATTTTGGTGCATACATAAGTGAAAAGACTTGGGCGTGTGCACCTGATGCCTGTTTGATGGCTGTTTGCTATTCTCATAATTGCAAAATCAAACAACCCGCTCATGTAGATTTGAATATATTATGCTTTTTGGAGGTCATTTTGTTTTTTGCATTTGCCTCTCAAACTTTCTACGTTTTAGTGTAGCACCATTCAAATTATTATTTTCTAAGAGTTTGATACCACTCTCTTAGGCCATTCTTGCGTCATCAACAGATTACTGGAGCCAATATTCGAACATTTTAGTAGAGAGATTAACATACAAAAAATTAAATTTGTACGTAAATAGTAAGTCCTATGAAAGTACGTCAATATCATGTGTGTGTAGAATTTCACTACAAATATTTTTTGTGATATCATATTTTGCTATAAAGAGTAAAGTTGTGTAGATAAAATGGAAAAACCTGTTAAATGATCGGCCATTTTGGTTTTTACGTATAACTCGCGAACGCCTAATATTTGAGCCTGGCAGAATCCAAATTATTATTCTACGAGCTGAAGCGAAGAGATTGAGCCCACTCACATGGCTGCTTCATCAAACAACACATGGATGCTCATTTGAGTACTGACCAATGCAAACCCATATACTTGAGGCACTCAAATCCTTCCTTATAATTATACAGCTCAATCTGTAGAATTACATATTTTATAGAATCTCGAATATGGCAATTCTAAAATGTCCTCCACTGAATGTTTAAGAAAGACGTATTAACACCAAAATGAGTCCCACCCTCTTCACTCATGGCAGAAACAAACAAGTAGAAGCCCAGCAAACAAAGCAAGCAGTATATCTACAACACTGAGTACTGACCCAAAATTGGCATTAACTTTATTGTTTCACATAGCACAAGGTATAACATAATGCTTTCATAGGTTAAGTTGTCTTCACGGTGATCTAAAAAAATAATGTGTTTTTTGGCTGATTGTATTTCCACACTCCAAATTTGTGATTGTTGTTTTTTAAAACCAATGTTTAATCATATAGGTAATATTGGTTTTCCACGTGTTTTCCAGTGTGTCATGGAGTGCGCCTTCACCACTGAGGGATTAACCACAAAGAATGTAAGTCCTTCTCTTTGCTTTCTATGGGAGAATTTGAAACAAACGTATTTCAACTACTTTCTATTGATCATTATGTTAATTTGTGGAATATATTGAATGAGTATTTGTTTATGTCATGCCACTCTGTCGTTCATAAGAGGCAGATAAATAAAATCTGTGTGTTTCATCCGATAAATCTTTCGTTTCCACACTATTTACACATTTAGACCAAGTTAAAAACCACACCAAATTTACATTTTTAAATTATATCTCAATAATGGACTTCGAACTCGAAAATATGAATCTAAGGCGGGGTTGGTTTTTTAAGGCCCACAGACGGAATTAAATATAATTGGTAGCGTAGTTATTTTGAATATCAGATCCATCATAAATAGTAACAAAATAGATTTCAAATAAAACCATACTGATTATAATGTTTGACAGATTTTAGAGAATTCAGACTGTAGGGCTTAGCAGGATTGAGCCTTTCGATTAAGAGTTCTATTCTCTAGACGTACTTTAAAAATAAAAATATTGTGCAGTTTTAAAAAAAAGCTACCCTTCGCTCTAAATCACTAAGAAGCTTCATTGACTGTTCGGTGCTTTTTAACAGAAAAAAACTCTATAATCTGTTTTATTTCTCAATGTCAAAACAACAACCAACAACATATCCGATGTTTGGGAAATAACTGAGGAAATGTTTTTAAAAAATACTTCAAAAATGCTTTTAATATGTTTAGCCTGCGAATGGAAAGTACAGCATCGACTTTAAAGCTCTAAACAAACTGCTTGACAAGTATGCAGTCGGAGATTGGGCGCCTATTATCAAGGACGCCCAGGATGCCTGCACAGCCAAACCACGTGAGTATCCAAACAAGTCGCAAAGGTCTTTATAACGTTAGCCTCATATTCTTCAGTCTATGATAAGACCCGGATGAAGAGATGTCTGTCTTCTACTTAGGGTCAAGGTCTTTATAAGGTCTTTATAACGTTAGCCTCATATTCTTCAGTCTATGATAAGACCCGGATAAAGAGATGTCTGTCTTCTACTTCCGGTCAAGGTCTTTATAAGGTATTTATAACGTTAGCCATATATTCTTCAGTCTATGATAAGACCCGGATGAAGAGATGTCTGTCTTCTACTTAAGGTCAAGGTCTTTATAAGGTCTTTATAACGTTAGCCTCATACTCTTCAGTCTATGATAAGACCCGGATGAAGAGATGTCTGTCTTCTACTTAAGGTCAAGGTCTTTATAAGGTCTTTATAACGTTAGCCTCATATTCTTCAGTCTATGATAAGACCCGGATGAAGAGATGTCTGTCTTCTACTTAAGATCAAGGTCTTTATAAGGTCTTTATAACGTTAGCCTCATATTCTTTAGTCTATGATAGGACCCGGATGAAGAGATGTCTGTCTTCTTCTTAAGGTCAAGGTCTTTATAACGTTAGCCTCATATTCTTCAGTCTATGATAAGACCCGGATGAAGAGATGTCTGTCTTCTACTTAAGGTCAAGGTCTTTATAAGGTCTTTATAACGTTAGCCTCATATTCTTCAGTCTATGATAAGACCCGGATGAAGAGATGTCTGTCTTCTACTTAAGATCAAGGTCTTTATAAGGTATTTATAACGTTAGCCATATATTCTTCAGTCTATGATAAGACCCTGATGAAGAGATGTCTGTCTTATACTTAAGGTCAAGGTCTTTATAAGGTCTTTATAACGTTAGCCTCATATTCTTTAGTCTATGATAGGACCCGGATGAAGAGATGTCTGTCTTCTTCTTAAGGTCAAGGTCTTTATAACGTTAGCCTCATATTCTTCAGTCTATGTTAAGACCCGGATGAAAAGATGTCTGTCTTCTACTTAAGGTCAAGGTCTTTATAAGGTATTTATAACGTTAGCCTCATACTCTTCAGTCTATGATAAGACCCGGATAAAGAGATGTCTGTCTTGTACTTAAGGTCAAGGTCTTTATAACGTTAGCCTCATATTCTTCAGTCTATGATAAGACCCGGATAAAGAGATGTCAGTCTTGTACTTAAGGTCAAGGTCTTTATAAGTTCCTTATAACGTTAGCCTCATATTCTTCTGTCTATGATAAGACCCTGATGAAGAGATATCTGTCTTATACTTAAGGTCAAGGTCTTTATAAGGTCTTTATAACGTTAGCCTCATATTCTTCGGTCTATGATAAGACCCGGATGAAGAGATGTCTGTCTTCTACTTAAGGTCAAGGTCTTTATAAGGTCTTTATAACGTTAGCCTCATATTCTTCAGTCTATGATAAGACCCGGATAAAGAGATGTCTGTCTTATACTTAATGTCAAGGTCTTTATAAGGTATTTATAACGTTAGCCTCATATTCTTCTGTCTATGATAGGACCCTGATGAAGAGATGTCTGTCTTATACTTAAGGTCAAGGTCTTTATAAGGTCTTTATAACGTTAGCCTCATACTCTTCAGTCTATGATAAGACCCGGATGAAGAGATGTCTGTCTTCTACTTAAGGTCAAGGCCTTTATAAGGTCTTTATAACGTTAGCCTCATATTCTTCGGTCTATGATAAGACCCGGATGAAGAGATGTCTGTCTTCTACTTAAGGTCAAGGTCTTTATAAGGTCTTTATTACGTTAGCCTCATATTCTTCAGTCTATGATAAGACCCGGATGAAGAGATGTCTGTCTTCTACTTAAGGTCAAGGTCTTTATAAGGTCTTTATAACGTTAGCCTCATATTCTTCAGTCTATGATAAGACCCGGATGAAGACATGTCTGTCTTCTACTTAAGGTCAAGGTCTTTATAAGGTCTTTATAACGTTAGCCTCATATTCTTCAGTCTATGATAAGACCCGGATGAAGAGATGTCTGTCTTCTACTTAAGGTCAAGGTCTTTATAAGGTCTTTATAACGTTAGCCTCATATTCTTCAGTCTATGATAAGACCCGGATGAAGACATGTCTGTCTTCTACTTAAAGTCAAGGTCTTTATAAGGTCTTTATAACGTTAGCCTCATATTCTTCGGTCTATGATAAGACCCGGATGAAGAGATGTCTGTCTTCTACTTAAGGTCAAGGTCTTTATAAGGTCTTTATAACGTAAGCCTCATATTCTTCGGTCTATGATAAGACCCTGATGAAGAGATGTCTGTCTTCTACTTAATGTCAAGGTCTTTATAAGGTCTTTATAACGTTAGCCTCATATTCTTCAGTCTATGATAAGACCCTGATGAAGAGATGTCTGTCTTATACTTAAGGTCAAGGTCTTTATAAGGTCTTTATACCGTTAGCCTCATACTCTTCAGTCTATGATAAGACCCTGATGAAGAGATGTCTGTCTTATACTTAAGGTCAAGGTCTTTATAAGGTCTTTATAACGTTAGCCTCATATTCTTCAGTCTATGATAAGACCCGGATAAAGAGATGTCTGTCTTCTACTTAAGGTCAAGGTCTTTATAAGGTCTTTATAACGTTAGCCTCATATTCTTCATTCTAGGATAAGACCCGGATAAAGAGATGTCTGTCTTCTACTTAAGGTCAAGGTCTTTATAAGGTCTTTATAACGTTAGCCTCATATTCTTCAGTCTATGATAAGACCCGGATGAAGAGATGTTTGTCTTCTACTTAAGGTCAAGGTCTTTATAAGGTCTTTATAACGTTAGCCTCATATTCTTCTGTCTATGATAAGACCCTGATGAAGAGATGTCTGTCTTCTACTTAAGGTCAAGGTCTTTATAAGGTCTTTATAACGTTAGCCTCATACTCTTCAGTCTATGATTAGACCCGGATAAAGAGATGTCTGTCTTCTACTTAAGGTCAAGGTCTTTATAAGGTCTTTATAGCATTAGCCTCATATTCTTCAGTCTATGATAAGACCCGGATAAAGAGATATCTGTCTTCTACTTAAGGTCAAGGTCTTTATAAGGTCTTTATTACATTAGCCTCATATTCTTCGTTCCATGATAAGACCCGGATGAAGAGATGTCTGTCTCTTACTTAAGGTCAAGGTCTTTATAACGTTAGCCTAATATTCTTCAGTCTATGATAAGACCCGGATAAAGAGATATCTGTCTTCTACTTAAGGTCAAGGTCTTAATAAGGTCTTTATAACATTAGCCTCATATTCTTCAGTCTATAATAAGACCCGGATGAAGAGATGTCTGTCTCTTACTTAAGGTCAAGGTCTTTATAACGTTAGCCTCATATTCTTCAGTCAATGATAAGACCCGGATAAAGAGATGTCTGTCTTCTACTTAAGGTCAAGGTCTTTATAAGGTCTTTATAGCATTAGCCTCATATTCTTCAGTCTGTGATAAGACCCGGATGAAGAGATGTCTGTCTTCTACTTAAGGTCAAGGTCTTTATAAGGTCTCTATAACGTTAGCCTCATATTCTTCAGTCTATGATAAGACCCGGATAAAGAGATATCTGTCTTTTACTTAAGGTCAAGGTCTTTATAAGGTCTTTATTACATTAGCCTCATATTCTTCGTTCCATGATAAGACCCGGATGAAGAGATGTCTGTCTCTTACTTAAGGTCAAGGTCTTTATAACGTTAGCCTAATATTCTTCAGTCTATGATAAGACCCGGATAAAGAGATATCTGTCTTCTACTTAAGGTCAAGGTCTTAATAAGGTCTTTATAACATTAGCCTCATATTCTTCAGTCTATAATAAGACCCGGATGAAGAGATGTCTGTCTCTAACTTAAGGTCAAGGTCTTTATAGCATTAGCCTCATATTCTTCAGTCTATGATATGACCCGGATGAAGAGATGTCTGTCTTTTACTTAAGGTCAAGGTCTTTATAAGGTCTTTATAACATTAGCCTCATATTCTTCAGTCTATGATAAGACCCGGATAAAGAGATGTCTGTCTTATACTTAATGTCAAGGTCTTTATGAGGTCTTTATAACGTTAGCCTCATATTCTTCTGTCTATGATAGGACCCTGATGAAGAGATGTCTGTCTTATACTTAAGGTCAAGGTCTTTATAAGGTCTTTATAAATTAGCCTCATACTCTTCAGTCTATGATAAGACCCGGATGAAGAGATGTCTGTCTTCTACTTAAGGTCAAGGCCTTTATAAGGTCTTTATAACGTTAGCCTCATATTCTTCGGTCTATGATAAGACCCGGATGAAGAGATGTCTGTCTTCTACTTAAGGTCAAGGTCTTTATAAGGTCTTTATTACGTTAGCCTCATATTCTTCAGTCTATGATAAGACCCGGATGAAGAGATGTCTGTCTTCTACTTAAGGTCAAGGTCTTTATAAGGTCTTTATAACGTTAGCCTCATATTCTTCAGTCTATGATAAGACCCGGATGAAGACATGTCTGTCTTCTACTTAAGGTCAAGGTCTTTATAAGGTCTTTATAACGTTAGCCTCATATTCTTCAGTCTATGATAAGACCCGGATGAAGAGATGTCTGTCTTCTACTTAAGGTCAAGGTCTTTATAAGGTCTTTATAACGTTAGCCTCATATTCTTCAGTCTATGATAAGACCCGGATGAAGACATGTCTGTCTTCTACTTAAAGTCAAGGTCTTTATAAGGTCTTTATAACGTTAGCCTCATATTCTTCGGTCTATGATAAGACCCGGATGAAGAGATGTCTGTCTTCTACTTAAGGTCAAGGTCTTTATAAGGTCTTTATAACGTAAGCCTCATATTCTTCGGTCTATGATAAGACCCTGATGAAGAGATGTCTGTCTTCTACTTAATGTCAAGGTCTTTATAAGGTCTATATAACGTAAGCCTCATATTCTTCAGTCTATGATAAGACCCTGATGAAGAGATGTCTGTCTTTTACTTAAGGTCAAGGTCTTTATAAGGTCTTTATACCGTTAGCCTCATACTCTTCAGTCTATGATAAGACCCTGATGAAGAGATGTCTGTCTTATACTTAAGGTCAAGGTCTTTATAAGGTCTTTATAACGTTAGCCTCATATTCTTCAGTCTATGATAAGACCCGGATAAAGAGATGTCTGTCTTCTACTTAAGGTCAAGGTCTTTATAAGGTCTTTATAACGTTAGCCTCATATTCTTCATTCTATGATAAGACGCGGATAAAGAGATGTCTGTCTTCTACTTAAGGTCAAGGTCTTTATAAGGTCTTTATAACGTTAGCCTCATATTCTTCAGTCTATGATAAGACCCGGATGAAGAGATGTTTGTCTTCTACTTAAGGTCAAGGTCTTTATAAGGTCTTTATAACGTTAGCCTCATATTCTTCTGTCTATGATAAGACCCTGATGAAGAGATGTCTGTCTTCTACTTAAGGTCAAGGTCTTTATAAGGTCTTTATAACGTTAGCCTCATACTCTTCAGTCTATGATTAGACCCGGATAAAGAGATGTCTGTCTTCTACTTAAGGTCAAGGTCTTTATAAGGTCTTTATAGCATTAGCCTCATATTCTTCAGTCTATGATAAGACCCGGATAAAGAGATATCTGTCTTCTACTTAAGGTCAAGGTCTTTATAAGGTCTTTATTACATTAGCCTCATATTCTTCGTTCCATGATAAGACCCGGATGAAGAGATGTCTGTCTCTTACTTAAGGTCAAGGTCTTTATAACGTTAGCCTAATATTCTTCAGTCTATGATAAGACCCGGATAAAGAGATATCTGTCTTCTACTTAAGGTCAAGGTCTTAATAAGGTCTTTATAACATTAGCCTCATATTCTTCAGTCTATAATAAGACCCGGATGAAGAGATGTCTGTCTCTTACTTAAGGTCAAGGTCTTTATAGCATTAGCCTCATATTCTTCAGTCTATGATATGACCCGGATGAAGAGATGTCTGTCTTTTACTTAAGGTCAAGGTCTTTATAAGGTCTTTATAACATTAGCCTCATATTCTTCAGTCTATGATAAGACCCGGATAAAGAGATGTCTGTCTTCTACTTAAGGTCAAGGTCTTTATAAGGTCTTTATAGCATTAGCCTCATATTCTTCAGTCTATGATAAGACCCGGATAAAGAGATGTCTGTCTTCTACTTAAGATCAAGGTCTTTATAAGGTCTTTATAACGTTAGCCTCATATTCTTCAGTCTATGATAAGACCCGGATGAAGAGATGTCTGTCTTTTACTTAAGGTCAAGGTCTTTATAAGGTCTTTATAGCATTCGCCTCATATTCTTCAGTCTATGATAAGACCCGGATGAAGAGATGTCTGTCTTTTACTTAAGGTCAAGGTCTTTATAAGGTCTTTATAACATTAGCCTCATATTCTTCAGTCTATAATAAGACCCGGATGAAGAGATGTCTGTCTCTTACTTAAGGTCAAGGTCTTTATAACGTTAGCCTCATATTCTTCAGTCTATGATAAGACCCGGATGAAGAGATGTCTGTCTTATACTTAAGGTCAAGGTCTTTATAAGGTCTTTATAACGTTAGCCTCATATTCTTCAGTCTATGATAAGACCCGGATGAAGAGATGTCTGTCTTATACTTACGGTCAAGGTCTTTATAAGGTCTTTATAACGTTAGCCTCATATTCTTCAGTCTATGATAAGACCCGGATGAAGACATGTCTGTCTTCTACTTAAGGTCAAGGTCTTTATAAGGTCTTTATAACGTTAGCCTCATATTCTTCTGTCTATGATAAGACCCGGATAAAGAAATGTCTGTCTTCTACTTAAGGTCAAGGTCTTTATAAGGTCTTTATAACGTTAGCCTCATATTCTTCAGTCTATGATAAGACCCGGATGAAGAGATGTCTGTCTTATACTTAAGGTCAAGGTCTTTATAAGTTCCTTATAACGTTAGCCTCATATTCTTCAGTCCATGATAAAACCCGGATGAAGAAATGTCTGTCTTCTACTTAAGGTCAAGGTCTTTATAAGGTCTTTATAACGTTAGCCTCATATTCTTCAGTCTATGATAAGACCCGGATGAAGAGATGTCTGTCTTATACTTTAGGTCAAGGTCTTTATAAGGTCTTTATACCGTTAGCCTCATACTCTTCAGTCTATGATAAGACCCTGATGAAGAGATGTCTGTCTTATACTTAAGGTCAAGGTCTTTATAAGGTCTTTATTACGTTAGCCTCATATTCTTCAGTCTATGATAAGACCCGGATAAAGAGATGTCTGTCTTCTACTTAAGGTCAAGGTCTTTATAAGGTCTTTATAACGTTAGCCTCATATTCTTCATTCTATGATAAAACCCGGATAAAGAGATGTCTGTCTTCTACTTAAGGTCAAGGTCTTTATAAGGTCTTTATAACGTTAGCCTCATATTCTTCAGTCTATGATAAGACCCGGATGAAGAGATGTTTGTCTTCTACTTAAGGTCAAGGTCTTTATAAGGTCTTTATAACGTTAGCCTCATATTCTTCTGTCTATGATAAGACCCTGATGAAGAGATGTCTGTCTTCTACTTAAGGTCAAGGTCTTTATAAGGTCTATATAACGTTAGCCTCATACTCTTCAGTCTATGATAAGACCCGGATAAAGAGATGTCTGTCTTCTACTTAAGGTCAAGGTCTTTATAAGGTCTTTATAGCATTAGCCTCATATTCTTCAGTCTATGATAAGACCCGGATAAAGAGATATCTGTCTTCTACTTAAGGTCAAGGTCTTTATAAGGTCTTTATTACATAAGCCTCATATTCTTCGTTCCATGATAAGACCCGGATGAAGAGATGTCTGTCTCTTACTTAAGGTCAAGGTCTTTATAACGTTAGCCTAATATTCTTCAGTCTATGATAAGACCCGGATAAAGAGATATCTGTCTTCTACTTAAGGTCAAGGTCTTAATAAGGTCTTTATAACATTAGCCTCATATTCTTCAGTCTATAATAAGACCCGGATGAAGAGATGTCTGTCTCTTACTTAAGGTCAAGGTCTTTATAACGTTAGCCTCATATTCTTCAGTCTATGATAAGACCCGGATAAAGAGATGTCTGTCTTCTACTTAAGGTCAAGGTCTTTATAAGGTCTTTATAGCAATAGCCTCATATTCTTCAGTCTGTGATAAGACCCGGATGAAGAGATGTCTGTCTTCTACTTAAGGTCAAGGTTTTTATAAGGTCTCTATAACGTTAGCCTCATATTCTTCAGTCTATGATAAGACCCGGATAAAGAGATATCTGTCTTCTACTTAAGGTCAAGGTCTTTATAAGGTCTTTATTACATTAGCCTCATATTCTTCGTTCCATGATAAGACCCGGATGAAGAGATGTCTGTCTCTTACTTAAGGTCAAGGTCTTTATAACGTTAGCCTAATATTCTTCAGTCTATGATAAGACCCGGATAAAGAGATATCTGTCTTCTACTTAAGGTCTTGGTCTTAATAAGGTCTTTATAACATTAGCCTCATATTCTTCAGTCTATAATAAGACCCGGATGAAGAGATGTCTGTCTCTTACTTAAGGTCAAGGTCTTTATAGCATTAGCCTCATATTCTTCAGTCTATGATATGACCCGGATGAAGAGATGTCTGTCTTTTACTTAAGGTCAAGGTCTTTATAAGGTCTTTATAACATTAGCCTCATATTCTTCAGTCTATGATAAGACCCGGATAAAGAGATGTCTGTCTTCTACTTAAGGTCAAGGTCTTTATAAGGTATTTATAGCATTACCCTCATATTCTTCGGTCTATGACAAGACCCGGATACAGAGATGTCTGTCTTCTACTTAAGGTCAAGGTCTTTATAAGGTCTTTATAACGTTAGCCTCATATTCTTCAGTCTATGATAAGACCCGGATGAAGAGATGTCTGTCTTTTACTTAAGGTCAAGGTCTTTATAAGGTCTTTCTAACATTAGCCTCATATTCTTCAGTCTATAATAAGACCCGGATGAAGAGATGTCTGTCTCTTACTTAAGGTCAAGGTCTTTATAACGTTAGCCTCATATTCTTCAGTCTATGATAAGACCCGGATGAAGAGATGTCTGTCTTATACTTAAGGTCAAGGTCTTTATAAGGTCTTTATAACGTTAGCCTCATATTCTTCAGTCTATGATAAGACCCGGATGAAGAGATGTCTGTCTTATACTTAAGGTCAAGGTCTTTATAAGGTCTTTATAACGTTAGCCTCATATTCTTCAGTCTAAAATAAGACCCGGATGAAGAGATGTCTGTCTTCTACTTAAGGTCAAGGTCTTCATAATGTTTTTATAACATTAGCCTCATACTCTTCAGTCTATGATAAGACCCGGATGAAGACATGTCTGTCTTCTACTTAAGGTCAAGGTCTTTAAAAGGTCTTTATAACGTTAGCCTCATATTCTTCAGTCTATGATAAGACCCGGATGAAGACATGTCTGTCTTCTACTTAAGGTCAAGGTCTTTATAAGGTCTTTATAACGTTAGCCTCATATTCTTCAGTCTATGCTAAGACCCGGATGAAGAGATGTCTGTCTTATACTTAAGGTCAAGGTCTTTATAAGGTCTTTATAACGTTAGCCTCATATTCTTCAGTCTATGATAAGACCCGAATGAAGACATGTCTGTCTTATACTTAAGGTCAAGGTCTTTATAAGGTCTTTATAACGTTAGCCTCATATTCTTCAGTCCATGATAAGACCCGGATGAAGAGATGTCTGTCTTATACTTAAGGTCAAGGTCTTTATAAGGTCTTTATAACGTTAGCCTCATATTCTTCAGTCTATGATAAGACCCGGATGAAGACATGTCTGTCTTCTACTTAAGGTCAAGGTCTTTATAAGGTCTTTATAACGTTAGCCTCATATTCTTCAGTCTATGATAAGACCCGGATGAAGAGATGTCTGTCTTATACTTAAGGTCAAGGTCTTTATAAGGTATTTATAACGTGAGCCTCATATTCTTCAGTCTATGATAAGACCCGGATGAAGAGATGTCTGTCTTCTACTTAAGGTCAAGGTCTTTATAAGGTCTTTATAACATTAGCCTCATATTCTTCAGTCCATGATAAGACCCGGATGAAGAAATGTCTGTCTTCTACTTAAGGTCAAGGTCTTTATAAGGTCTTTATAACATTAGCCTCATATTCTTCAGTCCATGATAAGACCCGGATGAAGAAATGTCTGTCTTCTACTTTAGGTCAAGGTCTTTATAAGGTCTTTATAACATTAGCCTCATATTCTTCAGTCTATGATAAGAACCGGATGAAGAGATGTCTGTCTTCTACTTAAGGTCAAGGTCTTTATAAGGTCTTTATAACATTAGCCTCATATTCTTCAGTCCATGATAAGACCCGGATGAAGAAATGTCTGTCTTCTACTTAAGGTCAAGGTCTTTATAAGGTCTTTATAACATTAGCCTCATACTCTTCAGTCTATGATAAGACCCGGATGAAGACATGTCTGTCTTCTACTTAAGGTCAAGGTCTTTATAAGGTCTTTATAACGTTAGCCTCATATTCTTCAGTCTATGATAAGACCCGGATGAAGACATGTCTGTCTTCTACTTAAGGTCAAGGTCTTTATAAGGTCTTTATAACGTTAGCCTCATATTCTTCAGTCTATGATAAGACCCGGATGAAGAGATGTCTGTCTTATACTTAAGGTCAAGGTCTTTATAAGGTCTTTATAACGTCAGCCTCATATTCTTCAGTCTATGATAAGACCCGGATGAAGAGATGTCTGTCTTCTACTTAAGGTCAAGGTCTTTATAAGGTATTTATAACGTTAACCTCATATTCTTCAGTCTATGATAAGACCCGGATAAAGAGATGTCTGTCTTATACTTAAGGTCAAGGTCTTTATAAGGTCTTTATAACGTTAGCCTCATACTCTTCAGTCTATGATAAGACCCGGATGAAGAGATGTCTGTCTTCTACTTAAGGGCAAGGTCTTTATAAGGTCTTTATAACGTTAGCCTCATATTCTTCTGTCTATGATAAGACCCGGATGAAGAAATGTCTGTCTTCTACTAAAGGTCAAGGTCTTTATAAGGTCTTTATAACGTTAGCCTCATATTCTTCTGTCTATGATAAGACCCGGATGAAGAAATGTCTGTCTATTACTTAAGGTCAAGGTCTTTATAAAGTCTTTATAACGTTAGCCTCATATTCTTTAGTCTATGATAAGACCCAGATGAAGAGATGTCTGTCTTATACTTAAGGTCAAGGTCTTTATAAGGTCTTTATAACGTTAGCCTCATACTCTTCAGTCTATGATAAGACCCGGATAAAGAGATGTCTGTCTTATACTTAAGGTCAAGGTCTTTATAAGGTCTTTATAACGTTAACCTCATATTCTTCAGTCTATGATAAGACCCGGATAAAGAGATGTCTGTCTTATACTTAAGGTCAAGGTCTTTATAAGGTCTTTATAACGTTAGCCTCATACTCTTCAGTCTATGATAAGACCCGGATGAAGAGATGTCTGTCTTATACTTAAGGTCAAGGTCTTTATAAGGTCTTTATAACGTTTACCTCATATTCTTCAGTCTATGATAAGACCCGGATAAAGAGATGTCTGTCTTATACTTAAGGTCAAGGTCTTTAAAAGGTCTTTTCAACATTAGCCTCATACTCTTCAGTCTATGATAAGACCCGGATGAAGAGATGTCTGTCTTCTACTTAATGTCAAGGTCTTTATAAGGTCTTTATAACGTTAGCCTAATATTCTTCAGTCTATGATAAGACCCGGATGAAGAGATGTCTGTCTTCTACTTAAGGTCAAGGTCTTAAAAGGTCTTTATAACGTTAGCCTCATATTCTTCAGTCTATGATAAGACCCGGATGAAGAAATGTCTGTCTTCTACTTAAGGTCAAGGTCTTGATAAGGTCTTTATAACGTTAGCCTCATATTCTTCAGTCTATGATAAGACCCGGATGAAGAGATGTCTGTCTTATACTTAAGGTCAAGGTCTTAATAAGTTCCTTATAACGTTAGCCTCATATTCTTCAGTCCATGATAAAACCCGGATGAAGAAATGTCTGTCTTCTACTTAAGGTCAAGGTCTTTATAAGGTCTTTATAACGTTAGCCTCATATTCTTCAGTCTATGATAAGACCCGGATGAAGACATGTCTGTCTTCTACTTAAGGTCAAGGTCTTTATAAGGTCTTTATAACGTTAGCCTCATATTCTTCAGTCTATGATAAGACCCGGATGAAGAGATGTCTGTCTTATACTTAAGGTCAAGGTCTTTATAAGGTCTTTATAACGTTAGCCTCATATTCTTCAGTCTATGATAAGACCCGGATGAAGAGATGTCTGTCTTCTACTTAAGGTCAAGGTCTTTATAAGGTCTTTATAACATTAGCCTCATATTCTTCAGTCCATGATAAGACCCGGATGAAGAAATGTCTGTCTTCTACTTAAGGTCAAGGTCTTTATAAGGTCTTTATAACATTAGCCTCATATTCTTCAGTCTATGATAAGAACCGGATGAAGAGATGTCTGTCTTCTACTTAAGGTCAAGGTCTTTATAAGGTCTTTATAACGTTAGCCTCATATTCTTCAGTCTATGATAAGACCCGGATGAAGAGATGTCTGTCTTCTACTTAAGGTCAAGGTCTTTATAAGGTCTTTATAACATTAGCCTCATATTCTTCAGTCCATGATAAGACCCGGATGATAAATGTCTGTCTTCTACTTAAGGTCAAGGTCTTTATAAGGTCTTTATAACATTAGCCTCATATTCTTCAGTCTATGATAAGAACCGGATGAAGAGATGTCTGTCTTCTACTTAAGGTCAAGGTCTTTATAAGGTCTTTATAACATTAGCCTCATATTCTTCAGTCCATGATAAGACCCGGATGAAGAAATGTCTGTCTTCTACTAAAGGTCTAGGTCTTTATAAGGTCTTTATAACATTAGCCTCATACTCTTCAGTCTATGATAAGACCCGGATGAAGACATGTCTGTCTTCTACTTAAGGTCAAGGTCTTTATAAGGTCTTTATAACGTTAGCCTCATATTCTTCAGTCTATGATAAGACCCGGATGAAGACATGTCTGTCTTCTACTTAAGGTCAAGGTCTTTATAAGGTCTTTATAACGTAAGCCTCATATTCTTCAGTCTATGATAAGACCCGGATGAAGAGATGTCTGTCTTATACTTAAGGTCAAGGTCTTTATAAGGTCTTTATAACGTCAGCCTCATATTCTTCAGTCTATGATAAGACCCGGATGAAGAGATGTCTGTCTTCTACTTAAGGTCAAGGTCTTTATAAGGTCTTTATAACGTTAGCCTCATATTCTTCAGTCTATGATAGGACCCGGATGAAGAGATGTCTGTCTTCTACTTAACCTCATATTCTTCGTTCTATGATAAGACCCGGATGAAGAGATGTCTGTCTTCTACTTAAGGTCAAGGTCTTTATAAGGTCTTTTTAACGTAAGCCTCATATTCTTCAGTCTATGATAGGACCCGGATGAAGAGATGTCTGTCTTCTACTTAACCTCATATTCTTCGTTCTATGATAAGACCCGGATGAAGAGATGTCTGTCTCTTACTTAAGGTCAAGGTCTTTATAACGTTAGCCTCATACTCTTCTGTCTATAATAAGACCCGGATGAAGAAATGTCTGTCTTCTACTTAAGGTCAAGGTCTTTATAAGGTCTTTATAACGTTAGCCTCATATTCTTCAGTCTATGATAGGACCCGAATGAAGAGATGTCTGTCTTCTACTTAAGGTCAAGGTCTTTATATGGTCTTTATAACGTTAACCTCATATTCTTCAGTCTATGATAAGACCCGGATGAAGAAATGTCTTCTACTTAAGGTCAAGGTCTTTATAAGGTCTTTATAACGTTAGCCTCATATTCTTCAGTCTATGATAAGACCCGAAAGAAGAGATGTCTGTCTTCTACTTAAGGTCAAGGTCTTTATAAGGTCTTTATAACGTTAGCCTCATACTCTTCAGTCTATGATTAGACCCGAATGAAGAGATGTCTGTCTTCTACTTAAGGTCAAGGCCTTTATAAGGTATTTATAACGTTAGCCTCATACTCTTCAGTCTATGATAAGACCCAGGTGAAGAGATATCTGTCTTCTACTTAAGGTCAAGGTCTTTATAAGGTCTTTATAACGTTAGCCTCATACTCTTCAGTCTATGATAAGACCCGGATAAAGAGATCTCTGTCTTCTACTTAAGGTCAAGGTCTTAATAAGGTCTTTATAACGTTAGCCTCATACTCTACAGTCTATGATAAGACCCTGATGAAGAGATGTCTGTCTTCTACTTAAGGTCAAGGCCTTTATAAGGTCTTTATAACGTTAGCCTCATACTCTACAGTCTATGATAAGACCCAGGTGAAGAGATGTCTGTCTTCTACTTAAGGTCAAGGTCTTTATAAGGTCTTTATAGCATTAGCCTCATAATCTTCAGTCTATGATAGGACCCGGATGAAGAGATGTCTGTCTTCTACTTAACCTCATATTCTTCGTTCTATGATAAGACCCGGATGAAGAGATGTCTGTCTCTTACTTAAGGTCAAGGTCTTTATAACGTTAGCCTCATATTCTTCAGTCTATGATAAGACCCGGATGAAGAGATGTCTGTCTTCTACTTAAGGTCAAGGTCTTTATAAGGTCTTTATAACATTAGCCTCATATTCTTCAGTCTATGATAAGACCCAGATGAAGAGATGTCTGTCTTCTACTTAAGGTCAAGGTCTTTATAAGGTCTTTATAGCATTAGCCTCATATTCTTCAGTCTATGATAAGACCGGGATGAAGAGATGTCTGCATTCTACTTAAGATCAAGGTCTTTATAAGGTCTTTATAACGTTAGCCTCATACTCTTCAGTCAATGATAAGACCCGGATGAAGAGATGTCTGTCTTCTACTTAAGGTCAAGGTCTTTATAAGGTCTTTATAACGCTAGCCTCATATTCTTCAGTCTATGATAAGACCCGGATGAAGAGATGTCTGTCTTCTTCTTAAGGTCAAGGTCTTTATAAGGTCTTTATAACGTTAGCCTAATATTCTTCAGTCTATGATAAGACCCGGATGAAGAGATATCTGTCTTCTACTTAAGGTCAAGGTCTTTATAAGGTCTTTATAACGTTAGCCTCATATTCTTCAGTCTATGATAAGACCCGGATGAAGAGATGTCTGTCTTCTACTTAAGGTCAAGGTCTTTATAAGGTCTTTATAACGTTAGCCTCATATTCTTCAGTCTATGATAAGACCCGGATGAAGAGATGTCTGTCTTCTACTTAAGGTCAAGGTCTTTATAAGGTCTTTATAACGTTAGCCTCATACTCTCAGTCTATGATAAGACCCGGATGAAGAGATGTCTGTCTTATACTTAAGGTCAAGGTCTTTATAAGGTCTTTATAACGTTAGCCTCATACCCTCCAGTCTATGATAAGACCCGGATGAAGAGATGTCTGTCTCTTACTTAAGGTCAAGGTCTTTATAACGTTAGCCTAATATTCTTCAGTCTATGATAAGACCCGGATGAAGAGATGTCTGTCTTCTACTTAAGGTCAAGGTCTTTATAAGGTCTTTATGACGTTAGCCTCATACTCTTCAGTCTATGATAAGACCCGGATGAAGAGATGTCTGTCTTATACTTAAGGTCAAGGTCTTTATAAGGTCTTTATAACGTTAGCCTCATACTCTTCAGTCTATGATAAGACCCGGATGAAGAGATGTCTGTCTTCTACTTAAGATCAAGGTCTTTATAAGGTCTTTATAACGTTAGCCTCATACTCTTCAGTCAATGATAAGACCCGGATGAAGAGATGTCTGTCTTCTACTTAAGGTCAAGGTCTTTATAAGGTCTTTATAACGCTAGCCTCATATTCTTCAGTCTATGATAAGACCCGGATGAAGAGATGTCTGTCTTCTTTTTAAGGTCAAGGTCTTTATAAGGTCTTTATAACGTTAGCCTCATATTCTTCAGTCTATGATAAGACCCGGATGAAGAGATGTCTGTCTTCTACTTAATGTCAAGGTCTTTATGAGGTCTTTATAACGTTAGCCTCATACTCTTCAGTCAATGATAAGACCCGGATGAAGAGATGTCTGTCTTCTACTTAAGGTCAAGGTCTTTATAAGGTCTTTATAACGTTAGCCTCATACTCTTCAGTCTATGATAAGACCCGGATGAAGAGATGTCTGTCTTCTACTTAAGGTCAAGGTCTTTATGAGGTCTTTATAACGTTAGCCTCATATTCTTCAGTCTATGATAAGACCCGGATGAAGAGATGTCTGTCTTCTACTTAAGGTCAAGGTCTTTATAAGGTCTTTATAACGTTAGCCTCATATTCTTCAGTCTATGATAAGACCCGGATGAAGAGATGTCTGTCTTCTACTTAAGGTCAAGGTCTTTATAAGGTCTTTATAACGTTAGCCTCATACTCTTCAGTCTATGATAAGACCCGGATGAAGAGATGTCTGTCTTATACTTACCGCTTGTTCGCCCGGAAATGGAACTAGAATAACCAATTCTAAGGGATGAATACATTTTTTTTCATTTATTGGGAGTGTCAAAAGTGTCAAGACTGTGCTAGTCTGATCAATATCTGGGAATAATAAATATAATAATAACAATAATTTTTCGTAGGAAACCTGCCCTGGGACAAACCATACCCCTGTTCAGGTAACTAGGTTGTGCGGTGCCTTGAATAGTTTGGAAGGAATATTCAAGAGCTGATAGTATGACTCAATTACAGCATTTGCCTTGTGTGTACCCATTTCCCTTTCAACTTTAAGAACCTTATTATGAAAATGAAATGTAAATATATAAGCAATCTATATTAAATGCTATGTCAGGATGTATTTTATTTTTACACTGTAGAAAATGTTTTCTCTCTTAGCTACTCCAAAGCTGGTAGAACCGTGTCGTTCGGGCTGTAATGAAGTTTCCAAATGCCTGTCTGCTAACTTCATAAACGTAAGTTAACAAGTCTTGTCTACGTATAATTTGTGTTACGTTCTTTGAAGTGACACTTGTAGATTTATTATAGGGTGGGTTTGTTGCGGGAGAAAGATTAATCTTCCGTTAATATATATTCGGCATCCCTAAAATATTGTATTGTTCAAAATGACCTGACCGTTGACATAGCCCCACTATTTCAAATTATTGTATTTCATAATTAACTTGGTTACAACTAATAATATTTAAGATAGTAAAGGCACTGTCGCATCTTGGTCCCACTGCAACGATAACTATTCATTTTCGACTTAGTTGCTATTTGACAATCTGGGTCGCACATTAAGTAGCTTAATAAAACACTACTTCACAGAATCCAGTGCGCCCAACATGACGTCGTTGCACTGGCAGTTGAGTTGTGAATATTGTTTCCGTGAGGGCTAATTTATAAGTGAACCCAAATAAAGTAGAATTACATGTTTAAAATAACATCTCATTCCACGTCCTCTACGGCACGTTGTGTTGCCACACTACCCAGATGGGGAAAGTTTCTGCAGTGTGATGAAGAAAGTTCCTGCAGTGTGAGACGGGATTTGAGCGTGAATATGATGCTCAGTCAATTAAAAAAAAAAGAAAGTCGGCCAACGATCGTCGCTCGTGCATTCACGTCAATCTTCGTTAACGAGCGCGAATACGAAGCTCAGTCTAGTCGGCCAACGATCGTCGCTCGTGCATTCTCGTCAATCTTCGTTAACGAGCGCGAATACGAAGCTCAGTCTAGTCGGCCAACGATCGTCGCTCGTGCATTCACGTCAATCTACGTTAACGAGCGCGAATACGAAGCTCAGTTTAGTCGGCCAACGATCGTCGCTCGTGCATTCACGTCAATCTTCGTTAACGAGCGCGAATACGAAGCTCAGTCTAGTCGGCCAACGATCGTCGCTCGTGCATTCACGTCAATCTACGTTAACGAGCGCGAATACGAAGCTCAGTCTAGTCGGCCAACGATCGTCGCTCGTGCATTCACGTCAATCTTCGTTAACGAGCGCGAATACGAAGCTCAGTCTAGTCGGCCAACGATCGTCGCTCGTGCATTCACGTCAATCTACGTTAACGAGCGCGAATACGAAGCTCAGTCTAGTCGGCCAACGATCATCGCTCGTGCATTCACGTCAATCTTCGTTAACGAGCGCGAATACGAAGCTCAGTCTAGTCGGCCAACGATCGTCGCTCGTGCATTCACGTCAATCTACGTTAACGAGCGCGAATACGAAGCTCAGTCTAGTCGGCCAACGATCGTCGCTCGTGCATTTACGTCAATCTACGTTAACGAGCGCGAATACGAAGCTCAGTCTAGTCGGCCAACGATCGTCGCTCGTGCATTCACGTCAATCTTCGTTAACGAGCGCGAATACGAAGCTCAGTCTAGTCGGCCAACGATCGTCGCTCGTGCATTCACGTCAATCTTCGTTAACGAGCGCGAATACGAAGCTCAGTCTAGTCGGCCAACGATCGTCGCTCGTGCATTCACGTCAATCTACGTTAACGAGCGCGAATACGAAGCTCAGTCTAGTCGGCCAACGATCGTCGCTCGTGCATTCACGTCAATCTTCGTTAACGAGCGCGAATACGAAGCTCAGTCTAGTCGGCCAACGATCGTCGCTCGTGCATTTACGTCAATCTACGTTTACGAGCGCGAATACGAAGCTCAGTCTAGTCGGCCAACGATCGTCGCTCGTGCATTCACGTCAATCTTCGTTAACGAGCGCGAATACGAAGCTCAGTCTAGTCGGCCAACGATCGTCGCTCGTGCATTCACGTCAATCTTCGTTAACAAGCGCGAATACGAAGCTCAGTCTAGTCGGCCAACGATCGTCGCTCGTGCATTCACGTCAATCTACGTTAACGAGCGCGAATACGAAGCTCAGTCTAGTCGGCCAACGATCGTCGCTCGTGCATTTACGTCAATCTACGTTAACGAGCGCGAATACGAAGCTCAGTCTAGTCGGCCAACGATCGTCGCTCGTGCATTCACGTCAATCTTCGTTAACGAGCGCGAATACGAAGCTCAGTCTAGTCGGCCAACGATCGTCGCTCGTGCATTCACGTCAATCTTCGTTAACGAGCGCGAATACGAAGCTCAGTCTAGTCGGCCAACGATCGTCGCTCGTGCATTCACGTCAATCTTCGTTAACGAGCGCGAATACGAAGCTCAGTCTAGTCGGCCAACGATCATCGCTCGTGCATTCACGTCAATCTACGTTAACGAGCGCGAATACGAAGCTCAGTCTAGTCGGCCAACGATCGTCGCTCGTGCATTCACGTCAATCTTCGTTAACGAGCGCGAATACGAAGCTCAGTCTAGTCGGCCAACGATCGTCGCTCGTGCATTCACGTCAATCTTCGTTAACGAGCGCGAATACGAAGCTCAGTCTAGTCGGCCAACGATCGTCGCTCGTGCATTCACGTCAATCTACGTTAACGAGCGCGAATACGAAGCTTAGTCTAGTCGGCCAACGATCGTCGCTCGTGCATTTACGTCAATCTACGTTAACGAGCGCGAATACGAAGCTCAGTCTAGTCGGCCAACGATCGTCGCTCGTGCATTCACGTCAATCTACGTTAACGAGCGCGAATACGAAGCTCAGTCTAGTCGGCCAACGATCGTCGCTCGTGCATTTACGTCAATCTACGTTAACGAGCGCGAATACGAAGCTCAGTCTAGTCGGCCAACGATCGTCGCTCGTGCATTCACGTCAATCTTCGTTGACGAGCACGAATACGAAACTCAGTCTAGTCGGCCAACGATCGTCGCTCGTGCATTCACGTCAATCTTCGTTAACGAGCGCGAATACGAAGCTCAGTCTAGTCGGCCAACGATCGTCGCTCGTGCATTCACGTCAATCTACGTTAACGAGCGTGAATACGAAGCTCAGTCTAGTCGGCCAACGATCGTCGCTCGTGCATTCACGTCAATCTACGTTAACGAGCGCGAATACGAAGCTCAGTCTAGTCGGCCAACGATCGTCGCTCGTGCATTCACGTCAATCTTCGTTAACGAGCGCGAATACGAAGCTCAGTCTAGTCGGCCAACGATCGTCGCTCGTGCATTCACGTCAATCTACGTTAACGAGCGCGAATACGAAGCTCAGTCTAGTCGGCCAACGATCGTCGCTCGTGCATTCACGTCAATCTTCGTTAACGAGCGCGAATACGAAGCTCAGTCTAGTCGGCCAACGATCGTCGCTCGTGCATTCACGTCAATCTACGTTAACGAGCGCGAATACGAAGCTCAGTCTAGTCGGCCAACGATCGTCGCTCGTGCATTCACGTCAATCTACGTTAACGAGCGCGAATACGAAGCTCAGTCTAGTCGGCCAACGATCGTCGCTCGTGCATTCACGTCAATCTACGTTAACGAGCGCGAATACGAAGCTCAGTCTAGTCGGCCAACGATCGTCGCTCGTGCATTCACGTCAATCTACGTTAACGAGCGCGAATACGAAGCTCAGTCTAGTCGGCCAACGATCGTCGCTCGTGCATTCACGTCAATCTACGTTAACGAGCGCGAATACGAAGCTCAGTCTAGTCGGCCAACGATCGTCGCTCGTGCATTCACGTCAATCTTCGTTAACGAGCGCGAATACGAAGCTCAGTCTAGTCGGCCAACGATCGTCGCTCGTGCATTCACGTCAATCTACGTTAACGAGCGCGAATACGAAGCTCAGTCTAGTCGGCCAACGATCGTCGCTCGTGCGTTCACGTCAATCTACGTTAACGAGCGCGAATACGAAGCTCAGTCTAGTCGGCCAACGATCGTCGCTCGTGCATTCACGTCAATCTACGTTAACGAGCGCGAATACGAAGCTCAGTCTAGTCGGCCAACGATCGTCGCTCGTGCATTCACGTCAATCTACGTTAACAAGCGCGAATACGAAGCTCAGTCTATTTGGCCAACGATCATTGCTCGTGCATTCACGTCAATCTACGGTCAGCTATATACAACGGGCGCTGAAGGACTCTCGTTTGTTTTCCTCTACTCCACGTTCCAAAACATGATCACCTTTAACATATCAACATTGTTCGATGACGAGATATTTGGCTTTAAACAAAGTTTACTATAACGTAGCTTCAGATTTCATTACTCATCTGGAACTAGGGTAGGCTTTGCCCTAGGTTTACTCTGCCAGTCGTAAGAGGAAACAACAAGAGAAGTGTTTTTTTCCCGACTACCCATTTTATTTTTCCTCCTCTCACTTGTCCCTTAACCCTTAATTGTGTTTCTTCTTATGACGACCCCAGTAACGTTGGGACGGCCATCTGATTCCGTTGCCGTCACATGACTCAGAGCTGTTGCGTTGTCAAATAACAAAAAGAGATAGAAATAATTCTTTCCATTTCCTATATTGCTATGCAGTGTTTTCTGGTAGTAAGTTTACGGAGGACTATAACTATGATACAACCTTTTAAAAATGCTGTTATGGTGACGGTTGCGTATAATTCATTCAGGTTGGCCATTGATACTATTACAAACCGACAATCGTTTGGTGTTTTAGCTTCATTTGTCATATTTTGAAATTCCATTTAAAACATAAAAATATTTTAATAACATATTTAAAAATATAGGTCTATATATAATAATAATAGTAAAAACAATCTAATAAAAATAATATGAAATAATATACACGCAACATATCAAATAAAAATGAACTAACAATAAATGTAACATTCAAAACTTTAAATAACAAATGAAAGAAATGAAAACTACAAAACGATAATCAACATTAACACAATTAATGTAATATTTCAGAAATGCCCAACACCAAACATCACAGCGCCCTGCATGGCACGTTTTGGTCGAATGAGGAGGATAATCAGCAATAGCGGCCTCAACGTAAGCGCATCTTCAACTACTCTTTTGGCCAAGAAAATGGCTGATTTGGCAGCAAATTCATCCGCCAATTCAAATGTGAATGTAACCACTCCAACTACAGCAAATGTTACCAACAATTCAACAACTGTTACTACAACTCGCAGTAGGCAGAAGAATGAGGAAAAATATGTGGTTACGACTACGCCTACAACAACGACTACGCCTATGACTACGCCTACAACAACGACTACGCCTATGACTACGGCTACGTCTACGATTATGACTACGGAAACGACTACAAGTGCAGCTGCAGCTATGACTGAGCCTAATATCACTACGACTACAGCCTTGGTTCCAAATGTTACTACCCCTAATACAACTGATGTTGCAGTGACAACCACGAGTACGTATTTATTGCTATGCAAATGTTGAGTTGGAGAAGAAAATTTGTAGTGCGTTAAGGTCAGATATGCATAAACTTGTCACAAATTGCTTATTAGATCTGTAATTTGTTTGTTTTTATCATCACTAATTTGAAATGCACCAAACGCCAAGGCCATACGTGCCTACATAGAGGAGACCGGATTATATGCTTCCTATAAAGATTGTTAGTAATATTATAATATATACGTTTCCTTCATACACTTAACAATTTGGTCAGTAACATTTCACTCCCCTATTCAATAATGTTCTAGCTTGAGCAAGGTAGCAATACACACATTCTAGCAATTAGCAATGCCAGTTATTTGACCTGTGCCGCCGTTGTGAAACCATATGTAGTATTCGTGTGTGTGTGTAGATCAGCCCCTCCACCAACCAACTGCGTCACTCTCGTCTACCCCATAGGGTGGATACAGTAGCGATCTGTTCAGCCGATCATAGTTTCGGTCGCGACCCAGCTAACCCGACCCCAGACCCCAGACCCCAGCTCCCAACCCAGCTCTCTTACCCGTGGTTACCTACTAAAATTCAATGTTTTAGTCTCTTATACTTTTAGTTACAATATCTTAAACAATAATGTCACTGAATTTTAAACTAATTGTAATATAGAGTGAACGAGTACCCTCGTGAGCAGTGTGCTTGTGTGTGGGCGCAAAGGTACATTTCGTTTTAATTGTCGTAGATCGCGTAAGTGAATGTTCTAGCTTTCAGATCAGTTATTAATATAGTACTGGTAAGTTAAGAATGATATGGATGGACACTTTGGTAATTGTTATTATTAATACTATTTGTTTCCAATATATCGTTACGTTGTACATGATACTAAATATTGCTGGTGGGGAAAAATTAGAGCACTTTACACAGAAGTAAATATCTTAGAAACATCTTATATAATAAATATAATTCGCCTATATAGAAATATCAAAATTTAGCCAAATGAAGAACGTGGCAAAATTTATAGGAAGCAAGACGCCAAGAACATAGGTAGGTAGTCTAGGGGTGACACTACATACACTTACATGTCTTTCAATGTGTTGCGTGTGTTACACCACAAATACCTCGTTTGTATTGGGCAAGGAATAACGCCCGGTCGAAATGTTGCCAACGTCACGTGACTAAGCTGTCGACTACGTCGTACAACAATGTGTGTACTATTTCTGTTCAGTTGCTCCTCATGTGTACGTGAACGTCGCGGATGTGGGATACGTGTGGACGTCCCCATCCCCCAAGAAGTATCTGGATGCGAAGGCCGACTGTGAACAAGATAATGCCACCCTGTTTGTGATCAACTCCCTGAAGAAACATGACTTCATGATGGCTTTCTACACCAACTTTACTCCTTTCATTGGTTCTTCCTGGGCTAACCACGTTTGGGTTGGAGTAGAGTTGGTTAATGGGACGTGGAAGACACCCCAAGGTGAGTATAGTAGCTGTAGTGTTGAAGTCAGAGTTTTGTCCTCTGGGGTGCTATTTCAAATACCCGGGGTCTAGACATCAAATTAGGTGAGCAAGGGGGGGGGTCACCACTACTGCTACGACTTCTAACTATGCTTTCAAACAAACTTATACTAGTAACATGTCAAATGTTCTGATACAACAAGTGTAAGCATTCCATGTTGACCTCACAGCTGGCCACTTGATGTCGAGTTGAAATTGAGAAGTAGCGGAGTTTTGATAAGCCTGGCTCTTCTGTGCTTTTCATTCTGCTTGTTTCACCTCTCTTGTCACTTTCTTTTGTGACATTCTGGTTTATATACTTTTAATTTACTTTTACTAGAATTAATATAGGCTACTTCTTCCTTGTCTTGAATTTGGGCTTCATCCGGACCCCCACCTTTCTCCAATACCACGTTTAGAAGAGGTAAATGGTAAGGTAATACTTTCAAACATATACTGATACTAGCAGGTGCCGCCGTGTCTTCGCTCACGTGGATTTTAGATTTTTGTACAATTATTGTGGTATATCAAATAATTGCTATTTTTACATGGCGGACCGTACTGAGTACCAGACTGAGAACTGTCATGGCCGCTTGCGTTTATATGAAGGTGTACCCAAACTTGATTTCGGTCTCGCGCCACACTTGTTCGTTTTGGTCATACATAACCCCACTTTTTTCTTCTGCCATATAAAACTAATTTAAAGATGCATCCCGGCGAATAAATGGTTACAAGCAGTTGCAAATATTTTACTTGATTTTTGTTGATGGCAACTACAACCATTTTCCATCTTATTCGCCTACAAACAGCGTTCGTTCAAAGTTCCAGTTCTTCAGTCAGTACGTTCAACCCGTTTACATGATAGGACTGAGTCGGTCTTTCGGTACGGTCTAGCTTTTTTGGCGGACCGGACCCAGTCGGTTCGGTCCCATTTTCTAGGTGTTTACATGGCCCTGGACCGTACTCAGTACCGGACTCAGTCCGCCATGTAAACAGGGTAATTAAAACATTCATTTTATTAGTTGTTGGAGGCTTTCACGACCCGTAGATGTCGACCAGTCTTGAGAAAGCCACCAACATGGGTGGCGAAACGTCGAGTGAAAACTCTATACCGACACAACGAAATAACCCAGAAGAAGAAAATAATCTGTTCCCATTTATTTTATTATTTTTAAAGAAGAATCTAAATACCAAAGAATCAAGAATAATCATCAAGAAAGAAAAGAGAATAAGAAGAATCAAATTTGTAACATGTTCGGGGTTTTTGAGATACATGTATCTTCATAACCCCCCCCCCCTCACACCCTTCATTTGATTTTGGGAAAACGTTAAAACACATGTTTGTTACTACATAAATAACAGTGTTCTCGTCTTTTTAGATCTAAGTGGACTCATAATGAAATAAACTCCCATGTTTCCCCCCCCACCCCTCCCCGCCCCACAACTGGATGTTCACAAAATATTAAAACTTGTGTGTTGTGTTTTTTATTATAAAATGATCAAATATAAATGCCGAGTTTCATGTCTATAACATGTTCAGTTTTTTTAAATAAAAAAAATCATTTCCTTCTATTTATCCCCCCCCCCCCCCCCCCCCCCCCGTTAACACGTATCAAATTATTTTTAGAAAAATTGTAAAATACGTGTTTTTAATTTTTTTTTTAAGAATCAATTTCCACGTCTTTTACATTTCTGTTTTCAAAATATACGTATTCTCATAAAATTATTCTCCTCTCTTCTTCTATTTAGCCCGCTTCATTGAAAGTGAAACAATGCTACCTCTCATGTTTAAAAGAAAAACTGGGTTTTTAGTCAGTGTCGGTTTTGGTTTATAGCCTGGTAATAACTTTGCTTTGAGTTTCGATGATAATTCTGAGTCCTCCTCAGTAAAGTGATTAGAACACACACAACGTAAATGTAGATCGTGTAGATCCACGATCCACTTTATAAAGTCATTGTTTATGAAGTCAGAGGATCGATTTCGGTCAGGAAACCAATGGAATGAAAGTTAGTTTGCCTTCCGAATCTAATATACCCCGTCAATTGTTGCACCTTCTAAACAACACTTGTTCACCATTTTTAGTCACCCTCGTATAATGATTACATACACGCAACTTTTGTCATTACATATTCTACATCCACGAAAAGAAAAAGTGAATTGAAGTGAAACAATGATTGTTGGGCCGGCTGAGTCGAGTGAATAGCCTAGTGCAGGGTCGAGCACCCTAGACCGCAAGTGACGTCACAACTATTTCACGCGGCTTTGAAAGACAGTCCCGTAGCAACCCCACCGCCCTCATATGACATGTTTTACAAGTATACTACGTCCATAAACATTATGAAGATCAATGTAAAAAATACTTGCCCAAAACTGAGACTAGGCCTTTAAGTCTACATTTAAATGGAAACTAACATCCCATGACAGTTTTCTACATTACTCTGTGTGAGGACCAATTCCTATTATGATAAATTTCCTTTGTTGTATTTTATATTTTTTCTTACTTGGGTTGCTACTTAGTAACCGATATAGCGATCGATATGATTATATTTCGAAACGATCAATTATTTCTCCAATCGATTATCAAATCAATAATCGAACAGCTAACCCGAGATTTTAAACTACCGCTCGTTACCAGAGTGTTTTCTCTACCCAGGCAGTCTAGTAGTCTCGTAAACTCAAAGGGCTTCCGCGTGGCTATTGCCGGGGGTGGGCAAGGGAGTGAGGGTCCGCGTGGCTATTGCCGGGGTGGGCAAGGGAGTGAGGGTTATTGCCAGGGGTGGGCAAGGGAGTGGGGGTTATTAAAATTGTCAATACGTGTACGTTAAATTTACGTTTTAACGGTGAAACCACGGTCATTTCAATTTGTCGATAAATCGATTGAGTCGATAATAGTGTTCACATCGAACGGAATGGCAACCCCGTCTCTAACCGAATGATATAATGTGTTTCAGGTGTGGCTGTCAATAATATTACCGCATTTAAATGGATTGTGTATCGCCCACTCGCTGGCACCCATTGTGCCGTTTTCGACAAGTACTATGATTCACACTGGGACTATCTAGAATGCCAACCACCGTATACCAAGACACAGCCCTACATTTGTGAGATATTGTAGAAATAACGGAATGTGACATTGGGAGTAATCAAGGTGTGTTCATGCACATGTACGTCCTGCGGGTTCTAGTACAACTCCAAACCGAGGTCATCTAACACATTCCACAGGGTTAAAACTAGCATGTTCCTCAAATAGGGGAGTCAGGCAAACAAAACTATAGGGAAAATTAATATCATTGAATTGAAATCTTTATTTACTTAGCACAGTTGCTATTTAAGTACATACATTACAAAGTTCATCTTATACTTAGTACAGAGTCAATAATTTTTACTTTAAAAACATTTACATTCTTAATGTCCCTGATTTGTAAAGGTAATTTGTTATATTCTCTGACACTCTTATAAAATAAACCATTACTTACTACATTAGAGTTACACTTATTGCATCCCACTTGTAGAGGGCGTATGCCCTGTTGTGAATAAAGATTACATACATTACATACATAGGCCCCTAGATACATACAGTGATCTAGATACAAATTATCAGCACCTCCTCTAGTTTCATATCTATGCTTAGTGCCTACATAGGCTGCGTTCCGTTACTTGTTGAAAATGCTTTGCCCCTGGCATTCTCCAGCATCTATAAGCACGATATACTTACGGAACACTTCAAGCATAGGCATGGCTGTTTAGGCCAATTAAGCGCAAGGTCGTTTTGCCACGCCCACTACATTAGTTGTCAAACAGTATAGTAAAATTGAAAAGGTTGATAGTGGCGTAAGTCAAATCAATTAAATATACTAGGCTCTAATACATGTGCAAACATATGATTTTGGCGCAATTTTACACTTAGGTTGAGCCCAAGGTTAGGTTCGTCTATGGAGTATTTCTAAAATACCGCCAAAAATCACCTTATGCTTGAAATGCTCAACTGCAAACCTCGGGCATATTGAGCGTGCTGAAAATGCTCACGAATGAGGTTTCGGAACGCTGGGTAAAGCACATTCAATAGGTTTCGGTATGGGCCAAGCATGCTTTAAGCATTCTCAACAGGTTTCGGAACGTACCCATAGTTTATCTTATTCTCTAAATACTGTGGTATTGCATCAAACGTAATTTTATGTATAAATACAATATAGGATGCTATATTTACAGTCTCTTGCACTCTCAACCATTCAAGTTTCTTTAGTATTGATGCAATTGGAGTATCCCTTCTTTACTTTTGTTTATATCTCATGACTTTGTCTTGCAACCTTTGTAAATTTACCATGTCTTCCTACCCATTGGGTAATGGGACAATACCCATTACCCAACGTTATCGACCAAAGTTAGATGATCGCATTGCTGCATTGTGAAACTGTCTATGGCGTTAATCGTTGGTAAATAACACATTTGTGATCTGAGAATGAATATATAGAAGGGCTTTGAAAGTTTGGACCACCTTCCTAACAACCAATACAACCAATACAACCAATACAACCAATACAACAACCAATTCATCCCAACACTCCCTAAATAATTGTGTTTCCACTTAAGACGACCCCAGCAAAGTGTGAAGGATTCGATTCGGCCGACGTCGAGTGACCTCTGTCATTTCCGTCATAAAATAAATAATATTCAATAATAATAAAAAAAAAAAAAAAAAATAATAATAATAATAATAATATTAATAATAATAATAATAATAATAATAATAATAATTATGATAGTAATAATCAAATGTCGGCACACATTTTCCCCTCTATTTTACCAGTTGCGACGCAAATGTATGTTCCAAATAAATAATACACATTACACAAAGTTGACATAAACATAATAATTATACCTAAAACACAATAATATAAAGAGTGTTATAGTAGTAAATATATAAAATTTCATCGTGTGTCCCCTTCTGAAGAATTTTGTGTGGTTTTGAGCAGCACATTCGTTTTTGTTTATGCATTGTAGTGTTATTTCAACACGTATTGAATTGATGTGTATATCCTGTGTGGTATTCACATGTAATGTGTTGTAACAATTTGTGCAATATAACGTTGTTAATTTTGTCTGCTCAAATGTATGTTTCATTTACTTCCTTTTTTGGCACTTTTTCAGTCAGTAAAGAAGAAGATGACTGTGAGTGAGGGCAGGCAGGAATGCAGTTGAAAGTTTCTCGTTGGTCCAGTGGTTAGCATCCCTGCTTCCAATGCAGAAGGTCCCGGGTGCGAATCCCGCTTCAGGCAGAAGTTTTTTAACTTCTAATGTGAATTCAATTCCATTAATTCTTGGTTTAGGAATAAGTAAACGGTGACTTTGGAGCCGTCCTAGCAACGAAGCACTCAATAAATTCAAAGTTGCTCTGAATCGACCTTGTTGATTCTGTCATTTGTCCGCAGGTGTTCGCACTGTCCAATCACTGATTCATGTGTTTCATATTTGAAATATAGATCTTTGATTGGTTATCGCTCACTCGTCGATGGTGCTCAGAGCCTACAGGGTTGGTTTAGTCGCTTTAATCTAAAGTCCCCCACCGAAAATCAGTATTGTTACTGAGTAAGTAGACTCTATAAATACGAATTTATTTATTTTATTTATCAGAGTCTGGTACTTCCAAATTGTGTGAGTTTGAGGAACAGGATAGAAATCACTTCTTTAGAAGCAACAAACATAAGATAGAACCCGAGGAGTGGCATGAAGTGACGGGAGACTGTATCTGCCGGTCGAGGCGGGCCCCTCCTCGTGGTGACCGGTGCGTGCAATGGGGGTTCTCGTACATATCTTTAATAAGGTAGGTTTGGGTAATAAGGCCACCCTAAGGAATTTTCTTTTGTAGGAAGAAAATGAAAAGTGGTAGAGGCTTGAAACATTAGAAAATCTTATTTATACATTTTGGTAATGAAATACAATATACATTTATTTTTCTAACTATAAAATTGTTTTGTAGAAAAATGTTTATATCTAATTGGCCTTATTCCCTTCATGCTTTAGTAATAAGGCCACATGTTTTTATACATTAACAGTGAAATTAAATTAGTTTTCAACACAAATCATTGCTCTGTTTTAATCGTGGATTCTATTTGACTGAATAAATTTATTTTTATCACTTTACCAGTGGTACTGTTTTAATAAGGGATCAGATTTAGGGAAATGATCAATGAAATCAACAAAAATTTAATTTGTCTAAGAATACTTTTATTAGAAAGAGGTAAAAAATAAACAATGATATAAAAAGGATGTAACATGTAAGAGATGTAAAAGATGTGAAAGATGTAAGCTGCAAATAGGCACGGTAATGTTATTTTCATTTAGGTTTTGTCATTGGCCTAATTACCTAAACAGCAATTATGTGACAATTGCTCTCATATTTCAGCACAAACTGTGTTTTATAGCTAAAAATGTATCTCCAGTATATACAAGATGAACACAGATTTGTTCTAAAGGAAAAGTTTAATTATTATTCTTTATTTAAATGTATTAAATAAATGTTTCCCGGTTACCGAAACGTGCTAACGCCTCTGAGATGCGAGCAACACACAGTCGGCTGTGGAATCTATTGTATCAACCGAAGACGCATGTGGTTTTCGCTGTAGTGGTCAGATTTGTTTGCTCTACATTCTGACAGAGGAATATTTAAAATATGTTTAATAGCGGTAAAGATTCAGGCGAATAGTTAAGCGAGCGAAGCGAGCGTTTCCACGAGACTCTTATGGCACTTCGTTCTGTTTTTTTTTTTTGTACCGTACTAGACTCTTACGGCACTTCATTCTGTTTTTTTTTTTTTTTTTTTTTTTATGTCCGTCGATAGCGGTCGAACGGAAAGTCCGATCAACTTAAAATTTGGACCATCCACAAGCCTCGGTGTGGATTGAAGGTGTATAATTTTGAGGCAAAATCGTTTAAAAAGTTACAAAGTTACACCATAGTTACTGCAAAATATTTTTCTGAAACAAAATGGCGGCAAAATGTGAGATAGCCATATTTTTTTAAAGCTTTTTCCGGTCACGAATATGTTCATTTAATGGCTATCTGATCAATATTGGCAAAGTTATACAAAAGTTACTCGAAAATATTTGTCTGAAAAACAGTAACAGCAAAATGTGAAGTGGCTATCTTGTAGTACATTTTCATCCGGTCACGAATATACTAATTTCGACGCGATCGGATACGTATTAGAGGCAGAAATTACATTTCAATTGCTGTCAATAACTGTTAGTAACGGTGGCGGACCGCGGCGAAAACATGACAAAGAAAATTCTTAGCAACGCACATGGCACTGCATTCAACAATATCGGGAATTATAATAGCTATGGGAATAAGAATTTTTTTTTGCAATGTGCATTCTTGAATTGTTGTTAATTGTTGTTTTTATTAGCTTTGAGATCTTTTCGCCAGAACGTTCGTAGATATGGACGCGCTCGCTTATCAACGCGTCAAACAGAGCGTTTTCCTAGTCTTATTCCCTTATTGGTCTTATTACCGTAACATACAATATTATACGAGAGTTATATACCGTACACGATTGATACTTACATTAAAATATTTATCAATTCAATACAAATATATTTTGTCATAATCAGTTTCGTTGTCCGACCAACAGTTTGGCCGTAATTGAGCAGTACTCAATGCAATGTGTCGTCAAAACTGGAGACGCCGCGGCACTAAAGTGCGCTAAATGCTGTGAGACCTCTGTGCTATACTCTTTCCTCACAATAGCACAGGATTCCACTTGATGCTGGACTATATCTGTGCACAGTTAAATGTTTACATTGAATATCTGTGTGCAGAATGCTTGGATTATGTGGTTATGTGGAGATATTAAATACTTTAAAGATTATATACTAAACAGTATTTATTTTATACTATATATTGACATATGGTATGAATACATCTGCTAAAAAACTTACTGTATTGTTTATAACGGAAAAACAAAAAATTAGATTATAAATAATATTGCATGAAAAAAATATATTTTTTTTTTAAACAACGCTTTTATTTAAATGCACTAAACAGTGAAAAATAAATTTTCGCTTAACAAATTTTTGCCTCACTCGGAAAATAAAAGCGTTGGGCGCTTTCGGTGTTGACACAGGTTACAGTATTCTGCTGTTTATGCAGGGAAAGCGCCCAACGCTTTTATTTTCCTAGTGAGGCACAAATTTGTTGGGCGAAAATTTATTTTTTACTTTTAAGTGCATTTAAATAAAAGCGTTGCTTTAAAAAAAATTACAATTTTCATGTAATATTATTTTATATTTTTTAGTCTTAAAGAATCTTCAATTCCTACCGTGATAGATAACAGCAGTTGCGCTAGCACCAACTCCATCCGATCAACTGTGAGGTCGAACCACTCGAAGGGAACGCACCTATCCGTACATGGTGAATGACTCACCGCACAGGGTTGTACCATTCTTACAATTGGAGAGTGTTGACATTCTTGCTGCATAGAAACATATCCGATGCTTTCGTCACGGATATTTGAGTCCCGAACAACCAGCGGTAATTCCGATGCCTGCATCTGGTTGGCCCATCCTCACTAGCTGTGACTAATTTCCTATATGAAGCTACAATTGTTTGATTAATTAATTATGATGGATTAATTGATTAATGAGGGAATCTGATTATTGATTCATATGTTGTCATTTAGAAAATACGACTGTGTGAAAAATTTCAGCTCGATCGAACGTTGGGAAGTGGGTTAAATAACGATTCCCATACAAAATTTGATTAATTAATCATGAAAGCTTAATTTAATATTTAGTGAATATGACAATTGACTCATGTATTGTCATTAAGAATACGCCTGTGTGAAAAGTTTCAGCTAGGTCGAACATTTAGAAGTAGGTGAAATATCGATTATAAGATTTCGTCCAGACAAACAGACAAACACATGAAGCTAATATAAGCGTTGTAACTATGTTTTATTAGTTATAACAAATCAGATTGCAAGGTTACAGGTAAGACTGAATAGCGGCCATCTTTCAGAGAGAGACTCCACAAGAAAGGCCTGTTCACATGAGTATGTTGATTGTTTAGTAATTATAATAAAGGCTAAAGGTGTGTTTACACACTAGCATTACAGTTACAAACTTATTAGAGTAATAAATTAAAAGTTTTCTAGACAATAACGATGAACTTTGTTCTAGTTTGTTGATGATTGAGTTTGTGTCAGGGATCTTGTCTGACTCAATACTGATTAGTAGAATTGATTCTAACAGATCCTGATTCATCGTGGATCGTAGTCGTGACTTGATAAGTTTCATTTTCGAAAATGTTTTTGTTCGGCAACTCATTTTCGTAGTAAACAAATACCCATTCATACAGATTTTCCCTGAAAGTGAAAGTGTAGTGTGCGCCAATGTTCCACAGGGTCCCGGAATGTCACTCAACCCCGCCAGTCCGCGCCTGCTGATGGTTACAACAGAGGTTATGTTACTTCACTCCCTATCACTTTATTTATAGCTGTACTCTGCGATATCGCTAAACTACCATAACTGACCAAAGTCGATGTTTTAATAATAATAATAATAATAATAATAATAATAATAATAATAATAATAATAATAATAATAATAATGTCTTTATTTTCTTAGTTGAAGAAAAAGGCGAATTTAAGCCGAGATGGCTTCTCTTACAATTGACCTTTACTAACCTAACTAAACTATATCTTACGACTAATTCACATATTAATTTATTATTATAAGCTGGCTTGATCTATAAAGGCATAATATCACTTCAATTTTTAGAATTACAGTAAGCACAAGTAAAATGTTTTCATAACATAATTAATTGATGATAATAGTCAAGTCATGAGACATTGAATTTTTATAGAACAGTATGTACAACATAAATAAATAAAACATGTAGCATAATGAGGTAACAGTTATGAGTAAAGATTAATGGCCATCACCAAATACGAAGGTTTGTGATATCAGGTTTAGCTATATTTTATTTTATGTTTGTTCATTCAATAGATATGATTTTAGTTTTAGTTTAAATTGTACATGAGAAAGATTTGAATCAATTTTAATTTTATTGTATGTTGATGCAGCGTTGTAGGTGAAGGATTTCCTGAAGCCGGTGGTCGTGTGAGGGAATATGGTTATTTCATTGACGTTTCTTAGATTACGCGAGTGTGAAGCTTTCCTGAAGGGGAGTTTGTTTCTTAGATACTTAGGTAAACCCCTCTTCATGACTTTGTGTGTAAGACATGCAAGATGGAGATACCTGCGATTTGACATTTTTAGTAACTTCAGTTCTTTATACTTGTAGGAGATGTGATCGTATTTTTTCAAGGCTATTCCGGAGGAATCTGGATGTGACTTTTTAGTCTATATTTTGAACACTATTGCAATTTAGACGTGTTATGGGAGTTAAAAAAAATAAAATAAAAAATTTGGAAATCATATTTATGGCCGTACCGGCTATTAAATCTACACGAAAGTAAATCGTACTCATTTAGAAAACGGTGCTTTCTAAAACCCCCTTAATTAAAGTGAATAGTAATAAACATGTGCTTAACGACTTGGTACAGTTTTGTGTCATTGCACGTCATGGTTTAAAAAATATGAATTTTTAATTGTACCGGTGTGTTTTATAACCACTGTTGATGTATATTCGAATCGATGTTATGCTGGACGTAATGATTAAACTGCAATTATTCTTGATACCAGTTTATAGGCCCAATATTCGTTTCGCTGACACTTTTTAAATTTTCGTATTTGGATGAATGGTTTGTGAGTGGGAACAGATTACTCATGCCCTTGTAAATATCCCCGATTATTGGCCACTTCTACTCCGCCTCGGCAGCGGTTCCAACCGACTAGTAGCGCTACGCGGTGGCTGAGCGAACTACTAAGACTCGTCGAGCCCGGCGCGCGTTTCAATATTTCGAAAGATCTGTTCGAAGGGTCGAGAGCGTTATCCACGGGTTTGATAGATTTGTGAAGTGTGAGTGATATTGAAAGTGTTGAAATGGGGCGGCGTAAAACAGTGCCTAGCAGAGCGAGGAAAAGAACTAAACGATCCAAATCTATGAAGGCCCTCTGGTTCAAAAGGCAGAAGGTTCCTATTGTTGAAACCTCATCATCAATAAGGTAAGATACAAAAATAAAATTAATTAGCCTGTCTGTACTCTGTTTAATGACATAGGCTAATATTTGAACCAAATTCAGTGTACATCACGTTTTGTTTATTTATTTATTTATGTATTTGTTTATTAAATATTTCTAATCATACAATATAATGAATAGGGGTTGCCGAGTTGGCAAGAAAGGTTAGTTGAGAACATGACTGGATAAACATGTTTATTTGTATCTGAAGTGAATAAACCACGATTCCACACTCGTAGTTTCCACTACACATAAGAAACTTTCAATATAATATGACGTGTTGTACTGATTCAACGCTTTTAGCCAGAAATTGCAGTATGTCTTAGAATTATAAGCTTTGGACGGATCAAGAAAATGTGCAATCAAATCTGTAAAATTAGTTTAACAATGTTTGCTTCTGTAACCGCCCGCATTGCATTGCAAAGCATCGTTTAGATACTACTACTTATAAATATACTGTCGTGTGTCACATCAAATTAGTGCTATAATGATAATACTAATATTAATGTCTGTCCCACCCGCGCCCCCTTCAAACTACGTAAATATTATATTTACATTTTACCGCTAATACTTTACTAATGTTATTATTATATTACCAACGAACTCGTTTTAGGGAACCACTAAATAATGTCGAGTCTCATTGCGTAACGGAAGAGTCCAACTTGATAGCTTCTCCCCAGCCTGGTCCATCAGGGCTACAGTTTCCACCCGATGAAACGCCTACAGATTACGTAACCAGGTAAAAATAATTTTATGTCTAAACATGAATACATCAAGTTTTTCATTTAATATAATTAAAACTCACAATGCTCTAACGTCGTTTCTGGTAAGCTAATAACGTAATCATTCACAGGGTGTGTTATTATTTTATGAAAACATAATTAGTACTGATTTTAGGGATTCTGAGAATGGACGTAGGCATGCCTATGAGAATGTAGCGCCAGACGATCGTATCCAAGCTAGAACATCACCCAAGTCATTTGATAAGAGGTAACACTTTCTTTATATTATACAGTGTAGTAAAAATTAAAACACAAATCAACCAAATTGTGCGAAAAATTACTGGCGGCACAGAACAATTCACTGTGCAAGGCAGTTTTATATGATGGATGAGAAATTATTGGCAAATAGTTTATGACTCTTTATGGCAGCTTCTATTGAAAACAGCTATGCGAAAGATATCTGACGTGAGTAATCTTTGGTAGAGGGCTGCTCTCAGTGACAAGTGTTGGGTGTGCCGCCTTGAGTAGAAACGGTATTGGGGCCATATAAGAGGTTATTGGTGCCATGGGGATGGTCTGCGACGAAAGCAATAAACCAATGCAGCGATTGTACGTGTCGACCGCTCGACTCTCAAGCCTCCAGATACTTTTGAGGAATATAACGCAAATGGCACATGACTGGTTTCGCTCTTCTCATTTCTCCTTTTTACGCTAATTATTACTTGTTATTATCAGGTTGTATAAGAAGCTAACTACATTAGAAATTATATTATTATTATTATTATTTTATCATTATTATTATTATTATTATTATTATTATTATTATTATTATTATTATAATTATTATTTTTATTGTTGTTGTTATTATTAATATTGTTTATAATTAATTCAATGAAACCATAATGAATAGTAAATAATATAGGTATAATAATAATAATAATAATAATAATAATAATAATAATAATAATAATAATATTAATTAATAATAGTAATAACAATAATAATAATTTTGATGATGATGATGATACTAAAAATAATAACTATCACAAAGAAAACAATTAGGCCTACTTTTAACCATTATAAAAACACATTTCCCTTCACATTAAAATACAATGTTTATTGTATTTTAGGCAACCGGAAGGTGCGCTGTGTGTTGATAATGACGAAGAACTCCCGCCACTAGTTATCGAGACGACACCGACGCCACAAGAGCAGAACGCTGTCAAGGGTCGTCGTGTCGTTGATATATTCCACATAACTAAGGAGATATTAAAACTCGGTGACCATCCACGAGCAAGTCGCAATTTCAAAATATGAGGCTGAAACTGGCCAAAATGTGTTGCCATGTGGCCTATTTATTGACGTGGAGCATCCATTTTTGGGAGCGTCTCCAGATGGATTAATTGGTGACGACGGTATCGTTGAGGTGAAGACAATACCTTCAATAGGCAACATGACAATTTCGGTAGCTTTGGAGGCAAAATTAAATATATGCGTTGAAAAATCCAATGATGGCATTCGACTGAAGAGAAAACATAAGTATTTTTTCCAGGTTACTATAAATACATTGATATGCATACCGTTTTATTATTATTATTTAGCTACATTTACGTCAGGTATATTGAATGAAGCGTATTGTGTGGTTGTATTGTGAAGTATTGAACTGTCTACATCTTGAAATGTTATCCAAATTTGAATGCACCTTTGAATGGAAATATCTATAATGAAGCTTACGCATGTAACTGTATTTAATCAATTTACAGGTAGAGGGTCAACTGTCCATCACAAGAAGACATTACTGCGATTTCATTGTGTATGTTAGTAATGCCTACTTCGTAGAGCGTATTTACCCCGATCAAGCGTTATGGAATAATACAATGCTTCCGAAATTAATTGATTTTTACATTCAATGCGTTCTGCCAGAGATCATTGATCCAAGAATACCTCGGGGTCTCGACATAAGGGAACCACCTAGCTTACAACAGGCGCGGGCGGAACAAGAAGAAAAGAAGCAACTTGCATCGCAAAAAAAAAATAAACAGGGTCGAAGCAAAGAAAATAAAACAAGAACGAAAGAGTCAACTAAAGAAACCGATAAACAAAAAAAAAACAGGAAAAAGAAATGCATGAGTCAACATTTCAATCCGCCCATTTTGTGCGAATATGTAAGCTGATTTACTCAGCATTCTGTCACAATGTTTACAATGACGTTTATGTTAGATGACTACTTTCACGGCAAAATGCAAAAACAAAAAGTAGGAATTTAGTCGACAATAATCCAGTTTCAATTTAAAACTTACAGAGGGATTTAAATAATGTTTAACGATAACGAACCACACAACAGGATTGACAGTTGACAAAAGTTTTAAAATTATAACTTGGACCCTCATTTTGTAAAAACATATTTAGTTTCTGTTTATGACAATTTATAATGGGTTTTTACAGTGTTCCACCAATATGCTTCGCATTTGAGGACCATTCATTTGAGGAAGTTAGATCTATATAGTGTACACCAAAAATAGCGTACGTATATACAGACCTATCCCATGTATATATGGAATTTCGATAGCTGTAATAATATTGAAACAATGACTTTTTATGTTAGGTGACATGTGCGACTAAACATCGAAATTTGTCGACATTTTACAATGCTTCATTGTAGTTTTTATCTAGTCGTTGTACGATTTTAAACAAGTAGTGTGTGGATCTAATCTTCTATTATGTTGTGCTACTTTATATAAACGGATAAGTTAAAAAGTTGATGACCAAGCGCATTTTCAGTGGAGTAATGTTTCATTAAATTATGCGGAAATCCATTGAAAATCAACGTTTTGGTTTTAATTTATTTAGTTAAAACCTTTAACCAATTTCAATGTTTTTTCCATTTGACAATTACCAACATATTTAGAAATAATTTACCCAAGTTGTAAGGTTGTAAGCTGTAACGTACACCGCCACATTGTAAAACAAATATATTGTTTATTGTCACGTTTTTTTTTTTTTTAGTTGATATGCAAATGCTTTGTTTGATACATTGAACAAAAAAGTCGCTCATCTGGCGACGCGGAGCGTTTTCCTACTATATTATTTATTGTGTATATAAAATATTGTAAATATAGAGGCAAAGAAATGTTATACTTATGTAATACCTAAGTCCTAAAGGTAAGATAGCGCTATGCAGCTAGATTTGTACGAACAAATATAAGCAATTTCGTTCTGTTTCTACATGTATCTGTATAGCATATAATGTGTGGTGTATGAATGTGAATAATGTATAAATGAATTAACGAATAACTTGACATATTGTTCAAAAGCTAAAGAACGGTTATGACTACATTATGTAGAAAATTGTATATTTTCCTATGTTTGGAAGCATGGATGTTTGCGAAAAGTAAAATGAATCAAATCACGAATGAAAAGTATAACACTTTGTGTTTTCTTTCCATTTTGAAACAAGTTTTGTCATACCCCTCCCACACCACCCTTGTCAACCTACAAAGCTGACCATTGCCGACGGCTGATTACATAATATGTTACTAGTTGACCACACAAAGTGTTTCAAATATTTGTATTAAATATATTACTCGTGCTGTGACTATTGTAGCTTTTGAGGTTTGATCAAGTGGAATGAATAATTTACAGTTGAGGGTTGTCTCAAGAATTGGTGTAGTATTTTTGACCTTGAGAAGTACAACAGCAAACATCCACTGCGGAAGAGGGACGTTTATTGGCCTAGCTGGCATCTTTATTGTTCCACCTTGTCAATCAACCTAAAACGATGATCTGGCCATATCTTTCGGTTCATTATGTAGGGCCGACCTCTTCATCGTAAAAGCAAAAACTTATTAAATTGCTTACAGTAGTGTGGTGAACAACGTCTCACGACAATGTTATCAGACGAATACACCCACCCAACACGGTTCCTAGGAACGGAAGCGGTTAGCCACCCTGTTTGATCGAAATACAACATACAACTTACGGGAAAGTTGGCGACAGCTTGTTACTCATCCCTTCTAGCACAGTATTAATGATATACTTCCTGTGCTGCTAGTGTGGCAGTGAGTGACGTTTTATAGTGGGGTGTTGCTTTTGTTGTGTCCCAGTAAACTGCGAATATTCCATTCCGTTCAATTCAATTTATTGTTGTAAAGTACCTCCCAGACTTGGTGAGTGAAAGTGATCGCGATTGTAAATACACACTTATTGTTAGAATAAAGACTCAAAGACCATATGTATCTCCAGGCACTGTTCGTCGAGCGTATTTCTACTCCACGCGGGCACCCAACCACGCATACAGTGAATGTGATGGCGAGTAGTTTACACACAGAAGTCATATACTTCGTCGTTGCTTGTTCAAGATGAAAGACTAATCGAACTGATTTGATTGATACTCTTCGGTTGTACTAAATAAATAATATTTTGTCATGGGTGTCGAATGAATCACGTCGGGTGGGTAGTTATTTGCTAGAGGTCTCAGCGCTAGCACACTTGGCTCTTATTCAGGGGGTCACTTATTCGATTCCAGCCACTGGCATTTCTTTATGAATGTTATTTACATTCCTTCCTAATTATTCAGTAGCTTACCCTAAATTCTAAAAACAACGGGATAATATTAAAAGGAGCACAAAAACGCTGGTGTCCACCCTGCAATGAGAATTACTTCAAACATATTTATTCATGCTTGTGAAGATTTTAAATTTTAAATTTAGGGTGGGACTCATCATAAATTAATACATTAATTCATTAAACTAATGTAGGCCTACAGTCACATAATTGGGGCGTATCTAAAGGTTTGTCTGCTCCGCCTACTTCGCCGACTTCGTCGACTAACACAACAATTACCAATTGCTGGAATTAATAATTTCCTTCTAATTGTCAGGTTAGGTTGCGCTAATCGACTTGCGAAAAAAATCGATTTGACGCACCCTGACAACACCGAATAGAATGAACCATGCAATGTAGTTTTATTTTGGTACAACACTTGGACCACTGTGAAAACTGACATAAAAGTGTTTTCTTCGTGTTGGTGGCTGATTATAAAACGCGTTTTATTGCACTTGTAAACTCTGAGATTGTATTGTCGTTGTCGTCCTTTTGTTATTGAGACCTATAGCACTTCATTTTAGGGAACCCGACCAACCATTTGGCCCCGACTACCTGGCTGCGCGCCTGCCGAGACGAGTCATAAAAATACGGGACCATGGTCGGTCTTGGGCCACAACCCACATCTGAAAACTATTTAAATTCAAAACTACCGCCACCCCCTCGTGTATTTTCACCACCCCATCTGTAGTAGAAACGCTGAACTTTTAAAAGCCTATTTGCCGATCACTTTGGCATCCACTATGCTGGCCTGGAACACTAGCGCTATTTAACTGTCAACATGGCGTCTGGAAAAGTCTTAAGCGTGTACCGTATACATGCATTCTGAGCATATTGTACGCGGTTCTTTTGTACGGTGTCTAAACAAAGACCATATACAATATCTGCATAGTCGAATTTAGACAAAATAAGTGTTTCAACTAACAGCTGTTTTACCTTTTGTGGCAGTATTTTGGAGAATTTGTAAAGATGTTTCAATTTAGAAAAAGTGTGTTGTATAAGTTTACTGATGTGATTTGTAAATTTTAGTTCAGAGTCCATAATCAGTCCAAGGTTTTTTGTAGTTTCAGTAGTTGGGAGAGTTTCATTGTTTATCTGTAGAATAGGTGGGTTACGTTTTAACATTTCTCTGCTGTGTTTTGTTCCAAAATGAATAACTGTGGTTTTGCTTGAATTTAATTGAAGTGCATGCTTCTTTGACGTATCGCTAATTTACTTGAGGTCTGAATTCATTTCTAGTTCTGCGGTTTTGACATCTCTTGGATCGTAGGATAGACAAAGTTGACTGTCATCGGCATAATAATGAGCTTTGTAAACTTTGAGGTCCTTCATTAAGTCACTGGTGTAAAGTGAGAACATTAATGGACTTAAGATTGCTCCTTGTGGTACTCCTTTAACTATTGATTTAGGGCCTGACAATTTGGAATTAGATTTGACAATCTGTGACCTGCTCGTAATAAAGTCTTTTAATATTGATAGTGACATTTTAGATATACCAAAATATGATAATTTTGCAAGTAATAATTCGTGATCGACAGTATCGAAAGCCTTCGAGTAGTCTAGCATCACCATGGTAGTAACCTCCCCCTTGTCATTTGCTCTAATGATATCGTCTGTTATGTTGGCTAATGCTGTTGTGGTACTGTGATCAGCCCCGAACCCTGATTGTGATGCAGGTATAAGGTTCTGGCTTGTAACGAATGTGGTAAGCTGCTTATTAAGTATATTTTCGAGTATCTTTGACGCATAAGGCAAGATGCTAATATGTCTTAGATCTTTTAGCTGGTTTGGGTTACTTATTTTGGGAAGGGGTTTGATTAGTGATGTTTTCCATCCATTAGGGAAGACTCCCTTAATGAGACAGTTATTTAAAATCCCTGTAATAGTATTTATACAGAATGGAAGACACAGTTTAAATATATAACCGGATATTCCATCAATCCCCGTAGCATTTGATTTGATTGATTGACATAGTTTTAGAATCGTGAGTGAGCTAACCTGTTCAAACGAAAACTCGCTTGTTACATTTTCATGTTTATGGTTCCTATACCACTTAATTAATTCTGTATCCGCCACAATATCACCTACTGATTTTATGTAGTAATCATTGATATTATCGGGGTCGCTAAGGTGATCTGGTATGTAAAGTTCATTACTTTTGTTATGGACGCTTAATTTACTACAGAGGTTCCATATGGTTGCAGATTGAGATTTATCCGAGTTTCTAAGCTCAAACTCAAAAAATGCTTTTTTCTCCCTTCTAATGGCGCTTGTGGTGGAGTTTCTTAAAGAACGATAGTAATCTCTATCTCTATCGAGTTTTGTAACAGTGAACTTTTTATGAGCTTTATCTCTTAGACTCATCATCATTTTAATGTTATCGGTAAGCCAGGGTGCTTTGTTTTTAGTTATTCTGACAGTTTTAATTGGCACATGTTTGGCACATACATATGCGGTACGTTTGTACGGCAAAGCCAATAACTTACCTTCACTTAAGTTAAAAACATTCTAAACTATTATTAAACGAGTAAGTTATGAAAGTAGGAAATAAATTAAACAAATTATTAGCAAGCCAAACGAAACTGATATTTAATCAAATATTGAACATAATATTGCAAGACAACCCTATGCATAAAACACATCAATCTAATGCACACATGTGAAAATATATGTTGAAAAATATACATCTTGAAATATACGTTGGAATATGTAAACATTGCAATACACGTTGCAATGTACTACAAGCAGCACGAGCATATTCATAGCAAGACTATCGCCTAAGAGAGACGTTTGATATTGTTAGTAGGCATGTGTAATATAAAGTGTGGTTCATATACTATTGTGTCTGTGTAAATTTATAACCGACATATCCTGCGTGTATTGTTACATGTTGAAACAATTATTGTATAGTATAATATAATCGTCGTCTAGAAGAGAACAAAGTAAAAACAGACGAAAGGGATTTAAGATCATGATAATTGGAAAATATGGAGATTAAAAATTTACATCAGATCCCGAGAATCACAAAGCGAGCGTGTTCACCGTCCCTAGACCTACTTTCCACTTCATGCATACTGATTTAACCATAAACACAGATTACTAGCATTCTTTCACACACTCGCAAATGTATTCTTCCGCTTAGCAGAGTGCGCAAGCCTCATTGGCTACGCAAACTATTCCAGGGAACCAACCGAAGCTCATAAATAATCCCTCATGGACCTTACTTAGTTGGTATCATTGGACTCTGCTATGTCGTAATCACCAGAAGACTTAGGATGTGCCAACTTTAATAAAATCAAACCATTGTTGGAGAGCGTTAAAACTTCAACCAAACGCCGTCAGAAACAGCAAACAGCAAACAAAGAATCATGGCGTCTTGACACTATATGTGATCACCACGAGCATTATGTACCCTAATAGGGCTTAGCACGAAAAGCTGAACACACATTGCTTCCCCAGTACAAGCTCTGAGCTCAAGTCAACAAAGTACCGCTCAGGCTTAGTTGCCCCAACGAAAGTATTCTGACGCTTACAAAATAATCAACAGATGCTACAAACTTGTTTTTCTAACACTCTATAGTTCCAAATATCTAACAGGAACACCTGTTAGGGATGATCTACGACCTTCGGTTGCCTACCTGTGACAGTGGGCGTGACCAAACAGGCATATGCACCCTACGTAGGAGCAGAATACTTTACGACGTTGTTTGAAATAGAGCATACTAAAAGGGCTGTAGATGGGCGTCTGAGGTCAGTATGTGACTACCTTCGTTGGGACTGTCAAACTAGCGCTTTGCACGCAAAGCTTAGGGTAGACAGCGGCACCATAGTACAGCCAAAGGGTACAATAGTAGCCACACAGGCTTTAGACTGTGGGCGTAGGCTCAGTGACTATGATGCTGTGGGTGAGAGATATAGTCACAGCGCCACCATAGTACAGCCCAAGGGTACAATAGTAGCCACACAGGCTTCAGACTGTGGGCGTAAGCTCAGTGACTATGATGCTGTGGGTGAGAGATATAGTCACAGCGCCACCATAGTACAGCTCAAGGGTACAATAGTAGCCACACAGGCTTTAGACTGTGGGCGTAGGCTCAGTGACTATGATGCTGTGGGTGAGAGATATAGCCACAGCGCCACCATAGTACAGCTCAAGGGTACAATAGTAGCCACACAGGCTTTAGACTGTGGGCGTAGGCTCAGTGACTATGTTGCTGTGGGTGAGAGATATAGTCACAGCGCCACCATAGTACAGCTCAAGGGTACAATAGTAGCCACACAGACTTTAGACTGTCGGCGTAGGCTCAGTGACTATGATGCTGTGGGTGAGAGATATAGCCACAGCGCCACCATAGAACAGCTCAAGGGT